>JAINUG010000002.1:11171459-11521459 GCA_029706075.1 Aldrovandia affinis | reverse complement strand
GAGGGAGCAGTCACATGAGCCTGGGTACCCGCAGAGTGTGTGTGTGTCTGTGTGTGTGTCTGTGTGTCTGTGTGTATACAGTATGTGTGTGTGTCTGTGTGTGTGTCTGTGTGTGTGTGTGTGTGTGTGTGTGTGTGTGTGTATGTGTGTGCGTGTATGTGTCTGCATATGTGTGTGAGTGTATGTGTATACAGTATGTGTGTGTATATGTGTATATGTGTGTCTGTCTGTCTGTCTGTCTGTCTGTCTGTGCGCACGCTTGTGGGCTTGTCTCCCCATCTCTCTATTTGTTCCTGACCATGCACAGCCTGAGGTAGATCTAACAGCTCAAACACACGCTTCATGTAAGAGTGTGTTCGGCTGTCTTTGCATGTCTGCGTTTTTGCATTCTCCCTATCTGTGTGTGCATAGCACTATATGATATGTACAGAACACACTCGACATCCTCTTCCTGCTTGGTCTTGTGATGTTGACCTGTGCGTGCGTGCGTGTGTGCGTGTGTGTGTGTGTACAGCAGGTGAAGGCCGCAGCGAGCTGGACGAGCTGCAGGAGGAGGTGAGTCGCGCGCCCGAGAGCAGGAGCTGCAGAGGAAGAAGGAGAAGGAGAGGGAGGCGGCCATGGGCTTCAACCCCCGACCCAGCAAGTTCATGGACCTGGACGAGCTGCAGAACCAGGGTAAAGGGAGAAGGAGTGTTCTTCATATGTCACAGGACAGGAATGATGGGGAGAGAGTGTGAACGTGTGGGAGGTGTTCTCAGGTGGGGGGGGAGGCGAGACTGGGGCTGAATGTGTTCGGTTCGTGGGCAGGTGTGCTGGAACCAGGGCGGGTCAGCCAATGGGAACGCCGGAGCGATTGGCCAGCTGGGCTCTGTACATTAGCCCACCCAGTCCCAGCTCCAGAGAAAGTACAGCTGCCCTCTTAATGAGCTGGGCCAATCACCGGAGGCTGTGTGGGTGAGGGGAGGGGTTTAGGAGTGGCCGTGACCCGGGAGGGTGGGTGTGGCTGGAGTTCAGTGTTTCCGTGGCGTGCATGACCCTGAATCGCAGAATACAGTCCGGGATGGGCCGACCGCGCGCTGGCGATGGTGACGTGTGGATGCGGGAGTGCCCTCTCTCAGAACTGCTTTTTAAAATGTGTGCGGTGTCTCCGGGCCCGGTGGAGGTGTGTGCTTTGCTCTGGGTCGCGGTGGGACTGGGTGTTCAGAGCCTCCAGCTTGGTGCGCTGTCTGCAGGGAGGGGAGAGCGGGTGTGTGCTTTTGCGGTGGGTGCCGTAGGAGCGAGTGTTTGACGCTCCCCTCCCCCTCCCTGCGCTTGCTGTGTTCTCTGCAGGGAAGGGAGACAGCTTTGAGCGCTGCCTCTCGGAGGCAGACGCCCTGTTAGAGCAGTCCCTGCAGCTCGAGCAGGGAGACGACATGGCCACCGCACTCTCTGTGTGTAACCAAGCTGTGTGTAAGTAACTCTAACCTGCCTCTTGCTGCTTACTACCTGCGCCAACCTCCTAACTGCCAGTCTGTCTGTCTGTGTCCGTGCTCCTCTCTGTCTGTCCGTGCTCCTCTCTGTCTGTCTATGCTCCTATCTGCCTGTTTGTGTATCCGTGCCCCTGCCTATCTGTCTGTCTGTGTCCGGGCTGCTGTGTTTGTCTGTCCATGCTCCTCTCTGTCTGTCTGTCTGTCTGTCTGTCTGTCTGTCTGTCTGTCTGTGCTCTTGTCTGTCTGTTTGCGTATCCGTGCCCCTGTCTTGTCCGTGCTCCTGTCTGTCTGTCCATCCAGGTGGTCTCGGTGTTCTGCCTCTCTGCGACCTGGACTCAACTTCCCACAATGCACAGGAGCCAGTTACCTGCAACCTCTCTCCCATACCACCTACATTTCTAATTGGACACTCTAAAGGACCGGACATTGGCTGTGTGGTCTCAAGCTCCTGGGTAGTGTGACTGCGCTCCAGTCCATGAGAGAGCTGTCTGTGTGAGAGAGCCCCCCCCCCTTCCCAAAATGAGGGGAAAAGGAAAGAAACAGGAGGCAGGGCCTTTAGAACTGGAACTGTGAAACTTCCTCTCCTTTTGTTCCCAAACATTAGCAGGGGCACGGTGGTTTGAATTATTAATGATGGGGAACAATTTGGAGCGTCTAAACAGGACGCTGGTGTTTTCGATATTGGGCGCAGGACGGATTAACGAGGTCACCGGCTCTCTGTTTGCATTTCAGTCTAACACTGAAGGCAGCGAGAGTCACAGAGCTTGTTTACTGGTCGTTGTGGTTACCAGGCAGCCTGCCGGCCAACCCTCAAGAAAAGAGGGTGGGGGTATGTCATTTGACTGAGCACTGCGACAGCCAATCCAAACGTTGACAGGAGGGGGCGGGGCTGTTTTGTGTCCCCCACACCACAGCACTGAGAGTCAAGAGGGTGAGAATCCAGGATGCAGCTGGTTTAAGACAATACATCCCTCTGAGCCCTGATCCTCCTCCACTTCTTTCTCTCCCTCTCTCCCTCCCCCTTCGCCGCCCCCCTCTATCTATCTCTCTCTCTCTCTCTCTCTCTGTTTGTGTGTCGCTGGTTTGTGTTGCGAGCGCTGTGTGTCTGTCAGTCTGTCAGTCTGTCTGTTCTTGCACAAAAACACCTGTGTACCTCGGCACGCCCGACCACCCCACGGAGGGACGGTCTCACGGTGACCCTTTTGTTCCGCACCACAGTGACACCTGCTCGCCTCACCTGACCCGTCTGTCTGTGCACTCCTCCTTGTGTTCCCTCAAAGTCCGCAGCACAGTAAAACGGGTAGAAAAACATTTCACTTCGAGACATCGGGATTACGTCTTTATCACATACATCATTTCTGCATCGGATAATTATTTTCCAGTTGCCTCCAATTCTTAGCTTAGTGTGAAAAAGTGTGTAAGAAAAAAAACTACCGAAGGGGGAAAACTATCAGATGCGTAATCGCCAAACAAGAAAGACCAGAAGAAGCTCGCTTTAAACCTTTCTTTAGTATTACAGCTTATTTCATTTTAACATTGTTCAATATGATTTTGCCATTTCGCTGTTACATACATGTCACTTACATACACTAAGTGTGTAGAGCTGTTCCTCTCAGTCAAAACAAATGGTAGCGTGACGTTAGTCCCCCCCCATTGTCAAACCGCACCATTGTCCCGTAACACATTGTTCACGTGACCTCATTCACACCCCCCCAGGTGGTTCATGTAGTCTGTCCCCCCCCCCCATTGTTTAATAATCCCGTGACCCTTATCCGTGTTTTTATTTTTGTAACAGATTGTTTCGCATGCTCCCATAACTCGGCACTTCATTTCTGCATTTTTTTGTTTCTTTTTTCCTCTGCCTTTTTTTTGTTTTGTTTCCTTTGCATTTTAGCTAAACTAAGACTTACCGTGCATGAGGGCTGCGCTAACACTCATAGCAGAACAATGGCTGATAAGAAGCTGCAAAGGTGCATGAGGAGAGCGCGGGGCCTACAGCAGCGCATGCAGGAGCAGGAGCAGACGCAGCCCCAGGGGCCCCCCAGGTACCAGTCACTTGTCTCACCTCCGTGTGTCCCCGCGCAGTCCCCGCCACAAACACCAGGGGGCTCACCCGAGCAGTCTCTCAGGGAAGCTCGTCTCTACGCTGTCTCTGCTGTGGACCTTAGAGGAAGCCCACGTTGTAGATGCCGAATGACGTGGCTCCGACGCAGACACCTTAAATTCTGCCTTGTTAGGTTCTTTGTCGTGGACCGTTTAGTTTTTAGATTTTTGGGGGGGGTTGTACATATGAAACTGACCACATACCCCTTTAAGAAGCTGAAAATGAATTGATCTAGTTGCCCTTTCAGGATGTGTCCATATGAACGTGATTTTTATTTATTTATTTGTTTCGGAATTCTTCAAAAAAAATCTTTACTTAACCTTTAGTTGCGAGAACCCCCAAAAGATACCCCCGGTATAATTTGCTGTTACAAGATTTTATATTTCAGTTGTTCCTACCCAACGTCTGCATATTTAAAAACGCGTTAGTGTAGTCGCTGAGTGGGCGCTCCTGTCTTTGATCGCTGTTCACCGTGACCTGAAACGGGGTCACGGTCGAGGTCCGGTCCTTGGGGAGGCGTTGGTCGCTTAGAACAGCAGGCTGGGTCTGACCCCCCCCCCCCCTTTGGGACACCCCTCTCAGCGTGAGCCTCACTGTCGCTCATCCAGCCCGTGGAACTTGGGGAGAGTAAGACACTCTGTTCAACCTCAGCGTGAACAACCACTCCCGTTCACCGCTCACAACACTGCGGATATATCATCCTTCAGACACATCACTTATTTATTTATTTTAGATCAAACCTGAGGTTTGTCCCTCAGCAGGCTTAGCTGCCGGGTTGCTTAAAATACAGCAAGGCTAGCCACAGAGAGAGAGGCCAGCTTTAGATGGGGGTAATAGTTCTGTGCTACCTGGAGGTCAGGGTATGTGTTTTTGGGCAGGATATTGATCATGGGTTGCTATAACCCCACGTATCTAAATAACACACCCAGTTCTGGGGCAAATGCTCACGTGTGTGCTTTTCACGACCTCTGACCTCTGACCTGAAACCGTGAGATGTGCCCCTGTACAGGAAGAGCAGAGGAGCACAAGTCTGCAAGCATCATCAGTTAGATTCACACACGCATGGATCTGGACTCATTTTAAAGTCAGCGAGAACAGCACTTTGATGGATTACCGCACGCCGCTGTAATTGCTGAACTGTGTATTTTAGGAGAAATGCACACAATCTGTAGGGAATTCCATTGGAAGGAAGTGGACTGTTACCAAACTGATATGTACAGCTTTTTTTTGTCATTGTACTCGTACAAGGTGAAAGCAGAGTTTACATTGACCAAGTTGTTTTACAGAATCTACATTTACTTGTAAAGTGAAAAAGAATACTTTCACATTTGTCAGCGAAAGACATTCTGTTGCATTGTTAAAGGATGAAACCAATAGGATGAATAACATTTGAAGTTACTGCAAGACTATTTGAATTATACACTTATATATATAACGTAAACTTATACACACCAACTAGGACACTTGCAGAAGCTTTATTGTTATGAAAATATATATTGAACAAAAAATTGTAATTGGGTACAAACTGCATTTGAAAAATTCACATTTTAAGACAAGGAGAAAAGCATTTGACAGATGTAGAAGAGAACATTTATAGACAGGCTCCGCTTCAGCTCACGTTGTCACATACAGGCTCCTGACAGTAGGTTCTGCCTGCGACCCGTTCCAGTTGGCCAGTCGTGGGCCGCTCTGCGGGACTACCGGCCACAGCCGACACAGGCACGGTCAGGACTCAATTCCACAACAAGCGCTTTAGCTGGTCACATCACCAGCCACCTCACCACGGTGTGCTTGTGTAAGTTAACTACCTGGAGCCATCCCATAATCACGCACTGACAGGCCTTTACCCGTGAGATCGTTGGCTCAAAGAACACAAAGGTGCACAGGTAATCGAGCAAGTGCGCATCCTGCCGGTGTCTGCCTGAGACTGCAGCTGCATGGATGGACAGCTCGATGTGAGAATGATCCCTGTGAGAAGTGTAGCGAGGACGCTGGATTATGTGTAGAACTGGAACGCAGTGTTACTGGTAATGACGAGGTGGATGGGGAAAAGGTGTATGCTGTTTGCCGACCGATTGGCCACTGTCCCCCGAAATGACTTCTTCCTCTCTGCTCCGCCCCCCTTTTAGTGAACAGCCTATCCCGGTCCAAATACTGCTGACAGACACTCAGGAGGAGGAACAGGACGCTGACCAGAACGCCACCCTGGGCCCGCCTTCTCCTCTCCAGATTAAGCCCCACCCCTCGTGTAGAAGCCTGCCCCCGGACCCTCTGAGCGACCCGCCTCCCGTTCCCCCACCCTCCTGGTTGCCACGGACGCAGGGCTCCCTGGAGGACGGCGGCGAGCGGCCGGGGAAGGGGCGGGAGTGGCCCCCCCACGGCGCGAGGGCGTCGAGCTCTCCGACGTCGTCCAGAACGCGGGCCTGCGAGTCAGGCCCGTCCACACACACCACGCCGTCTCCTCACCCTCACTGGCCCCCGACGCGGAACAGGACCCGGCCTCGTCCGCGCCCCCGCCCCTGCCCGCCCAGGGCCCGACCGCCTCGGACTGGAACGCGTTCCGCAGCAGCCCCCCAGTTCACACGCCGTCACACCCTAACCCCAGACCTTCCCCGGAATACCGCAGCACAGCGGAGCAGCACCCACAGGGCTACCCCACGTCTCCTTGCTCCCCCAGACCTCCCTCCCAACGGCCCCTCCAGACCCCGCCTCTGCAGGACCGCCCACCCCCGCTCGCCAGCGCCAGCTCTAGTCTGGCCCCGCCTCTGGACGCCCGCAGCAACTGGTCCTCCTGGAGCCTGGACAGGCCAGACCACGTGGACACGCCCTTCTGTGCGCCGCCCGACGCCCACTGTCACCCTGCCCCCAGCAAGCCTGGGTGCCCCGCCGCTGCCGCGGGGGCCGGGCCGGGACCCGCCATGCCCGTGGAACGCTGGGCCGGAAACGTCACGCGCTACTACAACTCCCAGCATGCCCTGGACCTGGACCGCGGATCCCCCAACGATGAGCTTACTGAGCTGGACTCCCTGTACCAGGCCAGCCTGCAGGCTCCCCACGCACCCAGGGCCCTGCACAGCTCCAACCAGATGGCTGCTGGGAAACCAGGTGCCAACTTTAGCGCAACAAATACATTCATAAAGGAGGCGTTTTCCGGTTAGGAGGCTAAACATTCAAATGCGGTCACGAGTTCGGTGTCTCACTTACGAAGGCAGCAGGCCGGAAACGTTTGAGTCTTTAGCCTCACCTTAACCGAAAAACGTTGTGTGAATCTTTTCTAAATGTAAATGAATTATTTTGATCTCCGCACCTAAAGGGCTTTGAGATAAGAGGGCAGTTCATTTGTATTTCAGACATCGCGCAGCAATGAGCATTGCTGCAGTTAGAGTGCATTGTGGGCTGCTGGTCTTTGTTACGGAGGTTAAGCCTGGCGCCTGACTGGCTTTGTGTCTCTGTAGTGATGGCGTTGCTGGGCCGCTCCAAAACTCCCACCGCTGAGATCGAGAGGAGCGCGTACAGGGCCCCCAGCTGTGCCAGCCCCCCCGCCTACCATCACAAGGTGAGCAAGGGAGACACACACACACACACAGACAAACACACACTGCACACGCACGGGCATACACACACACACACACACACACACACACACACACACACACAAACACACACAAACATACACACACACACCACACACTCTCACTCACACTCTCACTCACACCCACCCACCCACCCCCGCAGGAGCTATTAATACCAAGTATTGTATTAAAACTAAGTATTATAATAAAAGTCTTATAATAAAAGATTCTCCATACTGCCATTTCTAAGCTTTTACAACTGTTTGAAAATCAGACTGGGGAGTCTGAGGGCCCTGCAGAGGTGGCCTGGTCCTCCATACACTGTGAAAGAGGTGAACCCTGGTGTAGCAGGGGACTTTGGGACAAAGGTGTGGGGGAGGGAGGGATCGGCCAGTGGACTGCTGAGTGAAAAGGAGTGGCAGCGCTTGCCTGCGCTCTCCCACGTGGACGGGGGATGTAGGTGATGAGACACGGCCCATGAATACGATTGGACGTTCCGATTTGAGAGAAAAGGGAATCATCGGGAGGGGAAAAGAGGAAGGGTGATGAAAGCATGTGGTGGAGGTCAGGGAGAAGGATGGAAATGGCTGGCTCTGGCTCTGAGGAGAGCGATATTACTGCAGACATTATTTGACCCACCAAGAGTAGGGCAGGCGTAGTACTAAATTGAAACATAACCTGAAAAAAATCTGGGTCTAATCTGAGGTGACTCAGTTAAAAACAAATGCTATAAAAAAAAAAAAAAGGAAGCTCTTACAGTCACTCTGGATAAGGGCTCCTGAAGCTGGGGAATAGATCATCCACAGATGAGAACACGAGGTGACGTAGGAGGGCAGAGGTTAAGGGCCCTGCTCAGTGATCTGTGGGGTCCGGTTCAGTGGTGCTGACTGAACGGGCCAGCTGACTGCTGAAGGTGTGTGTGTGTTGCCTGCACTCCAGGCTGTCTCCGCCCTGTCCCCACAGCCTGTCTCTCTCCCCACAGCCTGTCTCTGTCCCCACAGCCTGTCTCTGTCTCCCCACAGCCTGTCTCTGTCTCTGTCCCAGCCTGTCTCTGTCCCACAGCCTGTCTCTGTCCCCACAGCCTGTCTCTGTCCCACAGCCTGTCTCTGTCCCACAGCCTGTCTCTGTCCCACAGCCTGTTTCTCTCCCCACAGCCTGTCCCCGCTCTGGCCCGTGAGCTGCTGCACGCGGAGGACGGCTCGTACAGCGCTGAGAACCTGCGCCGCATCGCCCGCAGCCTGAGCGGCACCGTCATCGGGGGGAGACCAGAACCCCTCGCCACCTCGCACAGCTTTGTGAGTCTCACACACACACGCACACACACACGCACGCACACACAGACACACACAGACACACGCACACGCACGCACGCACACACACACACACACACACATACTGTAAACACATACACACACACACATGCACACATGCACACACACGTACAAACACAGTCACCTACTGTGGTCATCATCATCGGTGATCACTCGAATTCGAGTATGATTGTCCTCCTGTTAGTAGGTCTGGTCATTTGTGGGTCTTCAGGTGGCTGTAGAGGCCGATCCTTGATCCTTGATCGGGTATTTGGCATGCGTATAACGTGGCCCGTCCATCATAACTGGTGCCGGGTGATGGTTGTGGCGATGCTGGGGATGTTTGCTTCCTCCAAGACACCGACGTTAGTTCGCCTATCTTCCCAGCTGATCCTAAGGATCTTGCGAAGGCATCGTTGGTGGTACTGCTCCAGGGCTTTCATACGTCTGCTGTAGGTGGTCCAGCTTTCGGCCCCTTAAAGCAGGGATGGCAGAAGTACCGCTCGATAGACGAGGAGTTGTCTTGGTCTGGATGTCCTGCTTTTCCCTTCCAGAAGGTGTATCCACCTTTCTCCTCCTTCAGTTGCCCCTCCTCGGCCAGGCGGGTTTCGGACAGGGCAGCAATGTCGATCTTAAACCTTTTCAGCTCCCTGGCAATGATTGCAGATCTTCTTTCAGGTCGATCGCTGGAGGCACTATCCATAAGTGTTCGCACGTTCCAGGCTCCAATGTTCATTGTCTTATGTTTTCGACCGCTATGAGGTGAACCCACTGGATGCGGCATTCCAGTCAGGTTTTAAGAGGCAGGCTATTTTTAGGGCACCTTTTCTAGCCCCTTCCCCGTGTGGGGTGGGCAGAGTGGATCCTTAAAAGGGCTGCTCAGTCATGGGTGCAGCTGCCAAGATGCTCTCTCTGCCTCGGTCCGAGAGCAAGGCGACTGAATCAAACACCCACCCACCGCCTATGTGCCAGCGCGTGGCTCGGAGCTCCCAGACTTCACTGTCCTCCTCCCGTCACCACCTCCTGATCGCCATAGGACTTGGTTTTGGGGGTTGTAGGGTTGGGGGGGTCCTTCAGGAGAACGCCTGTGCTTGGAATCTTTTAAAGTGGGGAGACAGGCAGCCTCCACACAGTCCTTGACATAGAGAAGGCCAGGGTCCAATGGCATGGAGACCAAGACAATTGGGGGCCCTTCTTTGCTGCAGCCTTCTTCCGCCTTCGCGACCGTTGTGGTGCTCCTCACAGCTCTACGTCCTGGCACTCTGATCAGCCACCATCTTCCGCCCGTTTCGCCGTTGAGGACTTGGTAGAATCGCGCTTCGTCTGTACCCTCCCCCTCGACCTTACCGCCATAGGTGACCCTACCAGGAGCATAACTCCAGACGGCATCGCTCTCAGGTTCTCTGGATAAACACAAGCCTCTCCACTGTGTCAAGGTGGCGATCCCCATATATGTGCACGTCACACACACAGACATACAAACACACATATATGTGCAATCACACACACAAAATCAAGCACAGTAACACACACAGTAACAAACACACACACACATATATATACACAGGCCATGGACATTCTACATCTCCTTTGTCATGAGGTCCAGAAACCTACAGAACTCTTTCCTAGAGCAGCCCACTGAAACTGTGTAGCCCTCTGAACAACTGAAGATGACAAAGGAGGAATGTGGGTCGAAAACAGAGCTGATGCCAATGCTGCTGTCATCAAAATATGTTTGTGCACCTGGTCCAGATAACTGCACTGTCCCTTCCATAAGGGAAGACTGCCGATATGCAGTCATTCCCACCCTTCCCTGATGTACGTGTAGAATCTGTGTACTCTGCGCATAATTGCGTCATCACACGCATATACGCCATCAACATTTGTTTTCCTCTGTGTGTGTGTGTGTGTCTCTGTGAGCTGTACTGCCATCTGGTGTCCGCATGATGCAACCGTCACACTTCCCTGTATAACAACCTTCGCTTGCTCTTGCCTCCTTTTCTACCCGGGAAGGTTTTGCGCTGAATTGCAGAAACCCGCCCGGTCGCGGCACTAATGTCACGCTGTCTTACGGTTTCTGTTTTTTGTCTCACACAAGAGCGTTGTTGCAGATGGGAATGGCGGCCGCCCCCGTGAGCCCGCTCTAACTCCGTTTCTCTCCCTCTCTCCTGCCTCCCTCCCTCCCTCCCTCCCTCCTCTGCCCGCGTGTGCCCCTCACCGCGTCGGTGTCTCATGTCTCTGTCTGAAACCAAGGAGCCCTCGGTCGCCAGGACGACAAAGCACGCGGACGCCAGAGTCGCCCGTCACCCTAGCACCCCCACTTCACCGCCTCCCACAGTCCTGCTGTGTTCCCATCCGACCCCCACCACTACCACTACCAACACCAACACCAACACCACCACCATCTCCACCCAGTCCCAACACCGCATCTGTCCCAGCAGCCACTGCGGCCCACCGTGGTGGGGCCCCCCCGGGGACACTCAGGTAACACCCCCTCCTGTCCCCACCCCTCCACCCCCCTCTCCCTCCATCGCCATGCTACAGAAAACAGGCACATGGAAGGTGAAAGCCATCTGTGACTGTTCGTTTTTTACCCCCTCATTCACAAAATGTATATATCTGCATACCTTACTGTTTTTTCTTTTTTTTTCTTGGTATTTGAACTATTAAAGCCATTTCCCGGTCTTGTTGTTTTAGATTAGCGTTTATAATATCTATTTTTTTGCCCTGCTTTGGGGTGTTTGAAGCAATTTGTCCCAATTTGTCCGTCTCTCTCTCTCAACCCCCTTTGCCCTGCAGGAGATCCCCAGAAGGCCAACAAGCTTCTGGCTGTGCTTGACCGGCGTGAAGCTCTCTCCGGTGAAAACTACCACAGCGTTGCGCTGAGCTACGGCACCCTGCCGCGGGCCCCTCGGAGGACAGCCCCGGGGTCCTCGGTCCCCACGGGCAGGGAGGGCGCCCGCTGGGGCCAGCAGCAGCAGCAGCAGCAGCAGCCTCGCCCCCCCCACACACACTACGCCACCCTTGCCCACCCCCGCCACTCGGCCCCCGCGGGCAGGGCAGCCCACTATGGGCATCCGCCACCGCCGCCGCCGCAGGTAGGCAGGAGCGGGGCCCCGTCCGGCCCCTACGGTGCCCGCCAGCAGCCACCCCACCACTACCAGACCCTCCCCAACCCCCGCTCTCAGGCCGAGACGTCCCCGCAGCCGGTCCGGCTGGACATGCCCCCTGAGACGGACTGGAGGGTCAGCGACTACAGGAGGGCCCAGCCCGTGAGCAGCCAAGGCGTCCAGCCTCACCCCACCCCCACCCCCACCCCCAGCCCGCCTCCCGGCCCGGCCAGTACGCCAGGACCCCGCCCGGCCGCGCCCCGCCCTGCGCTCTGTGCCAACAGAGGCCCGCCGAGCCCTCCCACTACTACTGCCGCTCGTGTGGCGTTTACCTGGTGCGCTTCCACTCCGCCAGCCGGTAGCCCCCTGCCCCCAGCTCATCCCCGACCCCTCCTCTTTGCTTTGGGAGTTTGTTAGAGCTGGAGCTCAGCAGTGTGAGACTACGGAAGCTGCGGTCCGCCTCCCCCGACGATGCCTTTAGAACCAGCTCCACGCCGTCAACGAGCTCCAGTGAGCAGCCCGACCGCTACAGTCCAGCCAGCGCTCAAGGGAGTGTCACTTGTGTCCTGTGTTAGAACGCCAAACTCACATTTTAGTTTTACTGGATTGTGAAAAGTTTCAGAGGCGGTGTTGTTTCCCCCCCCGTGGTGTAGAGTACACGCGGGGCGGTGTTGGAGCTCGCGGGCCGACGCTGCGGTCCGAGCGTGACGAGGCGACGGGCGAGTTTCAGCGTTCCTCCAGACGGGAACAGCTCCCGGCTCCCTGAGGACTTCCCAAGGTTTACTTTCCCTTAAAGTGTTTACACAAGAACAGAAGTATCGTCGTCCTCCTCTGAATCAAGCCCAGACTTTCAAATGGACCCCCCCTTCAACATGCCTGCCTTTGTTTTGTTCTTTTAACACAGAAATATATATATACATATATAAACTGTGCATTTGTTCCAGCGTTGATTCTGGGGCCTGCGACCCGGACATATTTCACCACAAGATAAGTCACTGCCCGGGAGCGATGCGCTCGGCTACAAGAAAACGCATCTCGATGGAGGAGAGAAAATGAACGGAGACGTAGCGTGAGAACACGGGGACGTACAGAATTTGGAGTCGCACTGAGGCGAGACACGCAACGCCTCCCCCCGCTTGCCCCTGAGGGCATGGCGTGGGCCACAATGCTGTAGGCGGGGGGTGGAAACGCTAGGCTTATGCCTTTCTGACTGACACTAAAGCAATGGGGAGAGATCGCAGCACTTAAGCCAAGCCACAAATCAACTGCGCTGGAGAGAAAAAGTGCTGGCGGGAGTTTCAACGTTAATATCTGGGGGTGAATTTATTTAGCCACGACAGTCGGCCGTGGCCGAAAGACGTTTGCCGTGGTGTAGCAGTTCCGCGCTGTCCACTAGCTACATGAGGATTTAGACAAAACAAAGGACCTGACGTTTTTTCTTTTCTTTTTCTGTTTGTTTACACTCTAAATGTAGTTTCTTTATGAGGTCCTTGAGTTCAAGTTCAAGCTTAAGCTTTCGTTTTATTTTGAAGTATTTATTTTTAGGGGATGGGTAGGTAGTTTATGGAGCGTACGGATTTATCAAGTAAATACTTATACACACAGTAACAAACCTGCTTTACTTTTGTATTCCTCTAACCTACCACTGTCTAATAATATCGTATAGTGGTTATGTACTGTGCATTGCAACCTCTCGTGTGGAGAGGGATTATAAGACACTAAACCTTTTTTGTCGAAAGTGGCAATTCCTTGTAGCATACAACTTAACCTTGCATTCGATGTTACAGGCATAGACTGCCTAGTTGTTGAACTGACTATTTTTTTTGTAGACTGTAGAGAAAAGAAGAAGTTCTGATATTTTATATTTTAAGGTGGTATAAAATGTTGATTCTAGTGCTTTGTGTTTACTTATCTGCCTAAAGACAAGTTTAGTGCACTTCAGAAGTGCAAAGCTAGATATCCACTGCTGTTTTAATTCAGTTGACTGTGCCCCCCCCGTTTTCTTTGGGGGAGATATTCCAGGCTAGCCTATTTTTATAACCGTGATGATCCTGGTAGCCATTAGTCTCGTCAGCCTAAATACTGTGGTTCAGGATTGAAGTTTGAACTTCCAAGAAGGTACATGCTGTCCCGCTCTCGAAAGCCACATTCTATTCTTGACATTTAGGTAATTTAATGAAAACGACTTCTCTGCAAGGGGTGGACTGCCGAGCAGTGGCCAATCTGTAAGATAGACGGATAGATGGACCAGGGCTGGCTTTGGATGCAGGTGCCGAATCCTGTATGTGGCCAGTCCATTCCTGTGGGCTTGGAAGAGAAAATCATATATTTTTTATACCACGT
Organism: Aldrovandia affinis; assembly: GCA_029706075.1. NCBI lineage: Eukaryota > Metazoa > Chordata > Actinopteri > Notacanthiformes > Halosauridae > Aldrovandia > Aldrovandia affinis. Next base: position 11,507,551 of record JAINUG010000002.1, on the reverse strand, counting down.
CACAAAGCTTTTCATCGTGGAGAGTAGAGACGGTTCCCTAAAGCGGTCTTGTTCCTTAAAATGCACAACGGTTCGGTGAGATTGACACGTTGATGAAAAGATGAAAGATGGAAAATTAGCTCGTTTAATGGTGGGTGAAGATGGTAATTTGAGCTATCGGGCACGTTAGGAGCTTCCGAAAATGTAAACTCGTAAGTCTGCATAAGCTGTGTCATTTAGGTTCTGGTGTGGAACTTAATATTATAAGCTCGGATATATGTGCGTACAGAATGTCTTGCAGATCATCCGAACATGACCAGTGCTAGACTCGCCAAACATCAGCGATCAAAACGTTGTCTGAACATGACAAATCTGCACCGCATTGTCAAAATATAAACGAACGGGGCTTTATCATACAGCATGTTCTAGAACAGCAGCGTTGGGGGCCATTGTATAATTTGAGTTGAGGATTAAAATGGTCATGATTTGTGTTGTTTCTGAGGGAAGTGCATAGTACAGGGTCTGCAAATATTTCTGTATTCACAGTGCTTGAATTAACGATTAGCATTATTGTACGGTGATAGTGGCACGGTACAGTAAGTGACGTTTCTCTATATACGTAAACATAATACTTTGACTATAGATCTAAAAGATGAAACTTGGATCAGTTCAGGGTTGCCTTGCTTTGAGAGGCTGAACAGATGTTGGTTGAGTAGCAGAGTTGTAGGTCCAAGAGACTGAAAGCCACACATTTTGGAGGCCTTGTTATGTATGTTTGAGTAAGGCCAGTGCATTAGAAGAAAAGACTAAATTGACAGCAGACTTGTCTGTTTTATTTTTTATTTTTTTATTTCCCAGCACGTGCCATGGAAGAGACGTGTGCGTTCAGGTGCCCAGTTCTATTTTACCGTTTTGCCTAAAGTGAGAGAAAAAAATTTCTTTTTTCTTTTTTTACATTTTAAAAATTTGAAGTGTCATCGCCAACAAAAAGTTAACTGCACAGCTGCTGAAGGAAATTCAGAGGGTGACCGTTGCCTGACAAATTTAAACAAGTTCCCTTGAAACAAGTGGAACATAACTGGAATGCCAGACATTTCGTAATTGAACCAAAGATACCAGCTTTGCAGAGAGAATCCTGGTCTTCTCCCCAGTTTTGTATGGCGGAAGAAACTGAGGTGGTCTTGCGTATGCAGAGTGCGAATGCTACACGACACTGCGCCCTTGTGGATTACGAGTAGAAATGCAGGTTACAGGTCTGATCTTTTTGTTCTTTTTTTTTTCATCAGAAACTGTATATATATATACATGTATGTACAGATATGAATAGCCTTCAAAATGAAGTGTGAAGAGAATTTCTTGACAATGTAAAGGAATTTCGACAGATTTCCACTTGTTTGTAAATGCTGTTGCTGGCAGATGGAACTTGTATTTTTGCAATAAAGTTACTATAATGTGCTCCAACAGGAGCAGGGCACAACGAAGCGCCTTTCTTTACCCCCTTGGGTTGATTCCGTTTGCAGGTTAATTGGACATAATTATTTGCACACACAGACATTTCTACAGACTGTGTATTGTCACAGACCACATGAGTTTCACACACAAGGACCAATCTCACACTCAATCAAGCCATGCTGGCCGCAATTTATCTACCGGGTTCATTACAGTTTTTGTCAAATGGACAAAGCAATAGCTAGCTAGCTATTAAGTAGGCTACTTTTCATACTGCTCATGCTCTGTCCATTTGACTAACAGGTACACCAATGCCTATAACCAGGTAGCCCGCATATCCTACGTGCCATATTCTGCAAATGTAAGTGGTGGGGGGGGGGGGGGTGGAGTGGAACCTCAGTAATGGGGACGTACGTAACGTTACATATACCACGTTTGCAAGTGCCACAGTTCTGAAGAGGACTTTCGGTACAGTAAGCGATACAACCAGTACTACCAAATTTCAGCCAGTGTTTAGAGTAGGGCCATTAGGCTGGCAGTGTAGTGTAATGGTTAGGGAGCTGGACTTGTAACTCAGAGGTTGCAGGTTCAATTCCCAGGTGGGGCACTGCTGTTGTACCCTTGAGCAAGGTACTTAACCTGAATTGCTTCAGTAAAATATCCAGCTGTATAAATGAATTGTATGTAAAGAAATGTGAACTGTGTAAGTCGCTCTGGATAAGAGCGTCTGATAAATAAAATGTCAAATGTCAAAATGCCATTACCATGAACTCGTCCGGTGTAGTTTATTACATTACCAAGCCAAGACTAGAGAAGCTGGAGTTTTTCCCCCTCAAGGGTGCAGTCCTTACTTTTGCTTTCCAGTACAGCTGTATGTTAAGTTAGAGTGACCTGGACTTGCATGAAGTGTTTACAGATTAATGAAACGTTTACTCTTTTTTTTTTTTTTTTTTTCCTTTCATGTTGAGCCATTATTTCACTCTTGGCTTTATCAATATAATAATTTGGTACAAATATCCCATTTAGCTCATAACAGGTGGAGGTGTTGGCGCCTTGAGGTCAAGTATGCCCTGCAACTCACCACCTGCCGGAGTCATCACCTGCGCCCTGAGGTGATCCTCCACACTGAGCTGTAATGGCCGCCTTCCTGCCGCCGATCACAACAGCACACGACTTTTATCTGTGAGCGAGTGAGCCCTCTGAGAGCCCCACTCCCGCTGTGGCGCCCGTGCCCCTGGCAAGAGAGAGGGTGTGACAGACAGAAACCAGGGGAGAGGGGAACATGTGCAGTCAGCCAGGGAACATCGTGCCTCTTCAGCACTGCGCTGCAGGATAACGTGGCTGGGTAATTTCATTATTATTCATGTTCGCTCGACGCTCTTTCCCCGGGCCACTTGCAAGGCCGTCACGGCTAGACTCATACAGACGATGTCACAAGAGCAGCAAGAACAGGAACGCGTCGAAGTGAAGTGATGTGAAGCTGAAAAATACGGCTAAGCATATGGTCATAATTGTTTTTAACATACACGCAATGCTTTAAAATGATCATAAAAACAAGGAATCAATTAAACATTGTTACCCAGTAAAATAGCCACTGTGACTGATCTATACCGAGGGGTTTTTCCACAGCAGACGTGTCATATTGGGGGCTCGGGTGGCGTAACAGTGAAGGCACTCGCTCTGGTCGGGAGTACCGTTCAGTGATTAGCTGTCCGTCCCAGGGGAGGGGGAGGGAAGCCGGCATAAGCTTGCCGCCTGGCAGAGTGGCTCTGTGTACCGGAGTCACAGTCGGCGGCTTGGCGAGTTCAGTCTCTGAGGTGGTTCGCTGCTGGTCCCAGAGCTGCAGCGGTGAGCTCGTAGTGCGAGGGGGCGGATAGTTGACATTAGGAGAAGGGGGGAACCAAGGCCGAAATCACCATATATATTGGGGGGGACACATCCCCCCCCAATATTCAGATATGCTCAAAATGTCCCCCCCAATATATAGCCTAGCTGATATAAAAATATAAATAAATTGATTTGGTCCCCCCCAATGTTGACTCCATGGTTACGGCCTTGGGGGAACTGAAACAAACAAAAAATATATATTTTAAAGAGCTGTCATATCAAACACAGGACAAAGGGACTGGAGAAAAGGCAAAGTTTGCAGAAAAAGTTGAGTTCATTTAATCTTTGATGTTGATTAAATATAGAACAAGGTAATTCAGTCTATGAAACACCGTATTATTGCCAAAGATGTAGCCATACATTGGCATTACATGTATACATGGGAGCAAACCCAGTCAGGCTTTTTAAGTGAAATACCTAATAATATTTCATGTAACCTAATATAATGGTTTTGTGTCTCGTGTTACTTGGCAACACCTTGTGGAGTCTTTGTAGTTGCCTTTTAAATTATTGAAGGTTGACAGTGCATACTCTTCCAGGAACATTGTTCTCTGTGCGGTTGTGAGCATGAATTAATCTGTGGCTTTAGTTACCCTTCAGCAGGCACGTGCACAGATAGGGCCCAAGGGGGGCTTGAGCCCCTGCCCTTTTGCCCTCAGAGTCAAAAAGTGCCCTTTTTTGGCTGGTGTTAATTGTATTTAATTTTTTATTTATTTGTTATTGAAATTCTATCAAATATAAAGAAGGAAATGTATAGTAGTATCCACGAAAAAATACACCTTATCAATTTAAAAAGTACTCCACTCTCCACCCCCCAAATGGTTTTGTCTCAATCATTCAATCAACGTGGCGTCTTCCGACACTCCGAATACAACTTGTCATGAAAAGCCCTGCATTCCCAGCCCCAGTTCGGTTACGGTGAGTGATATCACTCAGGTAGGCATTGTTTTAATTATGAAACCACGATTAAACAACACTTACTTTTTATGTTATATATCTGTTCAAAAAAACTATGAAGTAGGTCAGTAGGACTTGCCACCTTCACGCTGTAATTTCGTGCTGTAGCTCATTACTAGCCTCGGTATTCGCGAGCAAGTAAGCTAGTCTTAATTATCATTAATATGCAATTAATTTCTGAAGCAGTTACGTTTTGCATAGTTTTGCTAGTTTAGTGTAGTCACCCCCTTTTCTTTATAGCCAGTTTTCAAAAAACGTGATGTTTAAAAGTGTGTTATTGTTTGGGCATGTAGCTGTGTGTTTCCCTGTTAAAATAAGTTTCAATCAATCAATCAATTTTGATTGGGAAATAAGAAGCAGCATAAACACTGCTAGAAGAGGCTAATACACCTGTCTCCAATGAAAGGCTAAATACTTCTCACCTCCCTGACCCTGGATCAGTTTTTCAGCCATATGCATAGATGTAACAAATATATAAGAGTGTGTTTAAGTGTGTGTGTGTGTGTGTGTGTGTGTGCGTGCGTGCGTGCGTGCGTGCGTTTTTGAATATAATATAATACTGTGGTTTATTTTCCTCTCAGTGTGATGCTCAGAAACATGTTACTAAAATCAAACTGTAGTTCAGTAGTTGTACCATGTCTCGGAGGTCTATGGAGAGTTCCTAGGACTTCATGGCTTGGTTTTTACTCTGACATGCACTGTCAACTGTGGGACCTTATATCAAGGCCGTAACCATGGAGTCAACATTGGGGGGACATTTACATTTTTTTTTTTAAAACAGCTAGGCTATATATTGGGGGGGACATTTTGAGCATATCTGAATATTGGGGGGGATGTGTCCCCCCCAATATATATGGTAATTTCGGCCTTGCCTTATATAGACAGGTGTGTGCCTTTCCAAATCATGTCCAATCAATTAAATTTACCACAGGTGGACTAGAATCAAGTTGTAGACACATCTCAAGCAGTATCAGTGGAAACAAAATGCACCTCAACTCACTTTTGGGTGTCATATCAAAGGGTGTGCACACTTGTGTACATATGATATTTTACATTTAGATTTTTTATAAATTAGCACAAATGTCAAAAAAACCTGTTTTCACTTTGTCATTATGGGCTATTTTGTGTAGAATTTTGAGACGAAAAATGAACTTAATCTATTGTTGAATAAGTCTGTAACGCAATGAAACGTGGAGAGGGGGAAAGGGGTGTGCAGACTTTCCGGCTTGACTATATATATCAGTGTCTCGCGTTAAAAAGGGGGAGGGGGAGGAAGCACAGGAATCACGTCATTAGTGAAAAAAGCCCATATCTTCTGTTGAAGAGAAAGAATGACGTTTCAACCAGTAGGGTCCATACCTTCCAGTTCACTCTGACAGCGGAAGCATTGTTTTCTCCAATGTTAATGCTGCTTCCTAGCACCGCGTCTCAGTTGTGCTGGCACAATAGTACGAGAGAGAGGGGTGAAGATGTGTAAGGTTGTGAGGGGATCCATTCACCAAGCTGCAGCTTCATTCACATCCCCGTTGCTATGGAAATGCTGTACCATTACATGACAACAAAATGGTGCGTGCGAGCACGTGGGCGCGACAGTACGCTTCTCACACAAAACGTTAAGCCTGATTATGTTTTACTTTTTTACTTTCCTTAAGTGGAGTGGACTGGAGTGTCTACCTTGTTGTTAGCCTTTATTGATAGGAGTTCTATGAGGCAGAATAGCGAAGAAACCCATAGCTAGCACAAGCTAACAGCCCACAAAAATACATCTTTAACATTACTTATTCAATAAAATGTTCAAAGTGAAACTGTTGTTATGGCCAGCGACATCAACATTTTTTTGTCCCACCCTCAATAGACGGCAAAATGATCAGTGTAGGAATGTATGTGTGTATATAAAGTGATATTACTAAAGTTACTATTGGATATCAGCATGTATTCACATTTTTTGCAGTTTTAGCCACGGCCACTAAAAGCCTGGAGCCGATGCTTAATTAGAGACTCGCCATTTAATTGCATTTTTACGGTGGTTCTCCTTACATTTTGAGGAAAGAGGAAACGACTGCTGATCTGAAACATGATGTTTTTGCAGTGCCCAGTAATAACAGAGTCACAACAGTATTGTTGCCCCCACATTCCCCACCCCATCCCATCCCAACATCAGATTCTTTGCTATACAGTCGGACAGCGGGTTGCTCTGTGTGTCTGTAACTGTGGCTTCACCGTGGCACCTGCCTCCTCTCTTTAGCGGTTCAAGGCTGGAGTCTGGGAGATCATGTGTTTCTGCTGCACGTGTGCCATTGTCATAGACGGTAGGCTCTGCTGTAAATGAGACGCACTTTGAATGGCTAGAAATACACTGCATGTGCGTGTGTGTGTGTGTGTGTGTGTGCGCGTGTAGGGCACTGGGTTGTGGGGGTGGGGGTTCGTTGGAGAGAGGGAGGTGGGGAAGGAATGTGAAAATAGAACGAAGTGCTATTTTTTTTATCATCTACCAAAAGCTGCAGGGAATCTGAAGCTACCTCAGCCCAGGCTATTATTTGTCTTTCTGTCAGGTTTAATTTAAAAAGCAGCGTCTCACTTGCTTTTTCAATTCCTAAAAGATTTCTAAAACAAATATATATATGTATAATAATAATTTCCCAATTTGGCAGAAGGTGCTATGTATAGGATGAGACACCTGATGAAGACCTCTCCCCCCACCCACCCACCCACCCACCCTCAACACCCCCAGGCTCTGTCTGCTTACCATAGCTTCTATTTCTATTTTAAGATGAAGGAAATGGGGGATCCCACACTGGCTCATTTGGGGGAATTTCCCAAGGTAACTTACAAAATCTGAAAGTTGTTTCAGCAACTTTATTATAGATTGGGTAAATCTTCTAGACTGCAGAACTGTGAATGAAAAATGGCCTACATTTAAAAGGGTTATTGTAGATGTACAGTGTAAATTCATCCCAAAAGTAAGGAAAAATAGGTTGAAAAAACAAGATGCATGGCGGCACGGTGGTGCAGTGGATAGCACTGTCGCCTCACAGCAAGAAGGTCTCGGGTTCGAATCCAGGCCGGGGGCCTTTCTGTATGGAATTTGCATGTTCTCCCCGTGCCCGTGTGGGTTTCCTCCGAGTACTCCGGTTTCTTCCCACAGTCCAAAGACATGCACGTTAGGCTAATTGGAGAGTCTAAATTGCCCGTAGGTATGAGTGTGTGAGTGAATGGTGTATGTAGTGCCCAGCGATGGATTGGCGACCTGTCCAGGGTGTATTCCTGCCTCTCGCCCCAATGCATGCTGGGATAGGCTCCAGCCCCCCCGCGACCCTAACTAGGAATAAGCGGCTGAAGATGAGATGAGATGAAAAAGGAAACCCACACGGGCACGGGGAGAACATGCATCCTAAGAAGTTTTTTCAATATTGTAGTAGAAAAAGGAAAGTTAATGATGAGGTTAAATGCATTAAGAATAAGGAAGGAACTTTGGTTTATAATAATAAGGATATTGCTAACACACTAAATAGTTACTTTGTTGAGAGCTTTACTAGAGAAGAGGTTATAAATATGCCTAAATGTATAGCAAAGGTACAGAATGTTTTGGAGGACTTTGAGATAAGGGATGTAGAAGTACTACAAAAACTACAAAAACTTAAGACAAATAAGGCAGCAGGCCCTGGTGGCATATATCCCAGAGTACTCAAAGAACTTGGGGAAATTATATATATACCATTGCAGATATTTTTATACAATCCATAATCACTGTAGAAATACCAGATGACTGGAAGCAGGTTAGAATAATTCCAATATATAAGAAGGGGGACCGTACTGACCCAAGGCACTATAGGCCTGTCAGTTTAACTTGCGTCACGTGAAATACTGGAATGTATTATTAGAGATGAGTTGGAATCATTCTTGAAAAATAATAGTATTTATACTTTATGATCTTGATATGGACGTTAGTAGCAAAATAGTTAAATTTGCAGATGATACTAAACTTGGGGGTTTGGCGAACAGTTTGGAATCGACTAAAGTAATCCAAGATGATTTAAACAAAATCCAAGAATGGGCAGATATGTGGCAGATGACAATCAATATTGCTAAATGTAAAGTTATGCATGTGGGAAATAAAAACATAAGACAGCAGTATTTTATGGGAGGAAAAGCTAGTAGGTGTTCAATTTGAAAAAGACTTAGGAATTGTAGTTGATCAAAGTCTATCTGCATCAAAGCAGTGTGCTACAGCAGTGAAAAAAGCCAACAGGATGCTGGGATGCATAGCAAAAAGTATTGAGTATAAATCAAAGGAGGTTATATTAATATTATATAATGCCTTTGTCAGACCTCATTTAGACTACTGTGTGCAGTTCTGGGCACCACACTACAAGAAAGATATAGCGGCTCTTGAAAAAATTCAAAGAAGGGCAACTAAACTGATACCTGGTATGAAAGGGAAAAGTTATGAGGATAGACTTAAGGCACTCAATCGATTTAAGCTTAGCAAAAAAAATTTAAACTGCTACCGTATTTTTACTTTATTGTTGAGTTTACTGTTGCTCCTAGCACACTCTCTGCTCATGCTGAGGGTACGAATAAGATGTGATGTTCCCAGCACAGTCCATTACATAGCCTTATGTAACAAGGCAAGTTACACTGTGCAATATTGGCCCATCTGGCAGAGCGATTGGGAATGGGAGGTCATAGTACAAGCTCATTGGCTATTCAGAGGTAGAGGGTCTGTACAGCTTGTGATGAATTGTCTCAATACCTTCCAGTGCTCATAGGATTTCCAAGTTTCAAGCATATAATTTTTTTTCTGCCCCCAGTGCTGCACAGCTGTAAAATATTAATTATAAAGTATTACAACCCAATCTTCTCCCAGGAGCTGCCAGTGGCCAATTTGAATTCACCGTATACGGCAGTTTAGTGATTTATTACAATCGGTAAGGTCTGACGTTGTCATGCCACGCGCAAGCATAAAGCGATGTACTAAACGCATTAAATGTATTTTTGATTAATTAAGCCAGGGGGAAAATGTATTGTATAAACACAGAATGATTTTGTTCATTTGAAAGCAGCCGGTCTCGTTTCCCTGCGTCAGCAGTGTTGTCCTCCGCGAGGCCGGCTCAGGCCAGTACGGTGCTGCGTATCGTTGTTTTGAAACTGCAGCCCCAAGCATATTGCATTCTTGTGCTTTCTGGCTGACTCTTTTTCTTATTGTCCCATGGGAGTTGCACACTTATGACACGTGCAAGATATACAGTGCGCATAAAAAGTATTCACCCCCCCCCCTTTGGCATTTTTCACATTTTTACTTCTTACTTCATTGAATCAGAATTGATTTATTTGGGATTTCTTGCCGCTGGTCAACACAAAATACTCTACAAAGTCAAATAAAAACAACAACTCTAAAGCTTTTTTTAAATGAATTGCAAATGAAAAAAACAGACAATAATTGATTGAAGCGGGTGAATACATTTTGTACCCCCCACTGTACATATTCTATACATGCTGCATAACCAAGCTCTATGGTCTATAAAAAGCTGTATAACAATAATGAATAGAAACACAGAGGGGGAAAGAGGCGCACATGTGGAATTCTGCACTGCTGAAAACTGATGTGATTCCTTACATGTGAATGAACAATGAGCTTTGTGCTCTGAAATCAATATACATACCTCCTGTTGCTGTTAGGGAATTTATCTTTTCAGAAGTTTCACACACAATGTGATTATGTATTTCAGGAGCAGTATGTGAATTGCCAATGGGAGATGGAAAGCTGGTGAGAATTGTCTGCTTAGAAGGCGAATTCATCATGAATTCTGACTGAGTCCTAGTGGCTCTGGACTATATCATTGAAAGTCTAGAATCCACACTTTTTGGGGCCCTGTCAGCCTCGGTCCCCCTGTATCATTATCACATTTTCACCTTTGAAGTGAGGGCCAAGGACTAAAGGATCTGGAGAGATTCTGTGTGGAGGAATGGTCTCAGAACTCTTGCTATGTGTTCTCCCACCTCATCAAGTATTATATGATAAGACTCAGTACTGTTATCTTAGCAAGGGAGGGTGCAAAGAACTAAATGCAGGGGTGCCAATAATTGTGACATGTTTTTGAGAAAACTGTTTATTTTTTGATTAGGATTTTTTTTTCCTTTGAATAATTTTACTTCAATTAAAGGTTAGATTTCTCTCATATTTTGATTGTAAAATCAAGCTGATGAACAACAAAGACATTTTTCCATAGCCTTTTTGCTCATCTTCACCAAGGGTGCCAATAATTCCGGAGGGCACTGTAAATCATAAAATGGCAAATTATATTTAGCTGGTCCTCTTGGGGTACCTTGGCCTAGGCAGGTGCTATTAAGGCAAGGTTTGCTTAGTTGGTATCCTCACATTGTTTGCTTTCTTTACGGAATGTATGTTTTACGCTCATTTTGATGTTTGCCAACAAAGGCAGCTTCTGTGTGTGACCGAGCCAGCGATAAAGTGCTGTAGTACTGCTAAATAGCCATGAGATGGAGCTGTTGAAGTCTAACCACCTTAGCCCGCCAAAATCAGTACACTGACCAGGCTAGACAAGAGGCGTGCAGTAGCACAGACGCTGTTCTGATCCTGTTATATTAACGATGTCATGAATAGGCTAGGGGGCCCCGGTGTCATCATATCTTTTAATGCATCATAGGATTCCTGGCAGCGCCCCTGGGTATGGTGAACTTAAGTTGGCCAAGCTTGCTTATCTTACCACTGCATTTTAAGTGGCCCCTAGCTGCTCACCCGGTGTCTACAGGTTACCAGCTGTTGTCAGTGTGCCTCTTTGATCAGTGCTGGGTCACCTGTGGAACACTATGTCGCCTGTATTGTAGGAAATAGTCATGACTGGTTGGTGAGGGTATTGGAGGAGTGCACATGCTACAGTTGCAGTGTCCCCTGTGTGAGTAAGGGGGGATGGGGACGGGGGGACAGAAATGCTAATTTCAGAGACATTCAATTCAGGCGCAGCAATATTGACCAAATTTGGCCTGTGTCAGTCAGTCAGACATTTAATAGCGTAAGCTCGCATATGTGTCTGCAAGCATCTGGGCATTTGTAATGCAGGTTTTCATATTTCATCCTTTCCTCCTTTTTAGGCAGGTTTGACATTTGCCCCCAATTTGTGTAATTTCTCCTCGCCAAGGCTCAGTAGAGCAGAATCAGCCCGCCACTCTACTGCACAGTTTAAGGACATCTCACGCCGTGTCTTTCAATAACACTCTGTTCTCCCGGTTAAAATGGGATCATTTCATCTTTTGAATTGATTGAAAATGCAATGAACCTTACGGACAATCAACAGGCTCTACGCACATTAGTGCATCAGTGTAGGTGTAATGGCTTTTGTACTTTACTGTGATGGGGAGGAGGGGGGTGAGGCCATGACTGGAATTAAGGCCTGTTGTAGTTTTAGTATTCCCCCCACTGCCAGCCTCATGGTGAGATGCTACTGCTAAGGTATCTAATTCTGAACAAAGTTTGAAATTGCTTCCATAATTATTCACATTGTGCTGCATTGTGACAGGCTAGGTCAAGCTGTGAAGTATTTATTCACTTTTATTTTCCAGTTAAAAAAACTGTCAATTTCACTGTCAATATCAACACTTCACTGTGGTGATTTCTTTCATTTATTTACAATTGTTGCAAAATAACAATTACAAACCTCTTGTGAAGCACAAAACAGCTGCTGCTTTTCTTGCGCTATAATCCGAACTGAATAGTTGCGGTTCAAAGACCAGGGTCTAAACTCGGGGACGTAACTCTCTGTGCAGAAGCCGCTGAGCAGTTGAGAGACCTGTGCTGGCATTGACCTCAGTCGTACAGCCCGTTCAAGCAGAACGTGTGCACGTGGTTTGATGACAGCAGCTCTCACATTTTCGTTTGCCCGACTTTTTCTTTCTTTGGATGGCGCTCTCCTGGTTTTGTACGTCTCTTCACCTTCCACGCTCCGGGCTTCTCAACAATTTAAGGGAAGACCTTGAAACCCTTGGATAAGACCTTTAACATTTTGTAAGGCTCTTGCAGCCTCCACATTGTGCGTATTGTTGGATATCTGAGAATTGTCTGCGTAAAGGAGCACAGTGTGACCTAGTTCAGGTATATAATATGCTCTTAGTTTTCTTTAATATCTGAAGAGATTTGATTACGAATTACTTCGTTAATATGAATATACTTCTTTTTTTTTAATTAGGGGATTCCTTGACAACCAGTATATTTTGGAATATTGCCCAGTAACAATTTACAATTGACTGTTTCTATCAGTTTGTCTAAAAATGTACTATCATTAGATTTTCCCAGTGCTCTTTGGTCACTGCTTTGATTTTGGGTTTATTGTTTTCGAGCTATATTTTTGGGAACTGTGACTTTTTTGTAAAAAATTTTACAATTAACACTAAGAGCGGCATGATGTTTTATAGTCGTTCTGTGATTTTAATATTACAATAAGTTTTTTATAGCCTACTATAGACTAATTAGTCCATGGTTGGCTTTTCTGCATTCACAATGTGTGTTTATGTTGGCTACATTTTATAATGCCATTCATGTTTTACACTTGTATTTAAATGAGCCTTTTCCCAAGAACTGGCTCTCTTGCTGATCGCTGTCATATCAACGCGCTTCCTGCGCTTTTACAGATTTTTGTTATAAATGTATGTTTAGTTACATGTACGTTCTGTTCAATATTTTTATTCAAAGATATCTTCAAATACAATTGACAAGAAAATATGTTATATGTTCTTGTAAAGGTGAGAATATATTATTCTGCTTGTGGAAGTTTAGGTATCCTAATGTTTCTGAAGGCCCGCCTGAACAAAACCAAATCATTATGTTTTATGTACTAAATGGACTTATTGCTATTTAAAATAGTCAACACCCAAAAGACATTGGTTGGCATCTTCTTGTAGCCTGGAAACCTGCCACTCCCAGTGTTAAAAATCCCTGTCCTATGAATTGGTCTCATAAACGTATTGACATGTATTGGGAACAGCACTGCAGGGCTCCAGACTGCGACCAGAAACGTTTGCATCTTTGGTAGCATTTTTAGCAACCGTGAACATTTCTCCCGCGCAACCAAAGATCAAGGGGTCTACGCAGCAGCATGTTCAAACGGTACAGCGATCGGATCCCACTCCTTGCTTCACCCAAACCAGCGTTACAATTCAGAGCAAAATAAGTAGGCTTGACCTCAGTAAAACAGCACAATACCAAGATAGCCACTGCACTGATCATCAAAAGAAGCTTATCTCTCATACGTCTATGCTCGTTTTAGAAAAATGAAATGTTTCTGTTGTCTATTTGATTAATTCATGACCCAGTGACCTTCTCATAAGCGAGACAGTGCTTTGATGCTCAGTAGATAAAGTTACAAATAGCAAACCTGTGCAACCAAGATTAGTACAGGCTCAGAGAGAACCATTATATGATTTACAGATGAACAGTTGCTTAAAATAGAGTTGATTAATCAAATAAAGCTTTGACCAATGATTCATTTCAAGAGGTTTTTCAATGATTGTTTGTACATTTTAATTTTACCCAGTGAGGTGTTGGCGACAGAACATGGATTATACAGATTGATGAATGATTATTAACGAATAGCCCCATATTTGTTAATGACTAATAAATATAGAAGTCGTGACATGTTTGATGATGATATATGTCGCAATTTCATTAATGATAACAAAGATCTACAATCCCTCTTTGCAACAAAACCCATCCATATAGTAATACTGCTTTGTGGCAAGTAAGGACAAATAAGATTGGTTATGTGCTTGAATGGAACCTTTGGACACAATACTTCCTCTTTTTATTTAAACAGAAAAGACAGCAACTGTTAATACAGTAAATCACCAATTTCTTTGAAATGTAATGTAAAATGTATTTGTCAACCACACTAGACATCTCTGAAGCCTATGTTGCACTGTAGAGACATGGAGGGATAGACAGATCAACAGATGCAGGTAACTGCCAAAATAAAGGAAACACTTGAGTAAATTAAGACCTCTGGCAAGTCTTATTGGTGTGGGGTGCATATTCCTGGCATGGTTTGAGTCCGCTCAACCCCTTAGAGGGCAAGGTAAACCCCAATAAATACAAAGCCATTCTGTGAGTGATCACACTCATCCTATTTAAAAGTGTGTTAAAAATGTCTGTGTCTGTCTGTGGTAGATAACATTACATTGGTAATAAACACATGCTTGGCCCTGGCTCGATGAATGAACATTAAAATATTAAATATTATGCTTCATATTCAAATGTATGTATTTGATTGAATAATTATTGAACTGGAGGCCAATTGTTAATTAAGTCACAGAATTTGATGGGCAAAACAATCTGGTGGATCAACCTCTTTTGTTTGTTCTAGTTTTATGTATTTTTTATGTTTGCGTCGTAGCGCGATGCTATTACGTAACAGTTTATCTCATATGCAGCAGCCAGCGTATTGTGAAGTTCGGAGACAAGACACACTGTTAGCTGAGTGGGCTAGCTTATGTGATAAGCTGTCAGCGTGAATCACCTTCCATTCAAATATATAATATAAGCCTACAAGCCATCTCCAGAACATGCTTGATAATGATTTTTTTACACATACATTTGATTGATTTAGTGGCATCATTTATCGCTTTGATAAACAATTGAACACATAGCATACCGTAACAGCTAAAACGCTCAAACGCTAAACACAACAACACAACTCGATTGGCACTTCATATTTCAAACAAGAAAAAAAGGGAATGACAAAAAAAAAAAAAAAAACCCATGCCATCAGTCCTTTACTTAATATCAATATCATGTGTTAAACTGCTTCCAAAGATCGCGCACACAAGCCCAGCGTGCACACAAGCATACACAATGCAATACTGTCCTTTAAAAAGATAAACGTATGCATCAAAGTGATCGAAGAGACCGCAATGTAACGTACTGTCTGGGTCAGGTGTGAAGGTAACATGCAAATAGGGAATAGAACCCCCCCTCTCCACCCCACCTCCAACAACCAGTTTCAGACCCTATACCTAAACATAACCTTGCACATTTCAGAAAAATCACACCCGCTGTGATGTTCTGTTTTGATCTTTAATATGATGCCCTTGTATCATAGAAAGTAACATATCTAAGTGAACTGAATTCTGTTGGAATACAGATGTGAGACAATGCCTAGAAGTTGAGCAGTAGACCACCAAATGCTCCAATGGAACAGTGAAGAAATGAGCAACCTGCTGTAAACAGCACCCCCCCTCCCCCTGCCCCCTGCCCCCTGCCCCCTGCCCCTTTCACAATTATGCAGTGATTTATCATTCTCTAAGTCACTACATGAATCTGTCAGAAATGCCTTTGAGGATGGAGAGCCAAACTGTGTCTGGGGCGAAAATGAAGACAGTGGAGCAGCTTAGTGATATTACTCTACACACTAATAATTTCAGTTGATTTTATCATTATAACTGCTGTAGTCAACCGCCTTCTCGTCCCAGAAAACATTGAAATGTGGGTTTTTTTGTTTCAGATTTTATCCCATTTTCACCCAATTTGGTAGCCAATTAGACCCGCTATTTTGCATGTCACTAGTAATGTGAGTACGCTGCCGTAGTCCTGCGACCGGTAGTGACGAAGGCGAAGTAACGCCTCTTCCGAGACGGCACTCGCCAAGCCGTCGATCGTAACCCGGTACTACAGGACCACTCTTATGCGCAGCGAATGTCATGTCGGCTTCCCTCCCCCCTCCCTGGGGCGGACAGCCAATCGCCGCCCCTGGTGGCCCTCCCGGCCAGAGCCGACTCTGGCGAGACGGGGAATTGAACCCCAGTCTCCGTGGCCAGCGTCGGACGTTGTAACCACTGGACCACGCGGGAGGCCGAAATGTATATTTTTTTGGTCCCAGGATGAATGTCAGGCTGAGGGGCACAAAGCAGATTTCTGGCACAAGCCATTGTTTGTGTCAAGTTTGTGTCAATCCTTGGTTTTGGATTATCAACCAGTGGTGTGGATTATCTGTGCTCTGCAGATTTGGCTGAGAATTTACAAGTCTTCACATGTTGTTGCATAATAAACTAGAGCGACAGCCGGTAACAAAGCAGTCATACTGCCCAGAACGCTTGAATAACCAGAAGTTAAATTTGGTTATAAGCTTGCTGGGAAGTCCATTGAACGTACTGAAGAAAATTGTACATTGGCTATGCTTCCTATGCATCAATAGCCTAGGCCCTATGAACAACAGTGTTGGTTCAGGCACTTCATTTCATAGTGTGATGAGTGTGACGTCTCGTTAATGAATGCTATGTTTTTACTGTTGGTAGCTGCAATAGGGCTTCTCATAATGTGCTCTGCTTCTCAAAGTCCTCAATGATTTGCTTCACATAAGTCTGCTTGGAAAAAGGAGTTGCTTGCTTGCCCTCTCTCCTCTCTCTCTCTCTCTCTCTCTCTCTCTCTCTCTCTCTGTAAATCAACAAATGTAAATCAACAATATCAATTATATAGGAGATACTTATACTTACACATTTTAAAACAGAATTAGTAAGTGCTTAATTAATTGATTAATTCATCAAATAAACTTCAATAAAAAGTTATTATAATCATGGTAGTAATAACAATAATAATAACAACCATTTAAATCTTTGAGTGGTCTGCTACTCACTGTCTCTCAGGCTATGGCATGCTATCACATACTGGGCAGCAAAAGGTTCTCTCTGTCTCTCTGTCTGTCTGTCTCTCTCTCTCTCTCCAAAATGGCATCCTTGCACTTCACATATGGTTTTTAAAGATTTACTGAGCACCAGGGTCAATAACGCTGAAATCTCCAGCTCTATAATCAGACTATAGGTTCAGGCACACATACTGCCCAACACAAACATTAATACCATGTTGAAACAGAAGCCAGCAGTCTTGTCGAAAGTACCTAATGCTGTGGAGGAGAGCAGATGTTTGTGACGTGCCTACATTGACACAAGAAAGGCAGAGGCTGCAGAAGTGGAATTATCGTGAGCTTGGCGAAAACCCCCTCCTGCTAATTCAGAGCACAAGCCGTGTTTTGCTTGCAACTGGATCTTTAAAACAAAGATAACAGTTTGCGAACATGTCAAAGCCTTGCACACAAACCAGCGCTAATAGGCAATCCCAGGCTGGAACCCTGAAATCATGAAATACCAGGAGGCTTTCTCGGGGAGACGCTCAAATCAGACACTGGTAATGAAAGACACCTGCTCTTCTGAGACCAGGATTAAATACAGCATCCACTGCTGTTTGCAGAGGACTGTTCCTGTCCATCTCCCAGTGTTCTGTATCGTTGGAGATTTTATAGGCTTTGGCACAGCCTGTATCATTCTGTTCCCCTGACTCCTCTGGTCCAGTAAATGAAACGTAATCAAAAACATCCTGCCCCAGGTTTATTTTCATTCATAGTGTTGTGTTTTCATGCCACCCCCCCCCAAGCTTGTATGACATTATTTTTCAGCCACACTTTATATTCCATTATTTACACGTGTTATTACGCTGTAGTCAAATATGTAAGCACTTTTAAACTGAGTGTTGTGTAACTACATTGTACAGTTACATAAAGGGTTAAGGTTTATTTGGGGTAGAATATAAGGTTGGAGGTAATAAGGTTAGGGGGTTTGACTTTGGGTGAGAGGTGAGTTAAGACTGGAGGATGAGGTGGAGGTCGGGGGTCACCAAGTCAAACTAATTACACAAACCAAACAGCTCTGTTCTATCTTTTTCACTGTGTGGTTGCTATGCGACAATGTGTTATTATTCACTAGTTACTAAAGTAACTACTACTGTCTATTTTTACACTTGTATGCAGTTACATAATATGAAGTATTACCTGGTTTTCTTTTAATATTTGTCCTCCCACAATTCTAACTATTTTTAGCTTGAAATTATTTTTGTTTCCTCTCTGCCAACAAAACGTACTGGCCTGAATACTTTGGCTATAGCCATGTTTTCATTACCTCACACATCCACTTTTCTGGTTCTCTTTTTCAAGAGCAAGACATTTTACTCTCCCACAGTGTAACATTTTTCTGTTGGTTTGGTGCAAATGTATGGAACAAATTTTAACCAATGTTGAGCTCTCATGTTGAACATCAGGGCAGTGTTTGCCTTAAAGGTTTGTGCCTTGTGTCACGACTCGACCAGCAAACGGGCATTTCCCCCAAGCCCCAATCAGGAAGAGTGAAAGGCATGACAGGAATGCGCAAAGCCAATCAAGGAAATGACTGGCAGCTGTGAATAATTACCGGGAGGACATTTAACCGCCTGACTTTCTCTGTTCATTGCTTGGACATTGTCTTGCTTTGCTTAGACGTACTCGCTGTTACTTAGTGCTCTTGCCTCCTCGAAATAATTTGTTCATGTGCTTGTTTGTTTTGTAGATTTCCAGTGTTTAGTTTATTCCGTGTTTTGGAATACGTTTTGGATTTTCTGATTAGCTAGTTGTTTTTTTTCCTGTTCGTTTGTTATTTTGGTTTGTTTTGTTAGTTCTATTACGTGTTTTCGCAGACACGGTTTTACTTTCATTTTCCTGCCAGCGTTATGATTAATAAATATCTTTAACGCATCTACGCACTCTGGGTCTCTCTCCAACCTGCACTTGGTTCCACACCTACCACCTCCCTGACACCTTGTCTCATCATCAGTCTGACACAAGCTCAGAGTCAGATATTGATGCTGCTGCCACTCCTCCTCCATCAGATTCAGATCCCAATCACCTCACTAATACATGTAAGAACATAAGAATACATAACGATGAGAACAGGCCATTCAGCCCATCTAGGCTCATAATTTCCTAATATAAAGTATATTCTGTACCGCATCAAGCCTGGACTTGAATACCCCAAGAATTTCTGACTCTGCCTGGCAAGCTGTTCCACGCATTGACGACTCAAATACTTCCTGATATCAGTGTGGAATATACCTTTACCTCTAACCTGTTCTCTCCTGTTCTGCTAGCTGAGCTCAATCTAAAAATAAATTGTAGTTCACATTTTAATCCCCTCTATGAATGAAAAAAACTCAATCAAATCCCCCTTAAAGTTGTTGAAGTGAAACGACAGTTCCATCCCTTGAGTTGCTTTTAGAGGTATGGTTTAAAAAAAAAAAAGCCGCGGATAATAACATTTTTTTTTTTTATTTTATTTTGTTTCAGATTTTATCCCATTTTCTCCCAATTTGGTAGCCAATTAGACCCGCTATTTTTACGTCAATCCCCCCTAGTAATGTGAGTTCGCTGCCGTAGTCCTGCGACCGGTAGTGACGAGGCGCGTGACGCTCTTCGAGACGGCACCGCCAAGCCCGTCGACCGAACCCCGGTACTTACAGGGCCACTCTACGCAGCGAACGTCCACGTCGGCTCCTCCCCCTCCTGGGGCGGACAGCCAATCGCCGCCCCTGGGGCGGACAGCCAAAGCCGACCTTGGCGAGACGGGTGGCCGGTCTCCGTGGCCAGCGTCGGACGTTGTAACCACTGACCACGGGGAGGCCAGAGGTATGGTTTAACGTTAAATTTACCTCCCAGTGGGCCGTTGTGGGACTGTGAGCCACGCGCGAGGCATGTAAGACATTTGAGATACTTGAGATCTGTGTTGCATAAAGACAAAGCCTTGCATTTTAACAAAAGTGCTGAAAGAATCATGTGATCTTTATTCAGCTCAAAAAACAAGTGTAATTTTAAAAAGCCCACCGTTTCCATAGTTAGTGTCTCCCCCACATCATTATTTCTGAGGGAGGGGCCGACTTATTGAATGATAGTTGTTTTGTCTTGGATATACCAATCTACTACCTTCAAAGCAGCTCTGGATGGGAGATAAAGTGACAGTAACCTCCCTGCGGCTGCATCGAAAACTAGGCCCCATGACCCACATCTGCTCCTTATCGTCGTCTATGGACGAAAGTGTTTACCACTGGCTGACAATCGGTGGTCTGGAAGACATTAGCAGACAAGTTTTGGATCAGATTGAATTTCATTGACTTTTCTTTCGAGATTTATGAGTAAAATGTAGCATTAACTGCATAAAACTGTGTTCTAATTAATGTCCACTGTTGTTTATTGTCTCTAATAATGTGAGAAATGAATTGAAGAATTTATTGAAGGACACCCAGAGCAGCGCTCTGAAACATTCTTGGTTTTTCACCTCATAATTATTTAATATCTTGTCCGAGCAAATTTTTTGACAATTTGACTAAAGAAAATCCATGTCTTTCCAGGCTGATGTATGCTTGGGGCTGTCCTACAAGCCACCTACCCTGGTTTTATTTTCTCACTGAAATATTAAGTGGTTAACATGTAATTTCCTTTGCTCGGCATACGCTTGTGCAATATCTTTTGGCTTTGCTTTGACCTCTTTACCAGAATGCACTTGTTGTCTCAAGCCTCCTTTTCTCACTGGATGACTTTGTTTGTAGGCCACCCACGGGTGTGTGGAAATGAAGAAATTAGGTCAGAAAAAGCGCAGCAAAGAAAAGCCAACACCTTTGGCAGTAGAAGGCCATCGGCCCTGTGGGGGATGAGGCCGTTTTAGTGGCGGTCAAGCTTAAGTCCTTGTTGGGCTGTCTCCTCCCCACTGTTTCCCATGGCTCTAGTCTCCCAGCCCAAAACCGTTGCCCCACCGCCACCCCATGGGGATGACCGCCTTTTGAGTCGTGACTCGCAGTGTGTGATGCTGACCACAACCCTACCTCAAGCCTCCCCTTTTTCTTTCCGGCAGTGTCATTGCAAGACGGTTCTGCAGGGTGGTTAGAACCTAAATATTCACCTGCCAGCCCCCCCCCTCCCCAAACTAAGCATTTCAACCAACGGCAAAAATGTTCAGATTAACTATTATGTTCAAGCAACATTCATGGAAAACACATGAATAATGACCATTCGTTTATAAATCACACTAAAGAGGAAATACTGTCACGGCAAACATCTGAAACACCCACTCTGACCAGACAACGAGCTGTCAAAGCTGTCATTTTGCTACACATCATCCATCCATCCATTGTCTAAGCCGCTTATTCCTGGTCAGGGTCGCGGGGGGTGCTGGAGCCTATCCCAGCATGCGTTCCGGGCGCGAGAGGCAGGAATACACCCTGGACAGGTCGCCAATCCATCACAGGTGCTACACATCAAAGCAGGTTTTTGATCACTTAAGTTCCTTAAAAATTAACAAAAATAATACATATTACTCATATTGTATTTCTCTTGATGTAATATCTTCCTTAATGAATTACACAGAAGGCAGGATTTATCATTTATTTGTTCTTTCCCCCCTGGAGGTTGGGATTAACAAAATCCACATATACTAAACTAGACATTCAGACTTTATGTGATTTTATGTGTAAAAAGTTGCGAGCCGCCCCCTTTAATGACAACCTGCCCCCCCTCCACTCCCAATTAGATAAGCTGGAGCCAGCCTGTGTTAGCATGGTGTCTTAACCCTTCTTAACCCTTCCTTCCACATGACCTGCCCATGTGCTGTGACCAGACCACCCCACCACCACCTCCCCTGGAGCCTCCGCTGCCTAGACTTTCTTCAACCTGGTCAACTGTCTGGACATCCTGTCTGGACATCCTGTCTGCAGTCTCAGGGGCAGTGGGTGGATCAGATGGATGGTTAAGGCATACAGATTAGCAAAAGACAGAAAACCAAACCTGATGGCTGAGGGTGAATATCGCCATACCTTTGAAACTGGAAAAGGTGTTTGTGACAGTGGCAGGAATTGGTGGCGTCTTTTCGAAGCACAGTGTTCTAGATAGGAATGTTCATGAATTGGAAACCTGAAGAATGCATGAAATTGACTTTTGAAAGGAAAAGCATTTCAATCGTACGCAGAGGCATGGGTTGGGATTGCGATAATGTAATATTCTTGAGATGTCTGTTGGGGCAAGTTAACCTGTTTTCATTGTAACCCACATCCAATTTTTGTTTTGTTCTGTCAATACCACTTGTTCTTGTGCTTACTGATAACTTAGAGATTCATTCAAAATGTTAGTGTGAAATATGACTGAGATATGCACTGTAAATGAAAGCAGAGGAAAACATAATTTGAACAGATTTAATCCTTAAATAGAATAGTAGAAACATGCATGTGAATATTATTGAAAACATTTTTATATATTTTTTTGATATTAAATGAGTTAAAAGTTGAGAATTGTAGTCGGGTGAATCTTTTCTTACATTTCATTTCTTATTTCTTGAAATAGTAGCGTGGAAGAGTGTACATATTTTACCTTAGGACAGACTGCTGTGATTTGCTCTGATTAAATCATCCAGTGACATTCTGAGCGGGGCCTGATAAGGAACTAGTTATGAGTGGAACTATAAAGGTGACCATAAAACTAATAAAGTATCAGCCTGTTTGTTAGTGATAGTTACTACCCGCCAGCTAGCTGCATAACTAGATCTAACTTTGATGAGGTTAGCAAGTTTATTGTTAGTTGGCAAGAACCTTTATTTTGTTTCTTGTTTGCTAGGTGATGTTAGACAACCTAGCTACAGACCCACTATAGGATCTTTCCAAAACAAGATCCTCACAAAACTGAACATAACTGATCAAATTTGAATATGAAATGCTTCTTGTCCCAATGACAATTCTAGCTTACTGTACTGTAGATGCAATACATTTTTCCAATAGCTCCCTAGCTTTCCAGCTGGAAATTTTAGATTTTGATGTGATATATGATTGTTATTTATTATTTATGATTTTCACATATAAAAAATAGGCATACCAGAGACATGTTTAAGCAGACTTCCTTTGCTCAAAAACGATTGATACGGCTACTACGTTTTTTCTTATGTTTTATGTTTTATCTTATGTATCAGATTTTTTGTTTAAGATCGATGATTTGCACATATGAAATATGCATAAAAGAGACATGCCAAAAAAACTAAAAGAAACATGATTAAGTTACTTTTGAAATTTACACTTAAAGAACTGTTAAAAAATGCTCTCCTCTTGGTTATGGGAGAATGTGCAGTTTTGGTGTAGGGCAGAGACTGCTAATCGCCGAGAAGGAGGTATTCCGTCAAGACTGCTACAGCTGAGCAGTGAGAGGCTGTCAGGTCTGATACTGTGCGTACAGATGAAAGTGTTTTTCTCTGCGTTTTACTTCCTCCCCTCACTTTTTCTCAGCCACTTTTTTTATTTTTTATTTCTTTATATCTTTATTTCGAATTTTTTCCCGTTTTTCTCCCAATTTGGTTGCCAATTATACCCTCTATTTATTTTAATTCCCCACCCCCAAAAGTCCGCCGCCCGTCCTCGGGGAGCGAGACACACATTCCTGGCCGATTGTTCCTGCCTCTTCCGAGACGGAAATTCTTCCACGGACGCTTTTAACCTTCTCCTCGACGGACTCGTGCCACCCTCCCTCCCCCGGACAGCCAAATGCCGCCTCCGATCGGGGGCTGACGACCAGGGCCGCGTCCCTGACAGGCAGCGCATGCCACACCAAAGTGTGGCGCGTTACACCGCTACGCCATCCGCCGCCTGCACTTTTTCTTTTTAATATCCTGGTGTAAAAAAAACTCGGGACTTGCACATGGAGACCGGAAGGTCGGATCGAGGCATTTGCGCTGCCGTGGCAGCATGGTGCAGTGGTTTAGGCAGCCGGGCTTGTGAAGCCAGGGAAACATTCTCCTGTGTAACTGTAGCTGTTGTGCCCTGGAGCGAGGTTCTTAACCTTAAGAGCTCCAGTGAAACATTCAGCTCTATAAATGGGTAATATGTAGAAATGAAAGCTGTTTAAAGCCCTGGATAAGGCTGGCGGGAGAGCATATAATAACTAGAAAGTAGTAGTATGTTATAAGTTACATCATCAGCTTGGATGGAGGGAGGAAGGGATTGATAGATGGATAGATAGAGAGAGGAAGAACTGAAGTAGCTTTTTGGTTATACATGGGTATAGAGATTTATGGTATATGGCTTGGTAACGTCATGACAGTTCAAATAAAGTAGCAATAATTGTGTGCATCTCAGAGAGTGTGCCCTGACTGAGCCAAATAGATGATCCAACTTCTAAAAAAAAAAAAAAGTCAGACTGCGAAGCGAAGATTGGCACTTTGCAATGAAAATTATGCAGGTATGCTTTTGTAATGTTTGTGTCTGTATATAGTGATGAGAACAGGCTGTCATCATTTCAATTGCATGATCGCAGTTAGCTATTAACGTAGTCATGGAGCTAGCTAGCAGTTACTGGAGATATTTACATGACAGGTTAGGTTTGCTAGCTAGCTGGGGTAAGTGAAGATTGTTCATCATTTTAAGGTAAGTTAACGTTAAGGTCTTTGGTTGAGCTAAGTTAACAATCTGTTCTCAGCTTACTACCTAGCTAGATAGTATAGTCAGATAGCTAGATAACCAGTATTTTTGGCTTTAAATACTGAATGTCTTTCCCGAAACTGGGAATAGGATATTTTGGTGAGCTAACAATCTATTTGCAGCTTTCTGCAACAAGATAACCAGTATTTAAGGCTTTAAAATACAACACTTTTTCATGTTTGTTTCAGGTTGTCTGTTTTGTGTCTAACATTAGCTGGTTAGGTTATTATAGTAAGCTGTTACATTTATGAGAAATAAAATACCTTAATTTAAGTGCTGCTTTCCTTTACAGTCAAAAGCCCCCTGACAGGAAACAAGAGTTGCTGTGTGTGTGTGTGTGTGTGTGTGTGTGTGTGTGTGTGTGTGTGTGTGTGTGTGTGTGTGTGTGTGTGTGTGTGTGTGTGTGTGTGTGTGTGTGTGTGTGTGTGTGTGTGTGCGTGATGTAGAACATAGTTCATGTACAGGGGAAATGCTCTGCAGATAATCTAACCTTGTCTGTAAAATTAAATAATACAAATCAGCAAGGTGATTTCAGGACAAATACAGCCTCTTCATTACTTTGTGGAGGGAGGTGTGTTTTTTTTTGTCTCACATTTACAAATCAAATCAACTCAGAGAACATGGGCAGCCTTTAGACTGAAATGGAAATGAGATGCATTTAACTAATGCAGCTGCCAGCCCTAATCCGCCAACTTCAAAGCCGTGATGTTTCTCCCTCCCTTTGATAGACTCTCTGGCTGTTTATTCAAGCTCACCATCACTCATTCCCTCACTCCCCACTGTTACCTACCATAGTACAGAGCAGAAGAGGCACACAGAGTGAGGGCCCTAGGGTCATTTCGATACATTCAAGATCCATCCCCAATGGCCATGAAGCAGAACTAACCAATAACCACAAAACGCTTTTGCTACTTTTTACAATATTGCAGTAAGGTTGTGAATTGCTTGAGGTGAATAACAACATTGTAACAATGTTTCTATAACGCTGTTGTTTTTTTTAACCACCCCCATACCACAACTTTTCAGCTATATTGTAAATAGGTCACATATCACAATGATGCTTTTTTCCACAGTAAAATGTTTTAAGGATGTGTTTGTGACCCAACAAAATCAGCAGTACACACAGCTGAGCTTTCATAATGCAACGTAGAGGGATAGATTTGTGCACTGCAACTGAGTGTTTCCTGACCCATTGCAACAGGGCACACCACTAGGGAAAAATGCACTCCAGCCTATCGTCTGCATCGTTCGTCTATGAACGATCACTTGAGCATGATTAAGTGGTGATTGGAATGAAAACATGTCGGGCAGTGTGTGCTGTGGGAATGGCTTGGGAAACACTGCTGTAACCGACCATTGTAATTATTTTGGGTCATGAATGAGCCTGTTTGATTTGTAGAATGAATGGATTCGCGCATATTCACATTTTGAAATTGCCTTGGCTGTTGACTTTAAATCTTACCGGTTTATCTGATCTTTCATGTATCCGCCATACCTCTGGTCCCGATGAGATTGGTAATGCGGAAGTATACGGTAACTGCCTCGCTATTCAGATAGCTATAGTGTTTTAAACAAAATAACCATGCCTGGTGACACTTAAAGGGGCAAGTAATTACAACCAAAACAAAGAAGCCAGTAAAAATACATTTATAGAATATTAGTGATTCGGATTTGTTTCAACTGCGTTCAATGAAGATTGATTTTACAAAAAAAGACAGGAACCTTTTGGCTTATCTTTGAGTATAGAGGTTCTGTCTGGAGTCATATGGGACAAGTTGTTGCCCAACCCCTCCAACATTATTGATCAGGAAAGTGTATAGATGGAGACAAGGAGGAGGGATTGCAAACCATTCCCCAACCTCCCAAAATAAAAAAATAAAAATCGGGTGGAAACAAGAATAATTATTCACACGATTGTCCTAAAATGCTTAACTATAGGCAAATCTATTCCAGTACCTCCCAGTAAAACTATGCCATGGATTAGTACAGTGGCTCTTAACCTTTTCTACCTCGGGACTCATTTTTACCGATGCCAGTACTGACCGAACATACAAGCAATTGCCAAAATAAAGGTACTTGAGTAAATGAGGGATACAAAGCATATTGAAAGCAGATGCTTCCACACAGGTGTGGTTCCTAAATTAATTAAGCAATTAATAATAATAATAATAATAATAGCTTTATTTGTATAGCACCTTTCATACAAACAGTAGCTCAAAGTGCTTTACAGGGAAAGTAAGGCATAAAAATATATATACATATATATACACACATATACATATATACACGCATATATATACATATACACATATAAATACATACATACATACATACATAGGCATAAGACAAAAGTAAAAAAGAATAATAAAAATAAAAATCAAGAAAATACACATAACAATCATACTCAATTCTAAGGTTTAAAACAGAGATAATAAAAGTATAGTCAACCTAATAAATTAATAAATTAACATCCCATCATGCTTAGGGTCATGTATAAAAATGCTGAGCAGGCCCAGCTGCCCATTATTTTGGCTACCGTGGCTAGAAAAGAGATCTCAGTGACTTTGAAAGAGGGGTGATTGTTGGCTGTTTGGCTGGAGCTTCAGTGACGAAGACTGCTCAACTGGCAGATGAAAGGATTGCTGAATGCAAAGATTCAGCAACTCTGAATCAGTTGACTGCAAATATCAATCTAAGGCGTGAGCAGGCAGTTTAATCAAGAACAGTCCCTGGAGAAACTTCACAGAAAAGGATACTATAATCAGGTTGCAATGCATAAACCCCTTATGGCACCTAAATGCACATCTGTGAGTGAAGTGGTGCAAATAACACAGGCAGTGGTCTACTGAGCAGTGGAAAAACATTATATGGTCAGATGAGTTATCCTTCACCCTGTTGTCAACAAGTGGACGAGTGCATGTGTGGCGTACGCCAAAAGGAACCCACAGGCCCGAGGGCTTGTTTCCCATGGTGGAGGGTTCTGAAGTGATGGGACGGGCCTACAAATAAAACAAGGCATAAGAAATTGAAGAATATAAGAATATGGAGATAAACAAAAAAAAGCATGCTCTTTCATTTAATAAATGGCCACCAAAACATGACATGGTGCCAAATTTTTCTAATGAAAGAGCAGGGGTCACCTGTTGTCCCCATCTTTAATCTGTCCCTACTTTTCCCTAATTGCCCGTATTTGTCTCCCATCTCTCACCGCTGGGGCGCCTGTCGTCAGACCCTACTTCACCTTCAGAACCCGCCATCAACCCGCCATGCACCCATCCCAGCCTGCCATCACACCCCAGGGCCACCACCTCCAGCTGTCTTGGACTTGATCAAGTCCAGAATTGTTTCGCATGTGGACTCATTGACATTGATCATTACAGACTCAGATCCTGAGCCGACCAGAGGAGGATGGGCTCCCCCTCCTGGGTCTGGTTCCTCCTGAGGTTTCTTCCTATTTGTTCCACCTGGATTTACCTTGCCACTGTTGCCCTAGGCTTCCCTTTGTGAGGGTGTGCTATAGATATACATTTTGATTGATTGAGATTGCATCAGCTCAACTAGATGAATTTGTGTTTTATTCACATGAGCTGCTGAACAAAAGCATTTGTTTGCTAATATTTTTTGGTCATTTTTATTTTAATTTGTTTTAATTTGAAACATCCTCAGTTAATGTTTTTCTCGTACTGATGAGAAGTGTGATTACAATTGTCATTAATAATTCATTTTTTAATTGCACAATTAATTGCCATCTCATTTTTTGATTGTCAGTATATATATACAGTATGTACGTGTATGTGTGTGTACATTGGGATTTCTGTGTCTGTTCATGTGTGTGCGCATGTGCATGTGCGCATGTGCGTGTGTGTGTGGATACGTTTGAATGTATACACAAGATCAGGAATCATTGGCTTAGAAGAGTGCATTGAGTCTGTGGGCTAAGGCGTCATACAGCTGAGTCTCTCTCTCCTCTCTCTCTCTCTCTCTCTCACTCACGCACACACACAGACACACACGCATACACATATACACACATACGCTAGCGGGGAGCCAGATAACTTTCCATCAGTGAGCAGTAGGGAAGCTTATGTCCCTTCCTCTCTCTTCTCTCTCTCTCTCTCTCTCTCTCCAGTGGGAAGAAAGTAACGCCTGGGATTTCTCGTGGAAATCTCGTAGACCCAGGACCAGTTGGACTTTTCCTCTCTTTTTCTCCCCCTTTCTTTCTTATTGTTCATCATCCTCCGTTCCTCTGATTGATCTGCTGCTGGCTGCGGAGAGAATGAACGCAGCACAGTCAGTCAGAAAGGGTATCTCCTGTCCATCGCAAGACCCCAACTGCACCCGGATCGTGGAGACCCTCTCTGCCTGGAATGACTCCGCAGTGAGCGCCTACAAGCTGGTGGAACTCCCCCCGGTCGCCACCTCTGTGAGTATCCTTCTGTGAGTGGGGGGAGGAGAGATTGGCACCGAATCTCCTGCTGCTTTTACAACGCCGTACTCGGTGCGGTGTGGGAAGGTCCGAAAAGCCCAGGGCAGACGGTTTCGAGTGACCACAGGAGAAGAGACGTTCCAGCAGCAAGTTTGAGTCTGAAGTGCTGATAAATCAGAGTGCTGTTTTGTGCAGTGGGACGCAGGCAGTCTGTTTTGAAGGTTGCTGTGGATTCAGCTCTGGTGTTTTTGAATGGCTCTATCAGTCAGTGTCAGACTCGATGATTTATCGAGTCACTTACACAACACGTATAGGGCTGAGAGCGTGAACGCAGCAGGGCGGGAAAGTGTCAAAACTGTCAAATCTGAGGTTTAGGCTGTTCCCAGTCAGTTTTGTTGTTGCTCGAGAGCACCTGATATGCTACTGACACAGCTTGTTTTACAGTTCCTCATTTCCTGCGAAAGTGTACGTCTTTTCTCTTCTATCATGTGGGATGTGCCAATGTATGCGCAAGAGATATTTTGTTCCTTATTAGATTAACTACTCTTTTGAAACAAGGCATTTTTGAGGGTCATTCTGTCATGCTTGTCTCCGAGTGTTACTGAGTGTCCCCAACATTTCCACTGAACTGAAAACCAGCGCTGCCCCGGTGTCAGGCACTGAAAAGAAAGGGATTTGAAAAGGCTCCAGTAATTCTGAGCGCAAGGCACCACAGTAACCAACAAGCAGCATCACACCACACACACAAGGCAACACAGTTAACACTGAAATGGGCTGCAGGTTTATATGTAAAACAAGGGCAGTTAAGGACTTATTTTATTGTAGCCATTGAGTGACAAGTGGCACCGTCTCTGTGTGGCCCCTCACCTTTGTGTTTGAGTGTGGCCCCTCACCTTTATGTTTGAGTGTGGGCCCTCAACTTTATGTTTGAGTGTGGCCCTCACCTTTATGTTTGAGTGTGGCCCTCACCTTTATGTTTGAGTGTGGCCCTCACCTTTATGTTTGAGTGTGGCCCTCACCTTTATGTTTGAGTGTGGCCCTCACCTTTATGTTTGAGTGTGACCCTTACCTTTATGTTTGAGTGTGGCCCCTCAACTTTATGTTTGAGTGTGGCCCTCACCTTTATGTTTGAGTGTGGCCCTCAACTTTATGTTTGAGTGTGGCCCCTCAGCTTTGTGTTTGTGTGTGGCCCTCAACTTTATGTTTGAGTGTGGCCCTCAACTTTATGTTTGAGTGTGGCCCCTCACCTTTATGTTTGAGAAGCTGATTATTCGTGGTGAAGGCACTCCTTTCTTTGATGGGACTGGCCTTTCATTGAGTTCTCTTTGCAGCTAATCCCACTGTACTTGGTGGGGGAGGGGAGAGGAATATTTGTCAGTTGATGATTTTTTTTCCTGTGAAGGTCCACCGTTTTGTTAGATGTTGTGCATCTTGCCATGGAAAGTCTTTTTGCTTGGATGAAAAGGTTTGACTGACGCAGGTTTTTTTTCTTTTTTTTGTATCAAGTGTTTTTGTGTGCAACGCGTGTATTTGGTTTTCTATTGGCAAGACTGTCAGATGTGATCTGAGAGAATGGTCCTTGCATTGTAAAGGTGAACTCTGAATGGTGGAGAATGATGTGCAAGAGGCCTTACGCTGAATAAATATCACCTGTCACTGCGGGGAGACGGCAAGATTACCTTCTGTGTTTGCTGAATTCAGTATGGTGCGCTCCTGGTCGTTCATTGTGTTCACAAAAAGCACTCCAGAAGGGCCTAAAATGATAAAGATTGTCCAGTTCCACTACCAAATTAGCATATAAATGATTTATTGCATTGGACAAGTAATGAATAACCTATGGGGGGAAGAAAGAAAGAAAGAAAGAAACAGACAAACAAAAAAAACAAGAAAGACAGAGCATATGAGTGATATATTTACATTATTGTGCAGCACAACCAACCCGACATACACGTTTGCGTACTTAACATTATCATGGCACAGCACGGTCATGTAAAATCTCTCTAGGTAAGCCTTGACTAAGAGAAGAAGTGAAGTTTAAGAGACCACAGTAGCCTCTATTTCTCCTTTAGAATGTCTACAAATCTGTTCACTGTATGCGGGCTCAACTGGCCATACGCATAAACCATAACTCATTCATTAAAAATAATTCTGCAGTCATAAGTGGGTTTCTAATGGGTTTTTGTTCTATCAGAATGTATTGCTCTTTTGAATAACGTTGCCCTATGATTTATTTTTGATGAACAAAAGCATGATGTTTGTAAAGCTCTACTCTAGCTCTAGAGTTCTATTTAATGAGATTTAGTCTTGATGGCAGGGCTGCAAACCATGTAGCTTCATTCCAGCGGTTCGATTGCTGTTTGGTTGCGCTCTTACTGTAGCCCTGGCTAATTTCCTGGGAAGGATTTTTTTGGTACATTTTACAAATACAAAATTTTGGAGCAATGTGTGAAAGGCGTATAAACAGAAAAAAAGTTAACATTTCCCCAGTGCAGTAACAAGTAATTACTGAGCCACTACTGTACAGAGGACAGAGCCTTTGCCATTGAACTGTCAGAAAGCAACCACAATTCAGAAGTGGATTCAACAACGTTTTCAATTCATTGATAAAAGAAAAATGCAATCTCCGCTTGTTTGTGTGCCCGGCGCTCAGATACGCGATTCATAAAACAGCCTTCGCCAAGATTAAAAAATAACTAATCCGGCGTAATTCCTTCATTTAAAAGAGGCTATTTCATCCAGGAGGGAGATAACCCAATTCTCTTAATGACGGTTGAGATTGTGCCATGGTCCATGGGTGCCATGGCACTGATAGGACAGAAGGGGGTGCTCTCTGCTACTCGAGAACGTGTGAGGCGACAGCCGTTAGTGATTCAGCTCCCAGTTGTGGCCGGTCACCCTCCACTGTCTGTGTCCTGAGCCCCTGCTCCCCGAGTTTTGAGTGAATAAGAGGCAGTCAGGCTGCTGGCTCTCTCTACCTTTCAGTCCCTGCACAGTCCCAGATGACTCATACAACAGTCGGGAGTTTATTTCCGTAGCAGTCTCCCTTGCTGGAGCCAAACCAATCCATTTTCTATGCTGGATATTTATCAAAGACATTCAAGAAAGATTTCTTGCTAAATGCTACAATGATAGTGCCCCCTCCGGGATTCAAACCTGCAAGCTTTTGGTTACAAGATCCAATTTCCAGACCACTGTGCCACAATGCTGCTGTTTTGAATGGTGCTGTTTTCCAGAATTATGTTAATGCCTGAATCCCCATCACCCCCCTACATACATTATGGTGCATTCTACATTTTCACTTTTTATCAACTCTGGGGTTTTTAGTTTTTTTTACCAGTAATGTTTTTCACATTTCTGTTGTGTTACATTGCAGAATTGCAGAAACTGTGTGAATGACTTCGAAGTAGATGCACTTTTTTGTGTAGATGAACACCTGAACCGTACGTGTGATGGCTCTCCTTTCAAACGTAATTAATTCAAGGATGACCCAGAAAGCAGGCATTGATTGAAAAGCATTTGCCTAACCTTTGGTTAAAACAGCCATCAGGGACAGTTAAATGCCACTACTTTTCCCTTCAGCAATTGATTCACAGCGACTGTGAAAGTCTTGCTCTACTACACGGATTGAATGCTTTAATAATGGCATCAGTTAAGTGCTTCATTTACATGAATACTGCTCTGGCTCCGGCATTGGTTCCCCTGCGCTCAAGCGCATGCCAGTTACCGCACATGACAGGATTTTCTCCAGGTAATCTTGGGGCCCGAGGCAAGAGCCACAGATCATCACACCGGGTCACATTAATTTGAAACACAGTTAATTAAGTACGATTAATTATTAAGACTGCATGTTCTCTCCCCCATTCTTCTTTTCCGCCAACGGACAAAATTTGAACACGTTCACGTTCACGTAGAAATCTGTACCACTAATCTAAATTGGCTTCGATTTAGTATTCTTTAGTCAGCGCTGTTCCTTGGAGATGGCGAATGTGAAAGATGCGTTTATGAGAAATACGTTTGGCTTCAATTTATTATTGAACGTGAATTGGGAAAAGGAATCTGTGATTGGGAGACGGTGCCCAGAGCAGTTCAGCAGGTCACATTCAGACATGAATCAGATTTAGGCATGAATCATTCTGTGTCTGTGACTGTGACCTGGGTTCAATCAACATTCGTCCTTAACTTTGACTTACAAATAAATTCAAAAGTATAACCTTTTCATTCCCCCAAAAACTACATAAACTACAAATCTCTTTATTCACCCCAACTGTGCTTGAGAAGAAAAAAATGGTTAAACTTGCATTTATTTGTAGGTCAACATTAAGGACAGACATTGATTGGCAAGATGGCAAGCTTAGTTTACACAGTGTACCATCCTAAAACAATTATTCTTACATAATGAAACTAATGCAGCATTTGGATCTAGCTAGCTCAAAATGCTCAGCATCTGTGCTCCTCAATGTCCATGACTGTGTGTGTGTGTGTGTGCGCGCGCGTGTCTGTATATGTGTGAGACAGTGTGTGTGTGTGTATGGCTGCAGGCATGTGTGTGTGTGTGTGTGTGTGTGTGTGTGTGTGTGTGTGTGTGTGTGTGTATGTGTGTGTTTACCCCTGATGGCCAGTTGCCTTTGGGAAAGCAGATCCCTTCATGGAAACAGAACAAAAAAGGCAGAAAAAAACAGACATAAACTGAACATGGAAAAGAAAGCTTCTTCAGGGCAGAGAGCTGTTTCAGATTACGGACTTGGAGGAGCAGACTGACAGAGCCTGGCACTGTTAGGCCGACCTGAACTCGGGGCACTTTTACAGCAATTTTACACTCTGTGGGACACGCTGACAGGGAAAGGGTTTGCTAAGCCATGTGTGGCCGGCGGGATGAGCAGAAGAACTCGTTGGCGCATAAATTACTTGTGAAATGCCGCGTGAGCGCAGCAAGACATCACTTCCTGTGTGTGATCATGTCAGGGCTGAAGCGTTCGGAACCGTCAGCGTAAGACGTCATCGGGAAGCTCTCCTTTTTCCAGTTGCCTGGCCATTCGGCCCTTTTTGACTGGTGCACGGGTGAATGTGCCTTTGCACAGGTTGTCGGGCATGGCGATCCGTGCAATTAAATGTAAAGCATGAGGCCTTGGGCCATCGTTTTAAGTGCAGGGAAAAGCCATTGCACATCTTGACCCAGCATAGTGATAATATTAGACATACTGAACAGAACTTAACCCTTTATTAAAAACAATCCTCTGTGAAGATACTATATACAGGGCAAGCACATCGCTTAAACGTGGTACTGCTATCACACGTTTGCCATTCAGTGCTGTGGTACGTCACGACAACAGATTTACGTTCTCCCATCAGGAGGTCCTGGGGCTGTTGATTAGGACGTTCCTGACACAATACTGGTTTTCAGTGTCGCGTCGTGGCCTGCGGTCTGGTGTCGATTCCTGACTGCGCCAGTTCCGACTGTAGCCAGCAGCCCCGTGTGGTGGCACACTATTGGCCACAGCATCATCCCAGGCAGTGAGCGTTTTATTTGGCGGGGCAACAGCATGCGAGCGTGACTCCTCTGGTTGATTGGAGCGTCTGCAGTCTGTCTGCGACAAACCTTGCATGAAGTGTACTTCTCTGACTGCATAGCTCGGCTGTATAAATAAATAAATACTTGCATACATATGTACATGAGAGATATCAGAGGATGGGGAATTCACATCTGTGAGAGCAATGCCTCCAGTGGATTTTATTATGACTGATTGTTTCAAGTCATGACAGGGCATCGCTACATATGAAAAAAGAGTGAGGCGCTCGATGTGTGAATGGTCCATCGGGTCACGTGCTTTGAGGAAGGAGGAACAGAGCAACTGGGAGTTTATAAGTTCCCGTCAAGTGAGACGTCGGCCGAAGTGTCGTCAGCACATTAGAGGCTGGCTCCATGCCTAGAGTTCCTACAGGAGTGCAGCCATCTGTTGCCTTGCACCAGCAAATGGAAATGCCTCCCCTGGTATTGCCATATCTAGGGCCACTGTCTAAATAACAGCAGGTCTGTAATGACGCTGCATGTCAGCGTTTCACCCCAACAAGTGAGTATTATACACGATGCGTCTTACGGTAGGTAATCTTGCTGCTGGAGGTGATGGTAACAAAGTGGTGATTTCGATTTCAGCGGCTTCACACTTGCCTGAGGGAGAGCTCAGAGAACGCACGGAATCAGTGTGTCGTACTCACTCGCTGGGGTAAAACTCTTGAGTTTTGGGAGGACTGTAGAACCCTCCAATCTCTGGAAATTCAGACAGAGAGGACTACCTGCTAATGCCCCATCACAGTATGCTTGTGCAGATCAGTCTGCTGTATCCCAGAGAGCAGAGGCACCCCAAACGATTTCTCTGGAGGTGACGGCAGGAATTACAGGCTAATGCAGAGCCCGCGTGTGTTGTCATCCGAGGATCCGCGATCACTCTGCTGTTTTGGGATTCCATCATCTTCAGCCGCTTATTCCTAGTCAGGGTCGCGGGGGGGGGCTGGAGCCTATCCCAGCATGCATTGGGGCGAGAGGCAGGAATACACCCTGGACAGGTCGCCAATCCATCGCAGGGCACACACACCATTCACTCACACACTCATACCTACGGGCAATTTAGACTCTCCAATTAGCCTAACGTGCATGTCTTTGGACTGTGGGAGGAAACCGAGTACCCACGCGGACACGGGAGAACATGCAAACTCCGGAAACCCACGCCTGGACACGGGATTTTTCCCCGTTTTTCTCCCAGAACATTTTATTTTCAAACTCCACAACAGAAAGGCCCTTTCGAGCCTTCCACGGACTTTAACCTTCTCCTCGGCGGACTCCCGAGACCTTCTTGCTGTGAGGCGACAGCACTATCCACTGCACCACCGTGCCGCTGTTTTGGGATTTTCTAGGTTAATTAACTCCTTTGTTGTTGTTTTTTTCTTCAGTTTCATTCATCCTCCTTAAGACACAAAACGAAATCCTACCATCAGCTAGCTCAAATCATTTGGCCGATCTCTCTCATTCCCTGTTTGTCTTTTGAGATTGAAGAATGCGATATCGATATTGCTTTTCTTGGCCTTACATTTTTGCCTGTTCATTTCATGAACACCCCCCCCGGTTACCCCCTTGACCTCTATTGACTTTGATGTTGACGTCAATCTCTGCCACGGTTTATTTCAATTTTGTATCTTTGTGACTCATTAAACTGCAACTGCAAGCAAAGTGATTGTTCTGTCTATCAGCGTGTTCAAAGACACTGTAATCAAATGGCTCTGGCGGAGGTTGGCTGGAGAGAAATTAAAAACGGGTACATTTCCCATTTTCTGGGAACGAGAGCCCTTGATATCTCGGCATGCACGCTCTCACTCCTCTGTTATTACCAGCTCTGGCGGCGATGCACGTCGCCAGCACTGATCACCGGGTCTGATACTGACATCTAATCATTTGCAAAGGATGCCGGACGGAGAAGAAGCCACGGCTCTAATCTGGGCACTCCAAATAAACCGAGCGCAACTGAGGACCGTAGCGGGGCTAACTCACACAGCGCTTTTCTCGCGCTAACAAATTATAAAACGATTCAGTTAGCATGACGAGTAAGCACACACTTTTGTTGCTGTGTACCGTAGCCTCCAATTAGCCTTTAAGCTGTTACATTTTACAGACGGTTCCCTCTCGAAAGCCTACAATAAACATTACTGGCCAGCCGGGATCCGTTATGAAAGTAAGCTTATGAGCAGCGCAGGAAGATACTGTACGCCACAATGGCTATCGATGGGCTATTTATATTAGCGTACTGTATATGGCTTCGTAGAGTATATGTTCACTGTCGCTCGGTTACACTCAGCGATCTCTCTGCATGCTTGTCTCGCCTCGCCCCCCGCTGTGGCTAACCCACCGTAGATCCGCACCCTACCATTTCTCCCTAATCCCCTGGAAACAGCCGCCGGCCCAGCTTCAATCACCTTTGCAGCAAGCGGTTGTGTTTGGGCATTTCATTACGGGGAAAGACTACTGATGTGTATATATGCCTTCAGAGAGCAAAGTGGCTTTCGCAACCATACATAGCATTTCATTTATCATCAGTTTGGCAATACAGTACACAATATATTCGCTGTACACATGTAAGCATTGCATATGGAGTTTACATAAGTTTCCCACTCTGTACATTAAATTAATGTAGACTAGCCCCCCCCCCGATATTTTCCCTGTAGTAATACTGTCATTTTTACAATCAGTACTCTATAAAGTGTGACATGGTGAACAAGTATAGTACTAACAAATCTTGATTAAAAAATAATAATAATCTTGTTAATGAACAAACCTCATTAACAAGTCTTTGGATTTGAGAATCGGAATAAGCTTAACTTCCCAGAGCTTAAGTCTATCCCGAGATGTGATGTTAAGGACAGGTCCCAACAGGCTTCAATGACAATGGAGATGCTCACCATTTTCTCAGCAACTCTACAGACAGTCTGTAACATGACCAGTGGAGACAAGTTATTACACTGACTTGGATCACAGAAAATGTACAAATTAACCATAGGGTTACAGAAACATAGCTGTAGGCTATAAAAATATGAGGAAATAACCCATCACAAGTGGTTTTTACCTAGTGGTTGGCTAATAACTCATGCGTAGAAAGTTAGCTAGCTAGCCAGCAATACATGTACTGTAGATAACTTGCTTGCTGCCTGCCTAGTGGTGATGGATGCTAGTTCGTAATTATCAGTGCAAAATAAGTTCAGCACATGCTGTCTGGATGGCTAGCTAGCTCGCTACATTAGTTACTAGAAGATAGTAGTAGGTTTCTCCATCTTATCTCCAAAACGTATTCTCCCCTGAAACCTTACAATCCCTCTGTGCTCTCCCAACTCATCACCGCAAACATTCTTTTTTCTATTTTTTTCACTTCAAATGTGTATGTGGGGGAGGGGAGGGGGGGTCCAGGGTGTGAATGATTTCCATTTTACATTGACATTTTAGGCATTTAGCAGACACTCCAGAGCGACTTACACAGTTTACATTTCTTTACATACAATCCATTTATACAGCTGGATATTTTTACTGAAGCAATTCAGGTTAAGTACCTTGCTCAAGGGTACAACGGCAGTGCCCCCACCTGGGAATTGAACCAGCGACTTCTGAGTTACTAGTCCAGTTTCCTAACCATTATACTACACTGCCGCCAAGGAGAATACTCATGTTCTCAAATGAAAACCGTGTCTGGCGTGTCTATCCTTGGTGGTTCACAATTAAGCAGATAGCAGCAATTTTGGCAATAATCACCCCAGTTGAGCCCAAAAGCATTTCCCCGACAAGCGGAGCATGCAAGCAACCGTCTAAAAGGGGCGAAAATAAAGAAAGCACTGCGGCACTATGGACCATCACATTTGGGTAACAAATGCTCTCTCTAGTCCACGTTCTAAAATCCCTGTCCTGCGAAGATATTGTGAATGTGTTCTCTTTCAGTACATGCTAATAAGAGAGATCAGTGTTTCTGTTGGGGCCTGCGACAGAGTTTCTTTTTATGATTCATCGAATGTGGCTGTGTGCAGTGTTGCTACTGAAGGTGGTAGTCGTATCGATTTTTTCCACCACTCTTTCCTCTTTCCTGTATATCCGGCGTAGACTAAAGAGATCCTGAGCGGCTCTCCTTGTGTCTCTTTGTCACCTCTCTCCTTGTGACTCTCCTGAGTCCAATTGAGAAGTTTCTGTGGTCATTGCAGGAGGCCAGAGCAGGCTCCTGTCTTAAAAAAAAAGCTAATTTCCACTGTGAGTTTCCATTGATCTCTAAGTATGCTGGAACAAAAGACCAGGAAACGCTGGCCCTGGCCTACATAAGTCCTGAGAGAAATTACATCTTTGAAATGGCCCCAGTAGCTGAACACAGTAAACAAAAGAAATGTCTGATTCCTTTGAAAGAACACATAATTCCCACATCCAAGGTGGGTTACATAACTGACCCCAAAAGCAATCAAACAGAAATTAAAACTGTTTATCTTCCTTTTAGTCATTGGTTTCGTGATTTATCAAAATGTATTCTCCATCCAAGATCATACTTCCCAGTATGATTATGAATAATTACAATAACGACTTACATCATCTCCAGAGTTTAGAGTGTAAATTCACTTTGCAGTGTGGGGGTAACCCCTCATTAATTACTGATGTGCAACACCCGCGTGCATAATGCATTCCTGCTATTTCTCTGCATAATTTTGGATGGAGAGGGAAGCATATAATTAGCCAATCAGACAGTAGAATTGTTGGCCAGACAGACAGAGAGAGAGAGACAGATTGTGAATTAAGCCATCACTCTGGGTTAAGTATCCTACTCTAAAATAAGCACCATGGAATCTTTGATCTTTGATGACCACAGCATCTTTAATGTCACATAATAGACAGAACCCATTATGGCTTTGGCTTCTGCTCAGGTACCAGAAACAGCAAGCATCAGATTACTGTAATAAAAACAAGATCATTATGAAGAGGGAGGCCAAATCCTAGTTTTATAGGAAACCTTGTTAATAAACAGCAGCCATGGCAAAGAAACAGGCAAAAAGCGAATCCGGCTCATTACATGTGCTGTGCTTCTAGACAACTCGCATGGGAAATAAGATCTATAACCAGTCACACTTTACAGTGGAAGGTAATTGTTTCTAAATTGGAGAATAGATTGTTTTTTCAGCACTTTCCAATGGTTAATATAATCATTGGAAAGTGCTGAAAAAACAATCTGCTTACATGTTCATTGTGTCACATTACTTTTCAGAGTGGCAATATTCCATTAAATCAATTAATCAATCAATCAGTCAATCAATCTCAAGGCTCTGTTCTGGCAGTTCTAATTAGTTTGTACACACAATTCTAGGGGTGATGTTTTATCGTTAGGTTTATAAGACCGCCTTCAGCACATTTCACCAATGAGTGCGATATGCTGAAATGTTTGAATCGTTTAGCCTCATCAACTCAAAACCATTGAGCACGGATCTTTTATGAATATAGTTCCTGAATTTCTTTAATCTATGCACCTCTGTTTTAAACACAGTCGTGTGAATGTCTGAAAAGTGAACTGTGATGAAATCACTGTGCGAGCTGACTCTAATCAAACTCAATAGTGGGATTGGTGGGGCCCGTGTTCTCCAAGACTTCTGCCAGTGGAGACGCTTGATGAAGGCTCTGTGGCAGGCCACGCGCATCGGGGGCAGGAAGCCATCCGTCGACCCCCGAGTGAATAATTTTTTTAAATTAGGCTGATTTTGGAGACAGTGGGAGAAGCATAACCAAACAGAGATTAAAAAAAATCACAAATGTGGGGATTTCACACTAAACTTAAATTATGATAAAAATACTAATTAAAATAAAGAAAATACATTTTAAACTAATGAAGAAATCCCTTTCAGTGTCTGGGAAAAATACTGGATTAATTCCGTTCTTCACTGACAAGAAAAAAGATAATGAATCTGTCTCTTTTTTGCTCTTTTTGTTGTTGTTTATATGCTAGAGAAGATGGACAGGGTTACATATATGTGTTATAACTGACCTCGTCCGGTGCATCAAGGAAATTGAAAGCCTTTCCCTCTGCCGAGCGAGGAACAAAGGGGAAATTCTGAGTCGACTTCTGTGCCATTGTGTGGACCCTGGGGCAGAGTGGCATCCAGAGGGGGTGGAACATTGAGCGACTAACGGCTGAGACACGTGAGAGGGCCTGGATGGTGATGAAAACAAACAGTCCAACAAGGGAGCCCCCGTCATCCTGCGTGTGCACGGACTGCATTATGAGCCATTTAATCAAAGAAACTGCGACAGCTTTGTTTTTTAACATGACACATAACATATGCCGTTTAGCAGATGCTTTTATCCAAAGCGATACAGTACTGCATACATTTTCAGTATATGTGACCCCAATGAGAATCAAGACCACAACCTAAGCGTTGTCAAAGCCATCCGTGTGTGTGTGTGTGTGTGTGTGTGTGTGTGTGTGTGTGTGTGTGTGTGTGTGTGTGTGTGTGTGTGTGTGTGTGTGTGTGTGTGTGTGTGTGTGTGTGTGTGTGTGTGTGTGTGTGTGTGTGGTGTGTGTGTCACCAGGGGGTCAGAGATTGGCTTAAATAAGAGGCCACACCACACACATTATATCCTACACCTCGCATTATCATTTTGGTTCCATCTACAAACACTATGCAGGAAATTATGGGTCAGGCCAGACCAGGTAATAGCAGAGGTCCAGAGTGTTAATACTGCCACTGTTACATGGTATATTTATTGCCTGAGCTAGTTCACAACAAAAATTTCCATAATAAGTAAACTTTTCTTCCTCAAACCACAACATAGCGATGTTTGGTGGCTCCACAATACTCATCATGAGAGGATTATTTTCATGACAACCTTGAAGAAATTCAAGGTTCTTGGATTCTTGTTCTGGCCCACACTCTGGCACTGTGTGTTGGGAGCCTCTTGGGATACCTTGGGAGAGACAACCTGTGGTTTGGTGTTCTCTTTCATTCATTTCCTTCCTTATTGTATCTTGTTCATTTTCATCCCTAGAATTTAGTGTTTGTTGAGGTAGTTGAACCTATGTCTTTATATTAGATGTTGAATACATTATCTTGTCTTAGTGTTGTAACTTGTGATAAACCTTCTCTTAATTTTAATCTGATTGCGCGTTGTATATTTTGACTAAGGTTGATCTACCAGATTGCTCTGCCTATCGACGAATTTGGCGATTTAATCGATAATTAGCATAACATAATAATAATGATTAAATTAACTCAAATAAAATATTTACATTTAGGATAGGATAGCACTAAATGACTCAAGCATTAAAGATTAAACAAGGGCATTGATGGATGAACAGCTGGATTCAAAAATATTTTTGCTAAATGCTCACTTGCC
Source organism: Aldrovandia affinis (assembly GCA_029706075.1). Lineage (NCBI taxonomy): Eukaryota > Metazoa > Chordata > Actinopteri > Notacanthiformes > Halosauridae > Aldrovandia > Aldrovandia affinis. The sequence continues at coordinate 11,465,659 of JAINUG010000002.1, read as the reverse complement.
CGACATGCTTGCATGTTGCAAGTGAACCAACTGACCAACCACTACCGCGCTAGCCTATCAGATGCCTCCCAGATGGCCTGGTCGATGTGTATGGGGGGGGGGGGATTTTATTGAGGTTTTTAAATTCATAAACGGGATTAACAAAGTAAACTACCAAAGATTTTTCGGGTTGAGTTTGATTAGCGGAACAAGTGGGCATAGGTGGAAATTGATCAAAGGCAAATTCCTCACAGATATCAGGAGGTTTTCTTTTTTTATACAGAGGGTTGTCAATGCCTGGAACAGCTTGCCAGGTCAGGTAGTTGAGGCAGAAACAAGTATTCAAGTCCAGGCTTGATACAGTACTGGATATTCTTTAACTAGGAAATGACAAGCCAAGATGGGCCGAATGGTCTGTTCTCGTCATTACGTATTCTTATGCTCTTATGTTTGGAGACTTCCTCAGAAAGCAGTAATGACAGAGAGGTGGTAATATATTATGGTAGAGAGCTGTTAACATCAGAACTATCGATTAGGGAGACTGACACGGTTGACAAGGAAATTGCCTTTGCCCGCTGCCATGTGTCTCAGTGCCCAACAGGCACGAATGTTTAATTTAGGTTTTCCCCATTGATATTGTCCTCTTTGACATCAATGTAGACCGTAGACATCACCTGGGAGGTCCTCTAGAAAGGGGCTAGCCATAATAACGCAGAAGAACTCTGTAGTCTGAGATGAACATCAGTCTTGAAAGGGTGTGTGTGTGTGTGTGTGTGTGTGTTTGTGTGTGTGTGTGTGTGTCTCTGTGTGTGTGTCTGTGTGTCTTTGCTGTCATTAATGCCAAGGTGTTTAATGAGTCCATGCACTGCTACATCTTGATCACTATATTTACCTTTGCATAGACCCTCTGGGTACTACTGATAATACCATGCTCCCTCCCATCAAGCTAGCAGGCCTGTATATTTGTGTGCTCACCCCCAGGCAGTTTTGCCTTCATCAGTCTGTCAAGGAGCTTTCTCTGAGCACAGACTGAGCCTTCATCTTACTGGACAGGGTGAGCTTCAGTCAGCCAGGCCTCTTTGGGTTAGTGATGCCTAAGCACCCCCTAGCTACGCACCAGACACCCAGAGGTGACCAGTTGTATTCAGCGGGAGCTGCACCTCTCCTCCAGTTGGCACCAGCTCTTCTGTAGAACCCTGTGTGTGTGCTTTGTAGTGTGTGAGTGTGTATCGGAGAATATGCGCATGCTCAACTGCGTGGGCGTGGTTGACAATTTTGCGATTCCAAAACAATGGCGAAGCATGTGTTCCATGGTGAGATACAGAGCGCGCTGAGTACATAAAGACACTCCGTGAAACACCAGCTTGATGGTGATAGGAGAGGCTGGATTGGCTCACCCTGTCGGCCACCGAGTTAGCGCCTTCTGATGGCCTGCCAAGGCGCCTCGAAGGGCAAAGGCAGGGCTTGCCGCCAGGCCCTTTGGACCAGTGTCTGCGTTCGCTGCGGGCAGGGAGAGGAAAATGGACAATTCCAGGCTCCAACTCCACCAAGGAGTGACACATCCCACTATTTGCTTTTCTTTACACACATTTAATTGGTTGTTTGCGATGATCAGACTACATTAGAAACCCCAAGGTGCAATCCTCAGACCAGTGATTCAAGGCAGGGCCATCACCGGATGAAGTGATTGCTCAGAGAGCCTTGGGGACCTCAGTAACTCCAAGGCACTTGTGTTATCATTGCAACAACATCTGCTTGGTGACATACTCTTGAGGGCCAGTGAGAGAACAGTACTTTCTGCAGAATTAAAAAAGAAAGAGCAATTCCCAGGGAGATTTAGTATCAGTAACTGAGAGTATGCGAATCAGCAAATCAAAATGTGTATAACATGCAACAAAGTCAACAAAGAGACACAAGGCACAGGAGAGCATGCCTTTAAGAGCACAGATGAAAAGAGCAGTATTGGAGTGTGTGATCCTGATTGAACAGCAGGTCAAGATGTTTGACTGTGTGGGAAAACAAAGAACACTACTTCACCTTAGTTTTGTGGACATGTGGAAGAGATTAATCTCAAGTTTTGTGAAATCAATGGTAGGTTTCAAGGGTCAATGTGAAAAAATCCAAGAAGCCAACACCGTTCTCTTTCATAACTGTGACATAGTCGGCATCAGGAAGATTGGTGTTAGTCCAGCTGCTGGTAGCAATAGAAATGGAATCCATTACTAAGAGGCTTTGTGATGGAGCCCTTCTTCTTATGGAGGGAATTGTATTTACCTTAGTAGATGTTACACTACACGATTCACATCTATTCTATACAATTGTTGATCCTTTATGGGCTGGTAGACATGGGGGAAAGGTGCGCAGGGAATACATCATAAATAAAGAATTCGATTTGAACACAGACTCTATCTCAGTCCAACATGACCTGCTGCATACATTACGCCTTCCTTTCTGAGAGGTTGAAGCATTCTAGCGCTCCTGTTCAGTGGCATGCATGGTGGGGGGTCAGGGGGGCACAGGGTTCAAGCCTCTTCCCTTTTATGTCCCAAGATCTGAAGATGCGCCTTTTCATATTTGCAAAACAAAAACAATCTGAAGCCACAATTGCTACGTTGTTATGAAACACGTACACAGCCCCTGATTATGTAATACCTAGAACTGTCCTCTACCTTTTCAAAAATAATAGAAGAGCCCTAACCACAAGCCTCACTTGCCACCATGATGTACAACCGGTCCGGATTCATGGTCCCAGTTGTTCAGTTTTACATCTCGGGTGTCATCCCCCACACGGAGATAGAGGTAGGCTAATGAAAATAATTATAGCCACCTGTATTCTGCACCTAGCTAATGTTTCCCTTATGCAATTAAATATATGTCCATATATGGAGAGCTGATATATAATAATATAGCTAATAATTTTTTCCATTATTTGTGTCAATTAAACACTGTTCTCGCAATATTTTCAGCATGTACTTACACATAGAAGCTTTTTTATATGTAATAATACATTATGTTGTTATATGTATTGCACAATATTGTTAATAATGTAATATAATATATTGCACAATATACAGATTATTGCCACCTGTGCTTTATGAATATAATAATAATATAATATGTTTATTTTGAAGTGCCTTTCTAGGAACCCAAGGATGCTGCACAGTATAAAAAGGGTAAGTACAAATAAATAAATAAATACAATTTTTAAATGGACACCATTTAAAAGCAAGGTGTTCAAAAACAACAGTGTTCTTAAACAGTTACAGAGTTCCATGTATCCAGATAGTGGCACTGTAACCAAAGAGTGGCACTTAATTTCCTGTAACCCACTCAGTAAACTACCAGATCCTATGAATATGGAGGCAGTACACAGCCCTGTAGCTGCCCGTTTACAAATGCCTCTCTTTACCTGTTCTCTTGCATGGTAAGCTACTCTGGATAAGAGTGTATAGATGGATGTAATGTAATGTAATTAGGTTTTGTTTTATTTGTATTTAATGTTTTTATGTTCTCCTGCTTTGACTGCTACCTGTAGACAGAGCTGTCAGTGTGTTATATTTTCATTCTTTAGGCCATTTGTGAAATTTTTTCAGTTTTTTTCAGTTTTTTTAATGAATAATGTTTGTTCCATGGTCATAAAGGTATGATTTTGGCCTAAATATAACAACTACAAAGTTATCATTGGGCTGCTTTGACCACTAAGTTCCTCTCACCCCAAGAAAAAAAACAACACATGGAGATTGCTTTAAAGAATTTCAGTCAAGACTTTAATGTTGCCCCAGCTAGCTTGTTTTGTGAGCAATATTTTCGGAACAAGTCTGCAGAGTTTTTAAACCATGCAATCTCACTTTGTTCTCAGCTTTGATCCTAGAAAAACAGGTATAAACATTTATTTTGACTGCTTTGAGAGATAGGACTATTGATTTTAAAAGGCCTTTTTATAGAGCAATTGTCCTCTGGCAGAATTGTTGGGTTCCAAGAAGCGTTTTCTGTGCCATTCTGTGAATGAATGAAACGGTGATGGCTTTCTGAGGATATTGTGGCTGTCATAAAGCATATGTGGGTAGCAAACATATTGAGTTCCTATAGCAGCTGGCTGAAAACAAGGCCGTGTTCAAATTTACTGCAAATACCTTCTCTGCCACTGCACAATATGACGATTAATGATTTATGAGTCAGTACATAAAAACTTATTTTCAAAGGACAGGCTGAATATCAACCAACACAAAAACCAGCTTGCGACTCAGAAGTACATTTTCAGAGTGTCAGAGCTGAGCTCAATCATGGTCGCTGCAGTAGAAGTCAGTGCTTTGTGGACTCCATCCCAGTGTTCAGGGTTTGAATTTGATGAGAAGGTAGCTAAAGCAGACTTTTGCTTTGACTGGAAGCTACCAAGGGCAGGCATGGAGCAGTTATAGGGCAGATCGTATTTTGGGGGGGAGGTATAACCACTTCGGAGTGCGACCTGTAGCCCACGCAGGCAGCAGAGCTCTGCTGTTAAATATGTCAGACATCCCCCCCAGCTGTTCCTCACGGCGGATTTCATTTCACTTCCAGTCTAAGCTCTAACGACAGTCAGCTGGGTAAATAAGAGCGGGGGGAGCGTTTTAATTGCTTTTTGTGATAGGCAGACAAGAGGCTAGGTTTCAGGAGCTAAAACAAGAAAGCAAATCCACCCTTCAAAACAGGGCAGAGGCCAGGAAAGATTGAGAGAGGGCAAACGTGAGGTGGTAGACCCTACCAATCGAGCAGCTAACAGCACAGATTGCTTAACTGAAAAGCATATACTTACATATTATTTCAACCTATCACACTGACCCTATAGTGTAATGGTTAGGGAACTGGACTTGTAATTCCCAGGTGGGACACATCTGCCGTTGTACCCTTGAGCAAGGTACTTAACCTGAATTTCTTCAGTAAAATATCCAGCTGTATAAATGGATTGTATGTGAAGAAATGTAAACTGTGTAAGTCGCTCTGGATAAGAACGTCTGCTAAATGCCTAAAATGGAAATGTAAATGTACCCTCCCCACTCCTGTAATGAAACGGAAGAGTCAGAGGACAAACAGGAGGGCTGAGTCTCGTCTCACGGTACATGCTAGGCAAGCGGTCCTACGTGGTTTGGCAAGCCTGGGCCACTCCATGTTCTGGGAATAAGTCACAACTTTGAAAAGTGTGATGATGACTTGGACGAGTAAACGTCACAACTTTGAAAAGTGTGTTGATGACTTGGACGAGTAAATTGTTTATAGGGTGTTAGTAGCCAGTGGGTAGCAGAGAGCTGAACTCGGGAACTTGTGATCAGACTTGTTGGGTTCTAATCCTCTATGGAAAGAGCCATCTGAACTGAGCACAGCCTATCCACATACAGTAAACTCTACATGTGCGTTACAGAGTGAGAGGAATGCCCTGGATAACCTGATACATGGTAGAGATACTGAGTGGGTAAAATGTTATGATTTCAGCTTCATCTCTGTGGTCCAGGTGTCTACAGCTGTGCCTACAGCCTTAACACATGGGTAGTCTCGAACCCCATGCTGGTAAGATCTTGAGAGATCTCAAGACTCCTGAATTGCCGTTCAGGAACAGCACCTTCGACGGTGATCACCACACCAGAGAGTCGGTAGTAGGCATTCGCCATATTCTCAGGGGAGGGTTCATGGGCAACTTGACTGTCGATAAAATTTTTACCTTGACTGGCGATTAATGGCCAGTGGGCCCCTGTGCTTTCTATCCGCAGTGGGGGAAGTGGTCCGCAGAGGAAATCAGTAACTGGACCTGAATTTAGGTCTAACAGCGGGATGACAGATATGGACTGAGGTATATTGGACCTTATCCAAGGTGTGGTTTGAAGGGATATCCAGCGAGCCGTCTGCCAAAATGGGGGAGCTAAGATCATGAAGCAGTGAGGACTAGCACTCAGCTTGGAGAAAGCGTTTGCTGGGCTTCATTCGAAGGGCAGTGTTGAGGCTGGGCCTGGAATTCTCGCTCGTGCTTGGAGAGTCACGCGTGCGCTTCTCGCGAGCCACACGGGAATACATTAAAGCAGATGATCTCATTATCTCAGCACGCAGGAGCTGCGGCTCAAACAAACCTAATCGCTTTGGTGTGGGCAGCGTGGCTCTTTCAGAATTTTGGAAGCAAAGATACAATCAAATCCAAACTAGTATTTCACTGCGGGTGACTTTTGTAATAGTTTGGTCTGTCGTGAAATACAGACCAAACCCACACACACACACACACACACACATGCAAAAATATTGCCAACTTCTTCAGTGAAATGTTAATTTTCAAGTACAGTATACTCCCACGTAACCAATCTCATCGGGAAGTGAGATGTTGTAACCAACAAAGTTATCAAGAAAAAACAAGAGACTTGCCGGGGGGAAAAAGGACAAGGAGTGCCTCATTCAATGAGCAGTCAGCCCAAGTTCCAAAATCTTTTGAAAAGCAAAGGAAAAAGGGGGAAAAAAACTCTTCATTAAATCGAGATGATATTGGCTCTGAGGTGGTTGATGTTCTCAGCATGTATTGTTCTGGCTGTGTGGGTCCAGAATTCCGCTAGAATCTGGCTGTTGATTTGGAGTGGTTGCACGATACGTGTCTCGCTGTTTGTGTCAGCAGGTTTCCGAAGCACAAAATCCCCTGATATTTGTAGTATATTCCTCCGACATGCTGAAGTGGAAAAAGCTTGGCAACTGGAGCCTGCTGCTTCTTGCATGACTGAACGGCTGTTTCAGAGCTTTGGGAGACTGAAATCACATTCAAATATGACAAAATAGTCTGACATTGGATTCTTCACACTGGCAGTGACTGAGTTGCTGGGCGGAAACAAACAAGGCGGGAATAGAGGAGTTCCTCAACGTTGATAGGGCTCTTCCTGTGGACTATGCAGGGCACAGCTCCACATATTACCTATTACTATAGGTAATAACTATTACATAGTATCTGGATGGTCTAATGCAGGGGTATTCAAATCCAGGCCTCGAGGTCCACAGTGTCTGCAGGTATTTGCTCCAACCACGCACTACACCACCTTATTTCACTGATTAGCTCGCTTCCTGGACCAAGGAGGTAAACTAATTATTCTAAATCAGGTGGTGTAGTGCGTGGTTGGAGCAAGTACCTGCAGACACTGCGGACCTCGAGGCCTGGATTTGAATACCCCCAGTGTAATGGAATGACACCTATGGTCACACAATGGATCAGTAAATCGGAAAAATCTGGAAGGCGTGCGATTAGTGGCGTAAGCCAATATGAGGCATTCTGACCCCTCGTCTTCCGAATGACAGGAGAACGAAAGGCAATCGATGCTTAAGAAACCGAATAAATGAAAATAAATAAATATAAATTCAAAATAAATAAAGAGAGAAATACTCCAGCTTCCAGGCCAGAAACGGCAGAGAAGAAGCCTCTCCTAATCACTGATAGCCACAGCGCTAAACACTGACTGAACTCAGAACTTGAATTTATCTGGTCCTCACTGATAAAATATCTGTGGGGCAGTAAAACAGTACCAAGCTGAGCTTTTATTGGTCTTGTGTCCCTGAATAAGTTACAGGCAAGGTGAAAATATATATCATAGGCTTGCGGCGTCATTAACCATAATAGAAACTACAAAGAACAACCGGCTGGAGTCGGAGTGCATCTCTGGGCAGTCGTTGTGTTCTACAGCAACCGGCCCACCATAATCTTGAGAGGGCGTTCTCATGACTTCATTAAAGACCATTGGTGCCTTTATTACAATTCTCAGAATTTCCCTTTCCCCACGATAAAAACTTAATTGGGTACATTTGTGGTTTCGATTAACATTTCCAAGCAATAAAGGCTCTCTCCCGCTAGCACAAATTTTACAACATTGCAGTAACGTCTTGGTTTTTTTTTTTTTGTACCACCCTAAAACCCCAGCTTTCCAGCAACGCTATAAATAGACCCAGATTACACTTGCACAAAGATTTAAAAACACTATTTGGTTAGCTGGGTCGCTTGTATAATCCACGAGTGGAACAGGAACTCCTAATTGGAATGCTTAGTGGTTGTAGATTGTATTTTTTTCTCTCCATTCTATTCAGGACACCGGCAAATACATGTCTGCCACTAATGAGCAAGGGTTGTGTTTCCATAGACACCTTTTGTAATCTCGCACAGACCAGACATGTTTTCCCCGTGTATATCTAATGCAGTTCCCTTGTTTGCCTGCAGATGGCGATGGTGCAGGAGGCACCACATCCCTTCCCCACCGCGGATGTGCCAGACCATGCCCACTACACCATTGGAGCTGTCATCCTGGTTATTGGAATCACTGGCATGGTGGGAAACTTCCTGGTCATCTATGCCTTTAGCAGGTACCCGTGGCACATCGTTATGCCATTATTATCTAAGAAGTGTCAAAGTCTGTAAAGGCACTCCCCATGTGACCAGGCTGGCCTGGGTAGTCGTGGATTCGAGTCTTGGCTATGTCGTTAGCTGACTGTGTCTGGCGGGACATAACTGAAGAGGAGTAGGCTGGATTAATGTCAGCCATGTGATGGTTCCTCAGGTTCTACCAGTCAAGCACCAGATGCCCACTGGCAGCCAGCTTTCATCACAGAGATATGGATGCTGGTGCTGCCTGGGCGGACGAGTCCATCAGAGGAGCGTATGTGCCTCAGCTGCACTGCTCCGTGAGAACGCGTGGGTTCCACACCGGTAACTCAAGGGGCACAATTGCTAATTCCTAATTTAGGTGAAAATAATAGGGAAAACTTGTTAAACGTTTTTTCATTCACTATTGTCCTGTTAGAATGAATGGGGCCATCCTGATGAATTATGTCCGATGAACATCAGACATTTTCTCTGAGCTGCCCTGAGTGTAAATCCCACATGGCGTAATTGAAAGCGTCTGTACCTTATATAAAAAAATCATATTACAGCCTATTCAGTTGATCTATTCTCATTCTACCTTGATCTTTGTTGAGGCACCTTTTCAAATTCATTGGTCTTCCTCTTTCACAGTTGATGATTCAGTCGCACTCCAGACCCACACACACAAACGCACACAAAAGCATGCACAAACACAAAATACAACAGCAGAGCAGGAATGCTGAAAAAATTGAAGAGTGCAAGTGAAACACCTTTTCAGGATGCAATAGCAATTTCTGTTTCAATATCTGTTAACTGGAATGAATGAGAAAAATAACATAAAAAGGGAAACAACTCACATATATTAGGCCTACAGTTTATCTTGTTAATTACAGATCGCATAATATGTACCCAGCAATGAACATTGCGCACATACTGTAAAAACATATAACTACTTATAAACAATCAAATTCCACCCCTTATGCCAAAACTAAACCTGATTGTGTAATAACACACATGTGCACATGAATAGAAAGAAGCGTGTCTAACTTTCAGTGTTTCAAGGAAGTTAGAGAGACAGTTATAAACCGTTTAATCCCTGGGCCTCCAGCAATGCGGGAACAGGATACATGTCTAGCTGGAACCCCTCCAGCAAATTGCAAATGACAAAGCAAACACATACAGTCCAAAGGGTTTTAATCCAGTTGGGCCTTGGGTGCGGGGCCAGACTAACCCGTATGCTAATCATAAAGTGCAAACCGGCCACAAGAAGTGGCTTTTATGAGATTGTTGCTTCTTACCCCGAACGGAGACTGCCCACAATCACTTGTTAAGCGTGGAACTGGAGATTAAATGGTGGGCATGTTTTGATTAATTCTGTCATCATATACTGTAGTAGTGTCACTACAGACACATGCTCTGCGCATGACTTTAGCATGCGACGAATGATGTGGGAATAAAGGAACCAGTAACGACAGAGAAATGTGCGTGTCAGTTTTCATCAGTCCATACATGAGCACCACCAGAGTGTTTCTCAGTGTTAATGGTACCCCTACTTGGCATCTGCTATTGTTTTTTCCCCCCCCAAACTCCTCAATATGAGGATACATTTGTGAAAACATACTGTAACAATTGGGAGTTTGGGGCTGTTTATTTCACACCATCTGTCTCCTAATGGGAATATTATTATTGTGTAAACTATACTATATTGCTACTGTTAACGTGTAGAATTGGGGGGCCACATGTGCACATGTGTATTCTGTGCTAACTGGTCTCTGAACTCACACTCCCTATGTGTGTATGTGTGTGTACTCAGGAGCAGGAGTCTGAGGACACCCGCCAATATGTTCATCATCAACCTGGCCATCACTGACTTCCTCATGTGCGTCACCCAAGCGCCCGTCTTCTTCACCACCAGCATGCACAAGAGGTGGATCTTCGGGGAGAAAGGTGACTTGTAATGTGTGATCCCAGCTCTCTCTCTCTTTCTCTTTCTCTCTTTCACACACACATGCACACACACACACACACACACACACACACAGGTGTGCTCCTAGCTAGACAGGCACAGTTCTCAAATAATTATCACCACGGAGTCAAGATAGCTAGTGTCTGTCTGTTCCATCGTCTAAGGCGTCTGTGTGATATAGGGGATTAAGAGCGAAGCAAGGCGAGAGAGCGGTTTCCTAGAAATACAGCCTTGACTGGCGCCAGGTGCTGCCATGCTTGCGTCAGTATTATCGATCTGTTTTAAATGATGCACCTCTTTATAAAGAGAGCCAGCCCACCTTTCCTGGAAGCTAGGCCGCGTTTAGCACCAACGCCCTGCCCGTGATTCCGGTCCACGTGCCCTTCAGCCTCCAACACCTTGCATGCCCGTGCAGATTCATAACCCCTGATTATTAATTACTCCCTATCGGTGGTCACGGGACCGGATCGATGCCGGCCGGCCTTGCTGTTCGAGCAAGCACAAAATCATGTGACCCAAATTCGCCAAGCCTCAGCAAAAAGTAAATAAGGTTTTTTTATTTTTTTTATTTTTTTTTGTTTCTGATTTTATCCCATTTTTCTCCCAATTTGGTAGCCAATTAGACCCGCTATTTTTACGTCAATCCCCCCCTAGTAATGTGAGTTCGCTGCCGTAGTCCTGCGACCGGTAGTGACGAAGCGAAGTGACGCCTCTTACGAGACGGCACCCGCAGGCCGTCGACCGTAACCCGGTACTACAGGGCCACTCTACGCAGCGAACGTCACGTCGGCTCCCTCCCCCTCCCTGGGGCGGACAGCCAATCGCCGCCCCCTGGCACTCCCGGCCAGAGCCGACACTTGGCGAGACGGGGAATTGAACCCCGGTCTCCGTGGCCAGCGTCGGACGTTGTAACCACTGGACCACACGGGAGGCCCCAGTAAATATGCTTTTAAAGCGATTTTCTATTCTCCCGATTTCTTTTATTTTTATTTAATTTTTGCCCTTGCACGAAACCTCACCACTTGGGCGATGTCAACACATAAAGTGATTGCAGATTATTTGTCAAGGTGCGATAAGTGCATAGTGACCAGAGTTGTCTGTTGAGAAAATAATTCCAGTTTTGACATAATATGGAAAATAAATAAATCACGCACAAAAATTAAAGGGTTTTCTGAAATAGATGCTGATCACCAGTCAAAGTCATCAAAGGAAGAAGAAAACAGCAGCACGGTCATACGTTTGTCACACGTTTCACTGTCAATTTCACACTGCTGACCGGAAGTCTCTCACTGCGATTCAGTGAAAAAAGCCTGGTAGGCCTACGAGTGAAGATGCCTGTGAATATCTACATTAGCTCAGACCATCTCTGCGGTGTAATCAGCAGGACTTGCTTGACTGGCGATTGATTCCACGGCAGGCTGCATTTGCAAACAGTCTAATCTGGGACCAAGTTGAAGATCGGCGGCAGATCATGCGGTGAGATTGGATGGGCAGACCGAAATGGGACGGACGAGTGCCCCCCGAAGCGAAGTGAACGCGGTTGTGCCCTCCTCTTCAGCGCCCACACTCTCTCTCTCTCTCTCTCTGTACGGCTTTGTTCCATCAGAGCGATATCGTGATTACATGATCACGTGAACACGTGAATGCGAACAGCGTGTGCTCATCAGCCCGGGAGAGGCCTCATAGCCCACTCCGTGTTAATTCGCCTCACCTCACGTTCAGTCATTTCACCTCCGGTAAAGATGAGACATGAAGGTGGGGTCGGGAGGTTCTGAACAATCAGTATTTCACATCTGTTTAATGGCTGGTCGTGGAACATCCCACCGTTGATCAGGTAATCTGCACACTACATGAATTATTGATATGAAAGATATAGGCAAAGATTGTAGTGAGCAAGTGCCTTTCTCAGCCAATGGAAATAAATGGTTCGTTTAGCTTTTGGTTCAGCTTTCGGGGTGGATTGCCAAGGCTGACGTCGCAGCCATAGACACATGAGTCTTGGCCATTACCACCATGGAACTCAAGATTACACTACACTGGGGGGGCAGTGTAGTGTAATGGTTAGGGAACTGGACTTGTAACTCAGAGGTTGCTGGTTTGATTCCCAGGTGGGACACTGCCGTTGTACCCTTGAGCAAGGTACTTAACCTGAATTGCTTCAGTAAAATATCTAGATGTATAAATGGGTATGTATAAACTGTGTAAGTCGCTCTGAATAAGAGCGTCTGCTAAATGCCTAAAATGTATGATAATGTTTTTCAAAACTTCTTCATCATCCATGTAAGAAATAGAAATTCCAAAGCCCATCTGCCAAGCTACGTAACAACAGTTGTATGCTAGCTGTATAGCTCAATATTGAAAAACCGGATTGCACTGTGGTTTTTTCATTTCAGGTTCAGGCGTGGCTACTCACGTGATCTGTCTATATTTCCAGTAGACTGTGAACTCTGACCTGTGGGTCTGTCTCTGTCCGTCTGTCCCGCAGCCTGTGAGCTCTACGCCTTCTGCGGCGCCCTCTTCGGGATCTGCTCCATGATCACGCTCACGGTCATCGCCGTCGACCGCTACTTCGTCATCACGCGACCTCTGGCCTCCATCGGGGTTCTGTCCCGCAAGCGGGCCCTGCTCATCCTCCTGGCCGCCTGGGTCTACTCCCTGGGCTGGAGCCTGCCCCCCTTTTTCGGCTGGAGTAAGTGTTTGGGGGACAGAGTGGGCCGTGTAGTCAGGGCCAGTTGTTATTTACAATTACTTTCTGATTGTCGTCATTTGATTCCTGGTTTACCTCGATTGTGTTTCCACTCCTCACTTACAAATATTCAGCTCCAGTTCCAATGGCAAAGCTGACTGTTCGCGACACATTTTTTATTAATTTGCTTAGCCGCTTACACAACTTAGATTTGACGTTGTCTATTTTTACAGATAGTAGAGATTGATAGTAACTGAAGTGATGTTAAATGGGTTACAAGCCCATGCCCTTTTCTACAGATTTACACTGGAATCCTACATTCTGACATTTACATTTAAAATGTATTTTTTTTAAACATTTTTGGCATTTAGCAGAAGCTCTTATCCAGAGAGACTTACAGTGAGTGCATTTAAAAATGGCAAGGACAATAACAGCCAGTGCTTGTAACAACACAACAGATGTAGACAGTTGCACACCGCACCTATAAAACAGGGAGAGAAAAGTATTTTTTTTAAATATATATATATTATACATGTATACAGTTGTCATGGCAATGAGTTTGTTATTATATATGTATTCAGTGGTAGTCTGAAGAGGTATATTTGGTTTTCATAGCGAGGTCTCTTGCAGAATATGACCAACATTGACTTGCATTCAGTGGGAGGGAGAAGGTGTAGGAGACTGACCATAGATAGGGGAGAGTCTCTAATACATGAGAGCAGGTCATGGAACATGTCAAGATGCGCCACTTGTTAAAATGGTGGAAGCAGAGAGCCTCCCCTGTCCATTGTATCAAAGGCGCTGAAGCAAGAAAGACCTGACAAAACCAGGAGCAATCAGACTTTCTGTCACACGCTAACACACATGCACACACAGGCACACGCACACAGACACTCACACACACTCTCACCCACAAACATGTGCACACTGACACACACACGTATATACTGTATATATATATATATATATATATACATATATACTGTGCACACACACACACACACACTCTCTCACCCACAAATATGTACACACTCACACACATGTATATATACACAACCAGTCAAAAGTTTGAGAAAAATTGACATAATTTTTCAGTTTTTGGTAACCTAAATTTTTTTTTTTTTTTTTTTTTTTTTTTAAACCTCTGGCAGTTTATCACTTATCTTTGTACCATTTCAGGTTATTCACTGGACTTGAACTGCTTAAATTTCAGTAAAAACTGGAAAATAAGGGTGTTCTAAAACCTTTGACTGGTAGTGTATAGTGCCGTGAAAAAGTATGTGCCCCCTTCCTGATTTCCTCTATTTTTGCATATTTGTCACCCTGAATGGTTTCAAATCTTCATACAAAATGTAATATAAGACAAGGAGAACCCGAGTATGGCTATGTCCTTTAAGAGACTGTAAGCCTATGTATTTAAAAATGAATACATAAATGAATAAATGAAAATAATGCAATGATCTTAAAATCTCTGCAGGATTGTCAAAATAGCCCATTAAACTAATATTCCTTTTTCACTTTCATTCATGTGAATATAAAAACAACAACAACTATAATAATAATAATAATAATAATAATAATAATACATAGGCTATGTGGTTCTACATTTATATGTTGTATATTGAGTACCACTGTAGTCTGCCCATATCGTGCTTGTTTAGTACATCTATGTACATCATGCCTGCCCTAATAATTTTGGGACTACTTTTTATGTTCATGCTCAGGCTGGGCCCATTGTGTCCACAGTGGAGAAGAGCAGAGAGGAGAGAGAGCATGTGAGATGTGAGGAAAGAGAAGGGGAGGAAGGAGGGGATAGGAGGCATGAGAAAGGAAAAGAGCGAAGAGAGGAGAGGGGGCATGAGAGAGGAGAGGAGCAAGAAGTGGAGAGAGGAGAAAAGAGCGGACATGAGGGTACAGTTGAGAGACAAGAGGAGAGTGGAGAAAAGAGAGGATATGAGACAGATGAGGAGAGAGAACATGAGATGGAAGCAAGAGAGGAAGAGACTGAGGCACCAATCGATTATTACATTCGTCCCAATCGTGAAAGCCTTAGGTTGTTTTTTGCGTACCACAAGGAAATCAGGAGGGGGGCAAATACTTTTTCACGGCACTGTATATATACATATATATGTAGTATATACTGTACACACACACACACACACACACACACACATACACACACACACTCACTCACTCAGATCCCAGCCGGAGTACTATCAGTGTGCAAAGGAGCAAAGCACTTAACCTGCATTATCTCAGTACACAAAGCTCATTATCACACTCAAATAAACGGGGGGGCAGGAGGGCCCGTGTCAGAGTACTGCAACTTTGTGTTACACACCAGAGACAGTGTCTGTTTGCAGGCTTGTCATGTTCTAAAGGCAGCTGGCGGGGGCGTATTGACAGCGGACGTATGACAAACACGACCGTGCCTCTGTTTTCGTCTTCCTGCGATGACTTTGACTGGTGGCCGCCCTCGTCAAAGTCAGACAATTTCAGACGGCCCTTTCATTTTCATGTGTTATTTAATCATTTCTCATGCAGCACACACACACACACACGCACACAAAAGCGGTTCTTAAAATACAAGGTGAATGTTTGACCTTGGTGGCCGGCTGTCAGGGGGAAAGTGATTATGCGAAAACACTGGAGGCTGCCCTTACTGATTCACTGACAACAGATCACCTTTCTCTCTGCGGGCCTCGTTCAGTCAACACTTGGACGTGTGTACGGCGCAGACAGACGTGCAGGGTGTCATCGGTTCAGGGAAAGTGCTGGCCCTGCCGTTGCGGTGACCGGCCTTATGGCACAGTATCCAGGGGGTCGCAGGTTTAAAGGTATATCACAGGTTCTGTAGCATCCTCTGTGGATTACACCTAGGCCATCTTGGCCTCAGTCTTCTTAGGGCTTAAATATACTTCACTTGATCACGTGTATGCGTAGGCAACGCGAGTGGCATTGTTCACATACTCCGCTGTGTACTTTTTCTCTGTCTGGATGTTTAAAAGCTATATCCACTGGGGGCAGGTCAGAGCCAAAATGAAGTTGTCTCTGGCCGGCATACGTTGACAACTTCTTCCGATTCTGCCCAAGGTTGTTTTGATGTATATCTTGAGAAGATGGCAGAAACAGCGGCAGCGGTGCCAACATGTACATCGGGATGTAACCATGTATTGTCTTTTTTTGAAGTGAAATGTCAAATAAACTAAACTAAACTAAACTAAACAACGGAGATGGTATATTAGACCATTAAATGTATCCCGGCGTAATGACAAAGAGTATGTTTCTCTCATTCTACCAATTTTTTCTAGAAATTGAGGCTGAAAAGCATCATCGGTATTTCTATATGTCCGCCAGGACATTTGATGACTTGCTTCGTCTGGTGTCCCCGCTCACTACACATCAAAACACACACAGTAAGCCGGTGGAACCCCTGCAGCTAGAACAGGAAGTGGAAATGATCTGCTGCCAGCACAGGTAGCCAGGTTCCCTACAGTCATTCCTCTCCCTCCCTCCGCAGGTGCCTACGTCCCGGAGGGACTGCTGACCTCTTGCACCTGGGACTACGTGACATTCACCCCCTCGGTGCGCGCATACACCATGATGCTCTTCACCTTCGTCTTCTTCATCCCGCTCATCATCATCGTGTACTGCTACTTCTTTATCTTCCGGGCCATCCGCGACACCAACAAGTGAGCTGCCGGCAGCAGGAAGCTTGCGCTGTGTGTGTGAGAGACTGTGAATGAGCATGTGCTTTGGGCTTGTGCGTTAGTGTGTGCGTCCAGAGGGGAGGTTTGTGTAGTCCTGAGAGAGACAGCCACATTAGCTAGCCCACTGGACATTTATATTTACACAGATCTCACAATCAGGAGCGGCAGTGTTGTGTAATGGTTAGGGAACTGGGCTTGTAATGCAGAGGTTGCTGGTTCGATTCCCAGGTGGGGGCACTGCCGTTGTACCCTTGAGCAAGGTGCTTAACCTAAATTGCTTCTGTAAAATATCCAGCTGTATAAATGGATTCTATGTAAGGAAATGTGAACTGTGTAAGTCACTCTGGATAAGAGCGTCTAATACATGCCTAAAATGTAAAATGTACAACCTCACATATGGTGACTTCATTCACTGCGGGGGGCTGTGAGCTTGTAGAGTGGGGTGCCACAGGTGAGCCGCTGAAATCCGATCCAGCCAAAGGAGCCTGGATTTAGGCTCGTGGTTGAATCAGAGTCACCAGGGAACTCATGTTATCCCCCAAACCATGCATCTCGCCCTCCGGCTAGGTGGTGGAATGAGTCATGAGGAGTCGTGAGGACAGGGGCATGTCTCCCACAATCAATAGCGCGGATCACGGCCGTCCGAAGTGCCTGTGCTTCAGACGAGACCATTCTCACAGTACCTTTTCCTTGCATTCGGAAGCCCACTGTTGTGGGGATAAGTGGGGGGTGCTCTGTAAAGAATGTGTTCTGATAGACACAAACACACCATTAAAGATACGGAACAAAACGGAGCTGGAGAAACATTCATTTCCGTCCACATGAAAGAGGCTCTTCGTCTTCTCCCTCTAGCAGGCTTTGTGTGGGCTCTGTCTCTTTCTTCATTACCAAGTTTCTTTTTTACAGAGTGGATTCTCGGAGAGGCAGTAATTACAGCCTACAAACATACAGAGTCCGCTTAGTCGACAGCTCAAAAAGAAAGAATTCTATAGAACCACTGTACATGATTGACCCTGCACTGTGGAAGACGCATTTTACTCATATTGAGTCTTCTGTTCATTTATGCTTCATGGATTTTCAAGTTGACTGCTTTGAAAGCAATTGTCTTTGTGCATGCACACGTATTATTGTATGTGATTGTGTGGGCTTTTATGTACGTATGCGTGTGGGTGTTTGTGTGTCCTTCAGGGCTGTGGGTAAGATCAATGGAAACAACACCAGGGACTCCTTGAAGAGATTCCATCGCTTAAAGAACGAGTGGAAGATGGCCAAGACTGCTCTCATTGTCATCCTCCTCTTTGTCATCTCCTGGTCCCCTTACTCTGTTGTGGCGCTGACTGCCTTTGCAGGGTGAGGACCGGCTGTCCCAAAAACCAGTCACACTGTCTCACACGAGCCACACTCACACTGTCTCACAAAGTCATACTTACTTCTGTACTTGTTATGTGCACTAGATAGAATGCTAGTATGCAATTTGAGACACAGCCTATGTTTCTTATAACCTGGAGTGTGACAGCACCACCTCCCCCCTCAACTCTCTCTCTCTCCGCCCAGGTACGCCGATATCCTCACCCCCTACATGAACTCAGTGCCTGCTGTGATCGCCAAGGCCTCAGCTATTCACAACCCTATCATCTATGCCATTACTCACCCCAAATACAGGTACCCCACTGGCCACTGAATTGGCCATTCCTTCACTCTTCTTCACGGTATGAGCCGTTGTGTCTTTTTCTTCTTGCTCGGTGCTGTGTATTGTAAATTCTAATTTTGCATGGTATGTTAAAGCGACATGGAATGGGAACCTGTGTTATGAGAACTCTGCTTCACATTGTGCTTACCGTCACCTCCTAGCCATGGCGATATTCATGATGTGATACAGGTTCAAGCTCCATATCCCTTTCGTAAAACATATCTATCCACAAATATCCTTTTGGACACACGCAAGAAAGACACGGCTATTTTAAATGAGAAAATTTGAATGGGGTGCCCGGATGGCGTAACGGTAAAGGTACTCGCCCGGAGGGGGTAGCTGAAGTAGAAAGAGGGTGCAATTGTCTACTAAATTGGGAGAAAAATGAAAATCTTTATGAAATATAAGGTGTATTCTTCCACTACCAAAGTTATTCGGTCACTAAGCAACGGGAGTTCCATTCCTGCACTTAAGTGGAACCTTATTCATTTCACCGTCTGTTGTTTTGTTAACAGCAATTTTCTTCTCTGCACACCAATAAGTGAAACACTGGACAGCCCACTGTGAGGGTCTGGATATTGAACTGAGGCGGCTGAATGAGATTTACATTTTTATGAGTCTTTTTAAAATTTTATTCTCAGTACGAGTCTCATTTTTTATTATGATTGACAGGTAATAATGTTCCATAGCTGGGATGTTAATGTTAGTGGAAGACCCAATGATATAAAAACAATACATGAACATTCTATTTAGCCGTGCTTTATCATGAATATTGGTACTGCCAGGAAGTCTGGTTAGCCAATCAAAATCCAGGATCTGAACTATTCGTTTTATAATAGCCTCATAGGTTTTTCTGGATGAAAAATGTCTGCCAAATACATAATAAACAGCATAGAGTTTAAGCTCATCTGTGAATTTCAGTTTTCTCACATCCATGGTCATCCTCTCTGATCACTTTGTCTGACCACTACAGCCTTGTTCCTCTAACAACTTATACATAAACAATAAACAGTTTTCCAATTCTTATACAGTATTTTAATTTATTTTAAATAAAGAAGCTGGGCACTTGCTTGAATTGGTTACTCAAATGTAAACATTAAGCAGCGTAGTGGTAAGATTGAATGCTCTGCCCACAGTGAATTGTGCTGGTATGTTCACGTTCGCAAAATTGACCAAACGTGCCTCGCTTGGGCATATTAAGCCTGATGCTTTTGCTCGCTCAAAGTGGAGGCAACTGCTTTGCATGGCCGAACAGGAAGCCCTAGAGCCGTATCCCCACGAGTGCAATAATCTTTAAATGCTTAAATTCTACCAGCAAAATAACTCACCTGAAATTAAATTTTCTCATTGAGCCATTTCACTGTGGACTCACTGATTTAATGATGTTCCTCCCTATGTACATGACCTGCCTATTTCTCTCCTGTACAGCACATTCCAAAGGCAGAATTTATGGTAATTTCACTAATGTACTTCTGACCTACTTCCGATTGAGTGATTTAAGTGCGCAGCAATCAATCAAGACTCAAAAGCAAAGGTATAAAAATTAATTCATAGCTCACTTAACGTAATTATGAACGTAATTATGAATTATGCACTCACTCAAACTATGTGCCGAGAATGCATGGTACCAATTATAAGTTCATTCGATTTCTGCTCGTTCATAACTGCAAATCGCTTTGGGTGTTGACTTATTTTATACATTTATTCATTATTTTCTTGCAATATAAGGTCCAGTTTATATTGCTAAAGTGAAAAGGTGCCATGTTAAAAAAATGAAAAAGGTTCTGGTGGGCCAACAGCCCTTTTATTTAATAAACACTGCAGGTGAGGGTAAGGGCACAAAGTCCTCCATGTGCTCAAAATAAAAGCATCCTCTCGGAATGGCAGGCCATGCTTTTATATAAGGCCTAATGAAGGCAATAAGCAACACCTGAGCCGATTACTGATCAGCCTCAGGTGCGCATGCCTGTGTGTGAGGCGGCGTCTGTCCAAGGTCCTGTAAGTTCCCAGCTTCGGGAGGGAACAGCACCTGACAGCAGCCAAAGAGGAGGAGCAGCCCTCTCTACTCCTCCCTCCACCCCCCACCCCCGGTGTCACACTTGACTTCAGTAAGTTCAATGGAATACCTTCCAGGTTTAGAGTAATACATATGTCTATGAAGTATTCTCTGTGGTGGTTCTCTGTGGTTCTCTGTGGCTCAGTTGGTAGAGCACAGCGTTGGCAACGCTTAGGTTGTGGGTTCAATTCCCACTGGGGCCACATATACTGAAAATGTATGCATTCACTACTGTAAGTCGCTTTGGATAAAAGCGTCTGCTAAAAGGCGTATAAAAAAGTATTGATTTCACATGAAGAGAAAAAGCATCACTTCCTCCCAGGTTTTCCATGGGGAAACTCTCATTTCAATTTAAATCAATTACATTTTATTTGTATAGCGCATTTTATAGAGAACTGCTGCAAAGACGCTTTCAGAGAGCAGAAAATACCAGGCCGGAATGCCCAGAAAGCAGAAAATGAGGCAAAAACCCCCAGTGGAGAGAGAAAAAACACTCCCAACAGTGGGAAGATATCTCCGGAGGAACCCGTCTTAGTGGGGGAGCCCATCCTCCGCTGGCCGGCCCAGATGTCAGCAGTGCTCTCTCACCCCTCTGTCCCCCCTCTACCCTGCTCTCAGGTCGGCCATTGCCAGGTACATCCCGTGCCTGGGGGTCCTGCTGTGCGTCCAGCCCAAGGACTTGAACTACACCAGCAGCTTCATGTCCACTCGCCGCTCCACCGTCACCAGCCAGACCTCCGAAATCAGCAGCCACTTCCACCGCGGCGGCAAGTCCCGCCTCTCCTCCGCCTCCGACAGCGAGTCCGTACGTGCGCCGCCGGCACCCCGCGCCCCCGTCTGTCTCTGTCCCTGTCCCTGTGCCGCGTCTCGTCCTCCTGGGAGAGCGAATCCGTACGTGCGCTGTCCCGCCCCGCCCCAATGTCTGTCTCGCCCAATGTCTGTCTCACTGGCTCTGAAGGACTGATTATATTTGGAACCAATTTCAGGAGAGAAAAACTTTGCACGTGTGAAGATATGTTATACACACATTCACAACCTCCAGTGCCAGATATCATGTCCCGGTGAAGTGTGTTAGCTTTCCCCGTTTTGACTCCTCTGTCTTGTTTTATCAAAATGATGTCTTGTCACTACTTAGTATCTTCCTGCCTCTCTTTGCTCATGCTTGGATTTTCAATAGGCCTTCATAAAGCATGAATAACACCATAGTGAATATGGCGTAACAACTTTATAAAGCATTAATAAACAACTGCACAGCTGTGGAGACTGACAGAGACTGACAAAGCACTTACCATGAAAATGTGATGTTTCACTCTACACCAGCCACCGCAAAGCATAACATTTGCGTATTACTCTAGTGGTAATTCATATATATAATTCATGTGTTATATGTGCTTTATGAAGTCCTTATGAAGATACAGTTAATACAACATGCAGCATTGGTATTAAGAGCAGCGTCTGACCCAAGGCCGTAACCATGGAGTCAACATTGGGGGGGACCAAATCAATTTATTTATATTTTTTATATCAGCTAGGCTATATATTGGGGGGGACATTTTGAGCATATCTGAATATTGGGGGGATGTGTCCCCCCCAATATATATGGTAATTTCGGCCTTGGTCTGACCCTGTGTGCACCGCCCCTCCCCAGGGCTGGACTGACACTGAGGCTGACCTCTCCAGCCTGGGGTCCCGCCCCGCCAGCCGGCAGGTGTCGTGTGAGATCAGCAAGGACACGGCAGAGCTGCCCGACTTCAAGCCGTCCAGTTCCTTAAAGTCCAAGCTGAAGAGCCACGACTCGGGCATCTTCGAGAAGGTAAGTGTCCCAGGCTGAGCTGTGCCAGCGCCGACCTTGAAAACGTGGAGCGTGTGTGGGCAAACGAGAGGATGCTACCAGCTAGTGATGAGTTAGCGAGGCTTCATCAACCCCGTTATAGGTGGATATTACCCATGTGCTGTCAGTCATCGTCTCGTGTGAATGAATCAAAATACGGGCCAATTGGCTGTCCGCCCCAGGGGAAGGGGGGAGGGAAACCGGCATGAGCTTGCCGCATGTACAGAAAGCATCTCTGTGTATTGCACGGCTAGGAGAGTTCCGTCTTGAAGACGGGGTTTCGGCGCCATTGTCCCAGGGTAGCGGCTGGGCTCGTAGTTTCAGGCAACGAGCGCGTGGGGGGGGAGGAATTTAATCAATAGAGGGCAAAAATCTGAAATAAGACATGACAGCTCCAAGAAAACCACCAAAAAGTGGAGTACACATTTTTACTCTTGATAGCCAGGTAAATAATATAAAACACAATATTGTGGATATTTTCCGGAGCAAAGTTATGAAAAAAATCCAAGGCGCTCCTTTATGAATATGGCATTTTCTTACTAGAAATGATTAAAACCATGTGCCAAGAAATCAAGAACTCTCCATTTAATGCACAAACGCCTTTATAAATACTCCCTTCAGGATGCGAGGAATGTCTTTAAAATATACCCGGTTAATATCTGTGGCAGCTTACAGAGTATTGCTCCAGTTGTAACATTTGATTTGTCATTGTTTGTGCCTTTAAACTGTTAAGCCTCGCAGGAGAACGGTGGCTTTGCCAACGGAGTGCCTCGTTTTGCCCTTTGACAGTAATTAAACTTCCGCAGGATTTAAGCTCCCGCCATTGTCTCGCCTTGTCGAAGCGAGTGGCTCCATCATTAGAGCGATCTCGAATGCTCCATCGCTGCGAGCAGCGAGCTGCCACCCTTGTGCCCGAAACACAACCCTTTTTTTCTATTGTTCTCCCGGCATTATCTAACGTCAAGCTCCCAGAGAATTGAACACAAACGGATAGAGGCTGATGGTTTTCACAGGGGGGGGAAAACCTGTTCTGGAGAACGTTATACAGGAGCGGCCTAGAGGAATGGGCTGAATGACACAACTGGCGATGCTAAGCTCGTAGGTTAAACTGTCAGCTAGGTCATCATTCTTCAAGTGCGTGACAGGCTTTTAATTAGGTCCCTCTCCTGACACATGCCCTGTGTCGAAAAAAGGATATTTTCAAATCTCTGGCTGCCACGACTGTCTTACGTGGGAGATGCATGTTGTGAATGATTGAGTTTGTTTCTCTCTTGGTCAAAGCTCAATAGAAACACAATTGATTTATCATTATTAATCGATTTAGAAACAGGAAGAAGGAGTTGCAAATGGTGCCCTTGGACTCCATTAGGGCTGTCACTTTAACCCCAAAAAATCTTGTTCGATATTCGGAGAAGACATGTTGATTCTGCCAACATTGGGAGATTGAGCACCACTTGTGGTGGTGGTGGAGGGGGGGGGATTCCTTTTGTTAGTTAAAAATAAAAGTCAATATTTCCCGGAAAAGTCACCTCGGAAAGTTGCCGCAAAATTTGACTAAAGTTGATTTGACTTGACGTGTGTACTGCAAGCTTTAACATGTTAAAAAGGTATATAGTCCATTGTATTGCCATTACTCATTTGTTATTTCTAAGCTCTTGATGTATCACACAGTTCCATGCAATGTACAGTATTATTCAGTGACTGATGACCTCTGACCTCCCTCCACACAGACCTCCGTTGATGCCGACGACATCTCCATTGTTGAGGTTGGCCAATCCGATCGCAGCTCGCCTCCGACTGTAAGTGTTGGTGTTCTGACTGTCCAGAGTCAGCCGATCCCGCTCCATTGTATCAGTATTAATCGTCCCAGTCTCTGGCACAGTAATCAATTGGCAATAAAACTGAGGTGGTCCGAATTGATTGTCTGTCTGAGTACACAGCAATACGTCAAACCCCTGAAACGGGGACAGCGAGTCAATGCTGTGCTTGTGCAATGAGGACGTGCACGTTTCTGTTTTAAAGGTCAGCCCAATTTTAGCTTACCTTGGATTGTTTTTGGTCATTTTTCATCTTTAATATTTACTCTCTGATGGCATTAGACACGATTTAAACAATTAAGTAAATTTACCGGCATTAACAGAGGCAAAACACAATTATTGCGCAGGAGAAGCTATTTGATTACATTTCAGCGAATCAATCTTAATGACCTTAATAAACTAAGACAGGTGGCATTAAATGTATTAATAAGAAAGAGCGTTTCTGGACTAGCAGCTAGGTTGCCAAACATATATAGCAGTATGCTGCACTGCCCTCCAGAAAAATGTTGCCAAATGCTTTCAATGTAAAGCCAAATTTTTAGCAACATTAGTAAGTGAATAGCATTGCTGAATTTAATGACAGGCTTCCTCCTGAGTACTTGTGTTTAAGTGTTGCAGATCATTCAAACTCACCAGAGTAATAAATCAGTTCTCTTGTTCATGGCTTAGTCCTGACCCTTATTGAACTGTGTGGTAATGGCATGAGGCAGGCCTCTGTGGGCCGAAGAAGGGATTGCATGAAGTTTCAACTTCCTAATTGGACAATGTTCTGTTTATCATGCTATCCAGAAGCTCACGCTGACTCTGTGCCTTTATTCCCTTACCTGTGTTTCCCCGTTATCTCACCCGTTATCTCTGTCTCTGTTTGTTTATTCATCGTCATGTATCTGCGTAATTGCTCGTCATTGTTAACCACTTGTTGATCGCTCACTGTTTCGGTTCCTTGTCGCTTGTTGATTGTTTATCGTTTCCTCACATCTGAAAGAGTAAGGCGTTCATTTTGCGCTCACACTCGACAAGTGTGATGGGATAGTGAAGCTTCATGGGCCCTGACTTGATTGGGTGGGTCCGTCCATGACTGACAGATTTTTAACAAATCATCGTGTTGATATGGACATAAAATCAGAGGTCCTGCACCAGTGGTAGCTGCACCGATTATACCATTGGGGTTCATGAAGCCTGCTACCCTCAATGCTTGATAGACGCCTATTAGATATATATGACCTATGACATAGGCGTAACGAGTGGGGGAAAGGGGGGGAAGGGGGATGGGGAGGCATGTCCCCTCCAATAATTTGTAGATATAAAACATTCCCTTTTTTTATGTCCCCCACAATATTTAATATGTGGTTACGCCCTTGATCTATGACCTACTTTCATATATCGCCATATATTAATTGAAAACATTGACCATTGGAATATGCTGTAAAGGACAAAACCATTTTTTAAAACAATCAAGTATTAATCATGAATAAAACCCCCTCACTGTTCTTGTTTGTGTATGGGTGCGAAGTCCTGTCTTCCTGTCCCCTTGATTTCAACAGGCCGGTGATGTCACGGACGGGGCTGGGCTAAGGGCTGTTGCTGGGCGGATCCCTAGCATCCTCATCACCTCTGAGCCCACCCCCACCTTTTTGCCGTTCCTCAGAACAAGCAGCCGTGGCTCCCGCACTAGAATAGCCACCAATGGCGGCTTGGGGGTGGGGTCTGTCATCATAGAATGCCAGGCACCTGTCCAGCAGGGGTCAGTGTTCACTTCTGCTACCCCCAGCACCTCTACGCCACACAGCAATTTCTGATCAATTTCTCTCTCTATCTCTCTCTCTCTCTCTCTTACACACACACACACACACACACACACACAAACTTTCTTTTTCTCACTCTCACACACACTTTTTCTCACTCTCTCCATCTGACTGATAAACTGTTTTTGTATATAATTACTGAAAGAGTTTAAGGGACTGTGAGCAACATGCACCATCTCTAAAACTCCGGTCACCACCTGTGTTGTATTGCTGTTGTGCACATTTCATTTGGCCTAAAGCCGCCTCGCAGACAAAGATGTCTCCCAGCACATACAGCACATATAGCACAGACAGCGGCCTGCCCTGCCCTGCTCTCAGGCTCTTTAGAGTGATAATGTTGAGCCTTTTTCCGTTGCCCTGCTTGTATATTGAGGCTGAGCTTCAGGTTGCCCTTTCGAGGGCGCGATGCTTTAAAACAGGGCTTGAGGTTTTAGGGCTGGTGAGAATGAAAAGGCTCCAGCTGGAATGTTCCCATGTCGCAGCAACACCAGTGGCGGCGTTAAATGGCACGGACCCAAAGAATACATATACGAGATTACACCAGCACGTAAAACACTGTACGCCGTACTGGCCCATCGAACACCTCCCGGTGGTGGCATAAAAGGCAGCCTTTCAAACAGAAGAACCTCAGAAATGATTTACTCCCTCAAACCTGCGTTCAGAAGTGTTAGCGACTTGATTGTACCCCCCCCCCCCTCTCCATTGCATATCACAAATTATGCTGTGACTGTGATCAAAAAACGTATGGCCAATGTTACCAGCACAGGTGAGGGTTTTTTTGGGCTTGTATTGGACCTATCGCGGTAAACAAATTCAGCAATTCTGGTGTACCGCTACCGCCGTTGTAGAACCGAGCCTTCTCTGTCAGACAAGACTGCAGTCTGCAATGGCGCCATGCTCGAAATGCAGTCCTTCAACTGAGCGTTCCTCAGTGTCAAAGACAATTTAACATAGTGTATCTTTATTAAAGTATTTTGTATTTTGTAAGTATCCATCTGTATAATGACGTGTTTTGGTTCTTGGGCTGTTTTTTTGTTTTTTTGTTTTTTTGCTTAGAATGTTTGTCTCGTGGTAGCTTTAGTTTTTGTCTGTTTTTCCCTCAACATTTTTATCCACAATTTATCCGTGTGGAGTATTTACTATGTGTGGTGTATTTCTGTAGCAGTATTTAACTGCTATTTAACTGAATAAGTGCATTCATATCCACATACATCATGAAAAAGCACTGTGTTCAAGCTGAATGGTGAAGCAAGACCATTGATGTTCGGATCAGGATATCGAAAGCAATGTTATTGCAACTGCGTATGAAATTCAAGTGGGCAACATCAGTGACTGTTTGCTCATAATGGTATAAGGTATATTTGCCTCACCTAAACTGAGTACGGAGTCTGGAATTATCCTTATCCTGATTTTGTATATATACAAATAATCTTCTGAAATGCAATTTGTACCACCTTTTGTATGTTTTTGTGTTATTATTTTGTTTTGTATACCGTATGACCTCTCCTAAGCCTTTTGAAGGTGACTGTTTAGTGATGTGCACCTTTGTATTTGTACATTGGCGTAGAATGTGAGTACCTGTACTTTCATAATTGTATACTGACGTAGAATGTGAGTACAAAATGTTCTCTGTACTAAGGCTGTGACGGTATGACATTTTCACAGTATGATAATCTACTACTACTCAATATCACTGTTTTCGGTATATCACGATATCAGATTTTAAGCTAAAAAAAGTATTACACAAAGTTTACAACTCGATATGTTTATTGTATGGCTCTTTGCAGATTTATATACCATTTTAATTGAAAAATAAAACACAAAATGCCACTGAATGTAGTTCACTCTTTGTAATTGTATGTCTAAATCAATTTAAATCATTCACTTGCGAATTAAGCAACATTTCGCTTTATCGTGTTATCAGCTTATTGGATCTAGTACTATTTTTAGCTACTGACTTTTTCCATTGTCGCATAACGTGAAGGATGATGCTCACGCAGGTTGAATGCAAGGTTTGATGTGTTCCCTCCTCTGGCCATTACACGTTTCCCACTTTCTCTACAGATCCGTTCTCCACAACAACGCCATCTTTTTTCTGAATCCAAAGTCCACACGGGTGAACGAGTTTGCTATTTGGAGGCATATAATTAGTCATTACAGACTGCCTCAGCATCGGAATCAGCGTCGGCAAGTTTTATAAAGGAGATTTATGCTGTGTAGCTAGCTAGCTAATGCAAGGGAGCTGTCTGCACATGCGCAATCACGTTGTAAACAAAACAAAATGCAAGAACAGCCAAAGTGGTGGTGGTAACGGTTGAAATATTTTTTTACCCGCATTAAAATAATTGTAAAATCATGATGTACCATCATACCAGTATACTGTCACACCCCTGCTTGTACTTGTTTGGTTTTGTAAAAATTATTGCCCTCTTAATGGGTCTTCATAGATGATGAATACATTTTTTTTCTACAAAGGTTTATGAACAGAACTGTGTTTTGTTTTTTGAACGTGAGCTGAATTGTTGTACTATATTTCAAAGAAATCTCCTGTAGCTGCTTGATAAGCCAGCACCAGTGATTTTAATCTGATGCATGCTGCGATGGGGAGCCAGTGCAGAGAGGAGAGTAGAGGGGTGACATGGGTGAACCTTGGTTGATTGAACACCAGATGTGCGGCAGCATTCTGGCCTAGTTGCAGTGGCTTGATGGCACAGGCCGGTGGACCTTCTCAGAAGGAGAGAAGGAGAGAAAGAGTTGAGTGTTGTCGGCATAACAGTGATAAGAAAAACCATGAGCAGAGATGACAGAACCAAGTGACGTGGTGTACAGAGAGAATAGGACGGGGCCTAGCACCGAGCCCTTCAGGACTCCAGTGGAGAGGGTGTGGGGAGAGGAGAGGGATCCTCTCCAGGCCCGGTAGGACCGGTCAGCCAGGTATGACTAGAACCATGTCAGTGCAGATCCAGAGATTCCCATCTCGACGAGAGATGAGAGCAGGATCTGGTGGTCCACGGTATCAAATGCAGCTGACAGGTCGAGGAGGAGGACGGAGCTAAGAGATTGGGACTTGGCCACTTGTAGAGCCTCAGTGACCGCAAGCAGAGCAGTCTCCGTGGGGTGGCCTGCCTTGAAGCCAGATTGGTTCGGATCAAGCAGGTTGTTCTGTAGGAGATGAGCAGGCAGTTGGTTATAGACAGCCCGCTCTAGTGTTTTGGAAAGGAATGGAGGAGAGAGACAGTTCGGTAGTTAGAAATGACAGCAGGATTCAGAGAGGGTTTTTTGAGGAGGGGGATGACATGTGCATTTTTGAGGGGAGAGGGGACAGAGCCAGAGGAAAGAGAGGAGTTGATAACATTGGAGACAAAGGGGAGAATGCCCATAGCAATGGACTTTAACACCCACACATTCTCTGCACAAATACAATGGCGCCATGCCCGAAATGTTACTGCCCCTAGAGATGATGCTCGTCCTGATCAGGAAGCAGTCACACTGCCACACAGTGAGGGGCTCTGCTTATGTGAAAGGCTAGGGTTAATAGCTGGTAGGGGCATATGCATTATTTTACATTTTCACTGTTGGGATGGCTCTGTGCATTTTATGGTTCTGGCCTGGTCTAGGCAGTCGCCTAGGGCAGCATGCTGGCAAGGGGCACACACACACAGCTCTCCATATATAGAGACGGACGCGTGCTCACTTCAGTCTCGCTCATCTGCGCTCAGGGCTGCGCTACAGCGCTATGCTAGCATTGGGCAGGCATGATGTGACTTTTTCGTCCCGCTGAAATTTTGCCTGGTTTAACATATAATGATAAATGAAAACGAGTCTGTACACCACCAAGGTGATATGGTTTAGTCTCTTGACCCTGCATTGATGGGCAATCATTTAGTCACACAAACAGTCGTGTCACACACACATTGAAGTACGTTGCCAAAATGAAAGTATCAAAGCCTTCGGGATTTCAGTAAAAAAAAGAGAAAAGAAGAAGAGGAGAAACGGCCAAAGATAAAGGTATGTGTTATGACATCTCATCATGAACATTATGTTACATTTTGAAGTAGTCTAGTAAATAATCGTGCTTGCTAGGCATTGAATCAATTGCGATACTAAAGGTAATGCTAGCTAGTAGCTCAAGCATTTAGCTAACATTACACTGGCTATAATGACGCTGAACTTTCTAAAAAAAAACACCTTTCTTGACTATCATGAACATTTTCTGTGAATTTTTTGGGGTAATAATAGCGCTATACTGCATCACTATGAGCGTCCTACTAGCTAGTTAACATGCATATAGTCCAGCTAAACTAGCAGAAAAATAGCAGAAGCTATCTTAAATCTGGTTTGTGCATAATTAACTTTCAGCCACATTGAGCCAACTCATTGAGCCAGTATTGAAAAGTTGCAACTCTGCTGTGTTCTTTTGGCATTAATTTGAGCCCATACTACATGTCATGACTGACCTTGTCACATGGTAGCTCAATCAACATCTATGTACAAACCAAACATCTTTCCCAAACCCAACATAGCAATTCTTGGTGTCACCACAATACACGTTAGGAGAGGATTATTTCAATGATAACCTTGACAAGATGTTTTGTGTTGTGACCCAAAATAAAAATATAAGAAGGGGTGCAGACCAGGTTCCTCCCCTGATTGCAAATTAATTATGCAGAATTATGCCCCCTCTTACAATAATTAAAATGTCTACAACTTGGAAGGTTTCCTATCATTAATTTTCATTCTACATTTGTCATTCTAATCCTAGTTTTCAAACTGGTCTCTGGAGTGGAGTTCTTGCAGCCTACGGACCTCACACTTTGGCACTCATTTTTGCTTTGTTTCCTGACCTGTGTGTAGTGCGTGTTCTGGGAGAGGCGAGCTGGGTTTGGTATCATTTTCGTCCATTTCATGTCTTTCATGATTGTTACATTTGTTGAATTGCTCTGCGTATCAAAGCATTTGGTGAATTAAGGCATTCTTGTCAACCCCTAGCAGTATTGCGCCGACAGCATGAGAGTTATCATATTTATCTATTTATCATAATTCACAATTCATAAATGTTATTAATTGTAGTTTATATTTACCTTTGTTTTCTCAATGTCATTGCCTTAAAAAGTGTTTTTGAGCCAGGGAAAGTCGTTGTTATGCCAATCCATAATTTTTATGACTTTTTTTAATGTCATTTTAACCCCTCCCCTTATTACACCCAAATGCACACTCTAAGCTTTATTCTCTAATAAACTCTCCCTTTACCGAGTTGTAGATCTTTGCTGTAAATCCTTACTTAAAAAAAAATAACATTACATTTCAGCTAAAAGAAAATCACATTCAAATGTCTCATTTATGTTCAACTCACTTCCTCACTGTGTGTTTGAGGCAGTCTCAAACAAGCTCTCATCGGCTTCTCGCGGTCACTGTTGGGCTGAGATAGGTCGACGCATATCTAACCAGTCCAGTTCCACTGGAAATCACAGAAGCACTGTGTATGCATGTGAAAACTGAGGGCACATGCCATCTTTGGGTTCTGGGTGATTTTAACTCAAATTAAATTAATAATCATTTATATTTTGTGATGGCAGAAAGTCACCATCATTTTAGTATCTTAGAAGGGGTTTTTGAGGACACATGCTGGCTTGTTTTCGGAGGAGATTCGTCTGCCTTGAGTGTCGCGTGACGTATATGACAATGCTAAACATGTTGTTGTTACCATGATGATCTGTTTGGATCCACCTGGAAATCATTCTGGCTAACAGGGCTCTGGTTGAATGGATTTGTACAATATAACTTATAGTACATTTTGGATAGGTTTATGGACACTTGGATACATAATTATCTGATACAGTAACCACAAAAAAACGTTTTTAATGATCTTAGAATTCATTTACCTCTCATATCTGTACAAGAGGTGTCATTGTATAGTAAAAACACATACAGTATGGCATGTCAATGGCTAAAACATGTAACCACTTTGGATAGATTTTGGGAAACCAAAGGACCCCTGGGTCCTGTTTTTAGAAACAACACTGATTGATTTGAGATATTTGCATCCAGTTTTGGGGGGAAGTGTACAACCCCTTGGGGTAACACACACACCAATTATTTTTCTGGAATCTGCTATGTCTTTAGAGGGATCGTTTTGTCTTTATTTTATACCATGAGTCTCATAGATGGCACATTTGTAGATGCTGACACTTGATTCCTCGTGGTCTGTCTAACTGTCTAATTCAACTGTCTAATTCACCTCAAGCCCTCAACCATGTCTGTGCAATGTGTACTTTTGGAGATATTGGGCTTGGTGTAGTAGGAGTGAAAAGCAGGCGTAGCCATTTTTGGGCCTTGAAGGGAAGGGGTTAACTGATAATTGCCACCTTGTGTAATAATAATCAAATTAAATCTAATCAAATATATTTTACATGTAGGATAAATTAGAGGTTTTAACACGTAATGCCACTAGTGAGTGCTGGAATTTAAACAAGGGCATTTGGCTGCTAAGGCTACTGGTTTCAGAAATAGACATTTATATTTAATTCTCACTTGCCCGACATCACTCTCTCTCTCTCTCTCTCTCAGCCTTAGGGTATTCCTTGTGTGTGTGTGTGTGTGTGTGTGTGTGTGTGTGTGTCTGTCTGTCTGTCTGTCTGTCTGTCTGTCTGTCTGTCTGTCTTATCAGTCGGGCTTTCTAGAAAAGGCAACATTCATAACCTGCTGCCAAAATGAATGTATACCATTCCTCATTTTCTCTGAGGATAAAGGGATACCTGTGATTGACAGCTGACCTCCTTCCCCTGCATTTTTTGGATCATAGATTATCTTTTATACCAAAGATGCCGTCTAGAGTCAAACTACTTTCCATTTTCTCTAAAAAGAGCTTTCAGCTGGTTCGACTTCAGTGATTTTCTAAGCTCGGAATGTTTATTTCCACATCAGGAGCAATAGCTGGCATTCACATCTGGACTTTAGCACATTACAGCCGAGAGAAAAAGATATTGATGCTGAAAGAAAAGGCCCATCGACACAATGGGTTTTTCTATTTTTTTCCTCAACGCAACTGCTGTTTGTCATTTTATCTGGGTCAGCATTGCCCCAAAGAAGTAATAAGCCAGGAAGGATTAGCCACCATACTGATGTGTGCAATGGACGATGCTTTTGCGCTCAACAGTTCACCCCCTGGGCTGGTCGCATGGCAGCCACCCCCCCCCCGTTCATGGGCGTCAGCGGAGCTGGCCGGATACAATTCCGCCCCTGTGAAAAGAGGCTTTAAAGCAGGTCAGGGAGATTTTGTGATGATCATTAAATGACATTATGTGATCGCTTCACCGGCGTCCTGATCCAGGAGGACTTACATGTCTTGCATTTTAATGCTATCCATTTACACAACTGGATGTTTGCTGAAGATTACAGCAGGTACGGTGATCAAGCGTGCGACAGCTGGGACTGTGGCCTGCGACCTAGTTACAGGTCAAGTCAAGTGGCCAGATGGGGCTTAAATTCGAACCATATGACATTGAGGTCATCCAGTTGAGGTCTGAAAACCACATTCTGCACGACATGTTAGTCTGTTGCCAACTCTCTCCTAGGAATGTTTGTGCTGGTTAATATTCGCAAGTCAAGGTTTACCAATCTGCGAACCAGTGGCACCATCGCAGTTGCTTTTGATATGGGGGGGGGGGGGTTGCTTCATGGGCTGCTGAGGCTTCAATCACAAGTGTCTATTATGTAGCCCTGACGTGCATCCAGGAACAGTGTGTGGCACGGCCCATCACATGGGTCCTTTCTATCGAGTCAGGGGTATTTGATGTCCACCAGTCCAAGCGTGACCCAATCGTCGCTCTCGTCTTTGACTCTCAGCCCTACCGGAAGTCCCCTACCTGTTGGTGCCAAGCTGTGTGAATGTAAAGAAATGGGTTTTTGGAAAAACATTTCTATAAAGATTCCGGTCGCTAATGGTAACGAGCCAAAGGCCAATTTGATTAAACGGAATGTCAATGCATCCACCATGTTTATTTCTATGACTCTTTCCCACCTGTAATGTGCAGGGGAAAAAAGACATAAATGAACTGTTCCACCCATTTTGCCTCCCATGTCTTTCTATTTTTTATTCTGTTTCAAAAATAGATATTTATTTTGATTATGCTGTATTATTTGGATATTTTCTTTATCCTGCTCAAACACTGGAAACATTCAGGAGCGAACGTATCCGGGAAGCAGAAAGCATTTCTCCCACTAGAAGAGTCAAGTGAACTTGAATGCTCACTATCCCTGTATTGTGTCGTGATAATATGTGGATTGTCTGCTGTTGTCCATTTATGTATTTGTGCTGCAGAGTATAACATGCTGTACCAAAACAAATTCCACCGGCCTTGGTCTTGTGGCTAATAAACAATCTATCTATCTATTTCAGCATACAGAAACGTGCTTGAAAATTCCTTGTTCTAACAAGTTGTTCATATTCCCCAGTGGCGCTTATTGAAAGACGATTGAATTCCATGGTGAGCTGTTTTGACACAATGCTACTTAAACAGTGCCACCTATGGGACTGTGATGGCTCCTGCAATTTTACTAATGTGATGTACTATCCTCAGCCATTTTTCTGTTAGCTCCTTATTGGGGTTGGGTTACAAAAATGCCTGTGTATCACAGAAATTTAAATTCAATTCAATTCAATATTTGGAGAATTAGTTGATGCACAATTTTAAATAAATGGAAGCATCTCTTGGGAGGGGGCAGCTAGCATGTATACATGAATTGATCAAATATGAGAAAAGGGTTTGTTGTACATTTGTTTGCGTTTAATTATTTGTGTTGTTTTTATTTATTTTTCTAATTAAAGCTAATGTTATATTAACCAATATATTTCTGCTTTGAGATGTAATTTATGACCTTTTCCAGTGGATGTGACGGCCATGGATTTCTGTGTTTCTGAAATGGTTCTGTGAGAACCGAGAACCAAAATAAACTGCAGGGAAAAGGTGTTTCTTGTGGCTATGGCTTCCAATGCTCCATTGCTTTTAATGCATTCCATCAAAATGACAACTAGCGACCAAATTATGCAGTTCATCTATGCCCTTGGGGATTAGGGGTCAATTCTGGATTGAATTTAAATTCTAATGTAAATTCTAATTTAAATAGGATGAAGTGTAGAATTGGTAATAAAATGTAATTAAGGAAACTACCATGCTTTTTATTGGAATTTAATTGGAATTGAGAGCTTTGTAACTGAAAATAAACTAGTTTTTACTTTTTTAACTTTTATTTTGACTGGATTGTGAAAAGTCACTGGAATTCTGTTCAAATGAGCAACATCCTTTGTTGCATGACATCTATTAAAATAATTTATTTTATAAACCAAATGAAAGGTATTTCCTATGTAGCCTGTCTTACAGTTGCTTACACATATTTCTTTAAACAATTTCAAGCTAAACTTAAAAATGTCCTTGCATAATGAAATCATTCAGGGCTATTCAACTGCTTTAATCATGGGGGTCAGATACTTGTTTTAATGATGCAGACGGGCCAAACAATTTCTACTTCCTAATTATGAAATAATGTTCGAATAAGCCGTATGTATACGTGTTTAAACAAGAGATACATTCCTAAAATATTCATACCTATTGTTTATCATAATCGAAATTAAACCTTGCCATTCCTTTCTATTTATTTGTCCTGCGTTGCAAATGATCAATTTCAGTTCAGTTCAGTTCAGTCCAGTCTATTAAAACAGTTTCACTCAGTTTCCTAGAATTTTGTTTAGCCTCAGCTTGCATAGTTAGCTCTGTATTTGCCATTTATTCTTGGTTTGCTTTGTTGATTTAAAGACCAAAATAAAATATGAAAGGAAATGGGATCTGTGGACATATGTCAATTCCTCCAAAATTAAAATAACATGTTTGAAGTCCTCAACTCATCCTAATGGAAGAAATTGCACTTCATGTATTGTGCAATATTGACAAAGTTCAGCTCATAAGAAGTCAGGGCAATTTGCAGTCAGTATTTGAGTGCCATTGGCCAAGCAGCACCATGTGCTTGAATATTGTAGCATCCAGTGGTTGTTTGTCTGCTCAAGCTGAATGCACTTTCTGTAAGTCGCTTTGGATAAAAGCATCCAAAATGATTGTAATGTAGTGTAATGTGTGCTCATTTGATTGCATTCATGGGTAAAGCTAGACTCAAAGTGTATGCTGAGCCAAACATGGTGAGGAGGAACACAGCATTCGTTTCCTAATACCAGTGCGGACTGACATGCTCTGTCCAAAACGTTGCATTCCCTGCAGACTGCAGCTCCTGCCTCACAGAAAATGCTGTGGACCTCAGAGGACTGGCCTGTCAACCAGCTCAAGCAGCAGGGGGCACTCTTCAGTTGAAGCCATCACTTGCTTTGCCTTTGAGGAAAAGTCTCCCTCGGGTTTAACTGCAAAGGGTCAGGGGCAAAGAGGGGCAAAGAGGGGCAAATGATCAAATCATCCTGCAAAAGTTTATCCATCAACTTTGTCAGGAACCCTTTCATCACAGGTGTGAGTCATGCTGATGGATGACATCATTTTTCACAGCTTCGGGCAATTTACCATGGCTCAAATCAGCTGAGAAAAGTGTAATATTCTTTCGGAAAGCATTTAGCTTCTGCACGAGGCCGATGGCAGTTGTGTCCCTCCCTTGTCGTGCCAGATTTTGTTTGAATACTATCATTTTATTTAACCGTTTTCATTTTCCACACACGCTGATGAAAGGACAGACAAAACAAACAAACAGCAGTAACAAAAAATCCCAATGTGCAGTTCTACACCAACAAAGTGTACAAAGATAACAAAAAAGAAGAAAAATAAATACCCATATTCCTCCTCCCCATACCAAGCGCGCCCCCCAAGCACTCCCATAATTACATTGATATTGACTAATAAGAGTTTCAGGGAGCAATAAGGGGAGGTTGGTTTAAAGAAGGCGGTGAAAAGACTTAATTCAAATACAGTACATACTCCATTCACCCAGACCCAAGCATATGCAGGCTTGCACACACACACACACACACGCACACTAATATGCACAAATATACACACACATTCTTGCACTCACTCCTCCCATGTGCACGCACACACACACACACACACACACACACACTTCTGTGTAGGGGAGAAAGGAAAAAGTGACTCCTCATGCTGTATGCTCAATGAGGTAAGAGTAGAAAATGTATCATTTATTAGTGGATATAGTAGATAGAAGATGATAACAGTCAAGCAATCACAAAGATATGATTAACATGGGCATTTCACAGGGAATGTCGAGAACATTTCAGGTTTAAAAGCACCATTGTGCTGTCTCTGATTGGAAAGGGTAAACGGATACTGTGCAGATGCTGACCTGGACACACACAATAACGTTATACAACAGTTCTAAATAGTCTAAAGTTTTCACGCATATGATCATACCAATTCTTTTGTTGTTGTTTTTATCAATGACCAATAGGAAGTCTGTGGTGAGCCGGATTTTCAACAGCCCTGAATTTTTTTTCGCGAATCAAGTTAAATGTCTCAAATCTCAAACAATGCATTTTTTCATCGCACAAATAACTCCCATTATCATCCCTTTCAAATGTGCAAAAACTTTAACATCCAATATGGCTCTCAGCTTTTTTGCCCACATGCGACCATAACATGTTATTGAAAAAGTGTGCACATATTCAACTATGTATCCGTAGTGGAGTTCAGAGATGTGAGTTAGCACGTGGACATCCCCTACAGAATGTGACGTTACGCACAGACGTCACATGGAGAAGCAATAAGAGCATGATTAGTTCCATTGGCAGGAGACCTTGATCTTAACTCAGCGGGCTAGTCGTATTTCTTGTTGTGGGGAGCAGCTTGGCGAAGGCCGTGGTTCGAATTTAACGGTTATTGTAAGGTAAGCTTCAGATACAGAACCTATCCCTAGGGATGCTTTGAAACTCTGGAAATTATTAGGTCCTGGGGGGAAATCAATAGCCTCTCACATGTCTCTGTCTCTCGCTCCTTGAACGTCTCTCCTTTCTCTCTGCTGTTTTTTTTTTTGTGCGGAGTAATTAACACATTGATTTTTCTCTCTGGGCCTGTGGGTCCCAGGGCTTTGTTTTAATGAGAAATAACAATAGAGGGGGTCGTTAACAAATGGATCCAACAGAGCCGATCAGAAGCGCTCCTTTAATGGCATCTAGACAACTGAGCCATCGCAGGGGACTGTGAGTCCACAGATTTCTGATCTGAGCTCTCAAACAGGATCTTTATCCCCTGACCTCTGGAGATTAGTGTGATTGGATTCAAATTGTATTTCTTATATCTCTATACAGCACATTTCAGCAGCAATATCTATCAATGTATGTAGATCTATCTATCTATCGACTTATCCTTCTGGGTGAGGCCTGCAAAATTGAAATTTTATAGTAAAAATGTTTTTGTGGCTTACCATAGGACAGGGTTCCCCAAATCACGGTCCTCGTGGGCCGAGCACTGCTGTTTTTCCACCCTTCCTTTACCTGGGAGTCAGGTGTGAAGACACTCTGGCCAATCAATTGCCTGAATTGTTCAATTAACCGCCTGAGAGAAAGGAAAACCAGGACCAAATTTGGATTTGTGGGCCAGATTTGAGGAACCCTGCTGTAGCACAAAGTATATTATTAGAAGATCTTACTAATGTTTAGTCTTTGACTCATCTCTATTAACATGGTATACACCTTTTAACAGCAGCTTTGTATAGGACAAAGGACAAAGGATCTTTCCATGTGCTGTTGGTCAACCACAAAGCTACCTCCGGCTGGAATGTATGGAATGTGAGAGGGGAAAAGGTGCTGTTGGTAAGAGTTTTTTTCCTCAGGTTAAGTCAGTGTTATTATATTATTGTCATCCTGTTATCTGCTAGGTTTTTAATTTCGGAGGTGGGCAGGTGGGTCAGTGTTTTTAGCCCTTGGTCAAAAGCCTGGGGCAGGTGTTCTAAGAGCACCATTACTGTCTGAAGCGAAACAGTGGGCTCCCTCTGCTGGTCAAATCTAGCATTGCAGACTACCCACAGGGGCTGACTATCCTCAGTGTGGAAATACATTTTACATTTACATTTTAAGCATTTAGCAGATGCCCTTATCCAGAGCAACTTACAAGATGTGCATTAATACACGGTAAGAACAATCATAGTTCACGCAAGAGATCAGTGCAGTAATACAGTGATAGACATTGTTGTTGGCAGCTGCATACCATACCTGTAACACAGGGAAGGAAAAGGTTAGTAAATTTTTTTTTTTTGAGGAGTAGGCAAAGATACATATACAAAAAGTATTGAACAAGCCCTTCGCTGGTATTGAACAAGTAGGCAGTGGTGGAAGATCACAAGTGATTCCGCGGTCCTGACCGATTGCGGAGGGTCATTCCACCACCAAGGGGTCAGGACAGAGAAGAGGCGAGAACGTGAGGAGCAGCTGCCATGCCCCAGGGGGGGACAGTCAGTTTGCCAGAGGAGGTGGAGCAGATGGGTCTGGCTGGGGTGTAGGGTGTGATGAGTGTCTGGAGGTAAGGGGGAGCAGTTCCTCTAGCCACCTGAAAGGCAAGCACCAGTGATTTGAATCTGATGCATGCTGTGATGGGGAGCCAGTGCAGAGAGGAGAGTAGAGGGGTGACATGGGTGAACTTAGGTTGAATGAACACCAGACGTGCGGCAGCATTCTGGCCCAGTTGCAATGGCTTGATGTCACAGGCCGGTAGGCCTGCCAGCAAGGAATTGCAGTAGTCCAGACGTGAGATCACCAGGGCTTGGACCAGGAGTTGTGTGGCCTCTTGGGTGAGGAACAGTCGGATCCTCCGGATGTTATGGAGGGAGAAACGGCAGGTCCGAGTGACCGCTGCAATGTGGCCCGAGAGGCACAGCTGGTCTTCCAGGGTCACTCCAAGACTCCTGGCAGACTGGGACGGAGACATTATGGAGCCTTCCACGGTGATTGAAGCATAAATCATCGGGGATCCCTTTTCTGGGAGGAAGAGCAGCTCCGTCTTCCCCAGGTTCAGCTTCAGGTGGTGGGTGGACGTCCAGACAGAGATGTCAGCCAGGCATGCAGAGATCCATGCCAGGAAATGTGCTCACAATGGGGAAAACTATGAAAATATAAAAAGCCAGATAATAGGTGGGGTATTTTATACAAATTTTTATGAAGGATTCCGA
Organism: Aldrovandia affinis; assembly: GCA_029706075.1. Classification (NCBI taxonomy): domain Eukaryota; kingdom Metazoa; phylum Chordata; class Actinopteri; order Notacanthiformes; family Halosauridae; genus Aldrovandia; species Aldrovandia affinis. The sequence goes on along the minus strand of JAINUG010000002.1, from coordinate 11,425,609 downwards.
TTTTTGTTATTTGTTAGTGACGATTTGGTGTAATTTAAATTCCTTCACTGTGACAGTGTGAATTTGCATTTAGAGGCCATTTGAAATGTCTGTTGAGAAATGTGTTGAGAGTGCCGTTATGTATTTTTCTCTAGAGACATTTATATTACATTTGTAATCTGATCTGGATCTATAATGTCATTGACAGATGAAGCCTGCAACCAACCAGCAAGAATTTCACAGTACGGGTGAGCTAGGACACCAGTTGCTTTGTTAAATGACACTGTATACAGGAGATCTGTTAATATTGTGCTTCAACTTTGGGATTGTGAATAGATGAATGGGACAACCGACACAGACACATTCCTTTGTATGAAGCACGTTTCATGAGCCATGTCATATAACAATACCAGAACCACCTAATAATAATACCTGGACATTGCTATCATCATCATCATCATCCTTTATGCTTTAAGGTCCGCGTGTACGAAAGCACATTCACTAACATTTCAATTAAAGTGTTTGACTGACAATGACATCATCTGACCCAGGCCAATCAGTAATGTTTGCAACCACCAGAGAATATGAGATATTGATTCACTGGCGACTGAATTTTATCCGATTTTTTTTTTAACGATATTCAGAACTACAGTTGCCTCAGTCTGGGTCATAGTGTCGTGAACTGTAGAACACACAAGGCTGTTCAATGCCAAGGCATTGAGTCTAAGGTACACTGAACAAGATGGCGGACCGCCGATGCCATGATTCCTCCAATGCCGCTATGATACCAATACGTTTCCACATAGCTCTCCTGGTCCTGTGTTGAATGTTGAATCATTTGTGCGGTTGGGTTAGCAAACGACAGATGACTGCCGTTGACACACACAATTTTTTTTTATACCTCCAGTGGTCACTGAAGTTCAAACAATTGTCTACTTTGCCCACTCTTTAATGGCTTTGAAAGTAATCAGCTGCTTTTCCTGGACATGAATACCAGACATAGCGATGCCTGCATTGTATAGGAGGCATACCATTGCCTGTTCTGTATGTTTCCCATTGTGCTCTCTCTCTCTGTATCTCTCTCTCTCACACACACACACACACTCACTCACTCTCACATACTCTCTCTCTCATTTCTATTCATGATTCTGCTGAACTAATCGATACAGCTTCTCCCTCACATGGACCAATCACATTTGTCCATTTAGCCTCCAAGCCACAGGGAATAGTGGAGAGACATACAGTACAGGTAGCTGCCCATAGTCTCCCGGGTGGGTCACTCAAATGGCCCTAGCCCAGCTTAAGAGTGTTGGGGGAGCTCATTGGAAAGGGAATGGCCAGGCCTATCCACCGGTACCAGCTGTTTGCACCCCCCAATGAACACTTGCAGTACTGCACCCGTATAAAGGATCCCTCATTTACTCACGTGTTGTCTTTATTTTGGCAGTTACCTGTACACTTTCAGTAGATATTACTTGGCAATCCTTATGCACTTAATTCTTTAAAATATCACTACCTGTGTGAACAACTTTATTAGCTAGAGAGGAGCTGCCAATTAGTGCCTCTGTTTTCAGAAAGGCATTCAAAGAGCTTCTTTGAACTGCCCCAAATCCAAACAGAACAATGCATCTTCAATAGAAGTACTATATATGTATTTTTAAGCCTATATGTTAAAAACAGAGGTTCTTAGATCAAAAAAATGTCTACATTCGTAGCACATGTACACACACACAGCAGTCAGATTTGTACCTCATACCTTGTCAAATGTAAATATCAACAGAGGGAGTTTGGTGTGCTTTTCAGGCTGGTAACGGTATTCATCATTGGGGCTGACTGCATTTGTAGGTGATCCTGCCCTGAGGTGGAAAATGGAGAGTCCAGACAGAGGATGAAGGCAAACAGAGCATTTCAACATTTGGACCAGACACAACAGACCAGCCACAGACATTCCATCTGCTCACAGTACAGACCAGGCAGACATTCCATCTGCCCAGAGTACAGACCAGGCAGACATTCCATCTGCTCACAGTACAGACCAGGCAGACATTCCATCTGCTCACAGTACAGACCAGGCAGACATTCCATCTGCTCACAGTACAGACCAGGCAGACATTCCATCTGCTCACAGTACAGACCAGGCAGACATTCCATCTGCTCACAGTACAGGACAGCCACAGACATTCTCTGCCCATTACTACTGTATAAGCTATCAGGATTTTGTGATGCGGCAGTCTTTTAAGCATGCCTATGAAAATTATTTATGTTTAATCTGTCATCGCTAGGCATCGATAAAATGAAAATCCAATAATATTTTATTCAGGGATGGCAGGGTGGAAGAAGTCCCAGTATTGTTCTTCTTCAGTTCTTCAATGATGAAATATGAAAAGGTATGATCTGTAATGCATCATCAATTAAACTGCATCTCTAACTGCCAGAGGCAATTGGACTCAAACTGCTATCAGGGATTGTGATTGGGAAATAAATTGATTGTAGAGAGATCAAGCACATCAATTGACTTCCAGATCATACACATGAAATAAAATGCTGGCGGCCATTCTAAATTTAATTCCAGCCTTTAAGTGCTTTAATTTATAATTCCAGTGAAATCTAATTCACAAAGCAAGCTCCTGCCATCTGCTCAATAGTTTCAGGTTGATACACACACACACACACACACACACACACACACACACACAAAAAAAAACAGGAAAAGTGCTTCAGATCTTTTCCTTTCCTGAAGAATCCCATCAAGGTGTCCCATCTGTCTCTGCCAGAGTGGTTTTCACATCTGTATTTAGTAGAGTTGTGGACTCGAGACTTCAGACAAAAAAAAAAAAGTACTTGAGACTTAGAGACTTGCATGTCTATGACTTTTGAAATTGTCTGTTTCAATCACATCCTTTCCTGTGGATGCCGCCTAATCTCCTGAATTAACTCCTGCTTTTCCAGCTGTGAGTGTGAATGAGTGGGGTCCATCCCGGAAGAGTCATCGGCCAGAGACACTCTTGAACAGACTTGTGTTTCAGGAGGATAAGTGAAGCCAAAGATCTGAAAATCAAAAAGGAGCTGCCGTCATCGAGCTCAACCGATTCGTAGTCTAATGTTTGTTAGATTTGGTGCGTAGAACCAAAATAAGGCAATTTCCCCAAAAAAAAAAAAAGGTCTGCACTCAAAGGAAAAAGGTTAGTATACTCGAAAATGGACACATGTATAGATATAATTAAAAGCACAGGGGAGCAAAACATTTTTAGCACAGGCGTTTCGCATTAAGCCTTCATCACTGTGCAATCAACGTTGTCTATTAGGTTACTGCTTTTAAAGACATACTTGGTTCAGTGAATCAAACCGTTAAAGAATAGGTCAATCATAACAATCAAGAGGCAATTGAGGCTTTTCTACAATTTCACATTCTTTATGCACTTCAAAGTCTTTCCGAATATATTTCATTGACCATGGAAAACGATTTAACTTGTATACGCTTCCTGGATGCTCAGTTAACGAAAAACATAACATTTTGGGAACAACGGTCTATAGAAAGCTCACGGACAAAAACACTATTGTTAGCAGGCATTTACCACCCTCTCCCGTTTAAGAGAAGCCTACCACTTTTCCAATTACACAGATTACGCTGCATGTGCGATACTGAAGAATTTACAGGCCGACTCTCCTTCAACGACCCCATTCCCGAGACAATTGGCTCTCCGATGCGTATCTTAGAGTGTAACAAATCGATAGGGATCAATTAGACAAAATAAACAGTTTTCGGCCAACTACATAGGCTACTTACATATAATCAATACAGCAAAACTATCGCATCCGTAATCAACAGATATTGGTTTATTCTAAAATCGGATACATCTATAAACTCTGCTTTATATTTATAACTCTGCATCCAATGTTGAACTTCCTTCATGAGACAGACCCCTGTTCAACGAATAATGCGATCTACATGTTACGATGCCCTTGTTCTAAAATGGGCGTGGACAAAACATCACGTCAATTAAAAATCCGAAATGGACAACACAAATCTACCTTCCGAAGTCAAGACATCACTACAGAAGTTGCCAGACATTTCATTGAGCATAAACACTCAACCAATCAATTGCAGTCCATAGGGATTTAAAGAGTTAGGCAATCACATTCTTTTTTCTTTCTGTAGGATGTTTAATTTAATATTATGCAAAATCTTAGACTTTGAAGTACATCTGTTCCCTGTTAACGTCTTGATTCACTGAACCAAATCTGCCTGAAGTAACCTGATAGGCAACATTGTTTGCACACTGAAGAAAACCTATATTAGGCTGAAATGTCTGTGCTACAAAGAAAATAGCTCCCTTGTGTTTTAAATATATCTACACATTTATGGATTGATTTTAAAGTCTACTGACCTTTTTTTCTTTGACTGAGGACCATCTTTCAGTAGTAAAGAATTGATCCTTATCCACACAGCAGTGGTTTTAAAACCCAAGAAAGGCTCTGGGAGGCCATAGTCATCTGGTGTAAAAGGAATATTGTAACAGTTCAAGGACTGAGCCTTGAGGCACACCTGTTGCGAGAGGTGGACAGGTAGTGACAGAGCCTCATTAGCTAACCCGGTATAAGCAGTCCAGTAAGCAGGAGGAGAGCCAGAAGAGGGAAGTGCCAGACATCAGCGGCTCCATAAAGGTGGCGCACTGTGTCAAAGGCCTCAGTTAGATACTATATTCATGGTTTCTGAGGACAGTAGGGCTGGATATGAACTGTAGATGGCAGCAGTCACAGAGCACTGAGCTCTCTCTGTGGGGTGACCAGCGTAGAAGCCAGACCCGTGGGAGTGTTTCTCTAGCGCACAGTCGTCTGTGAATTTAACACTATTGCATTGTCAAAATTTGCAGGATATTTTTATTACTAAATTGCAGTGGGGTCAAATAAAAATAAATATACTTCTGTTTTAACCACAGTATCTGGGGTAACACCTGTAGTTTAAATTTTACACATCATCCATTTACACAGGCGGATTCTTATTGGCACCATTCAGGTTAAGTTCTGTACCGTGATCAACGTTTGAAGTATGGGCCTTTATGGGTGGAAGGCCAGCTCCCCTAGCCATGGCACTGGTTTGTCCGCCAAAATCCCTGCTGTAGAAAAACGTAGAGAACAGATGATTTGTTATGTTTTGGTCGCTCAGTCAGATACTATTTTACATATTACTATTTTTATATTTTTACAATAGATAAGAGATCTGTGAGCTCTGAGGTTGCTAGCAGTATACCTCTCAGTGTAAAAGCCCATTTAAATCTCCTCTCAGTGTAAAAGCCCATTTAAATCTTCTGTTTGTGTCTCAGACATTCCACCTTCCATGAACAGGAGTATGAAAATCGAGAACTATGCGCTGAGGCGAATGAAATAGCTCTGAGAGCTCATATGACAACATTTCCTGCCAATGTTCTTTCTTTTTCTTTTCTGTGTGCCTTTTATGATTTATAACCGAACTGTATTTAATTTTCCTTTTGATAATCGGATCCCGCTTAGGCCTAGATGCTTGGAGAACATGATCGCTTTCTGGCTGACAGTGCTGAAGAAATGGAAAACCGTGTTGACTGGCCATTTCAGTAACCATATTATTTTGGGACTGCAAACACATCCCAATAACATTGTTTGTTATTGCGGTGAGATATCAGGAACAAAATCAGGATCTAATGTCAGTAGTAGCAGAGGCAACCCTAAATACATAAGCACGGACAGAACTAAATCAATGAGGCCATTTGACTTTTGGGCAAAGGGAGGAAATTAAACATACACACAGACAGGACTTATTCACATCACCTCTAAAGAAATGGGCACAGGAATGTAGATGAGGCAAACGTGTCTGATGAATTTGACAGAAATGCTGTATCCATGATGGCTCATCGGTCTTCCAGCCCCTCTCTGTGTTCTTTTGCCTCACTGAGGAGAGAGCTTGGATGGACCACAAGTGCAGGCTTTCTACTGACATTACTACTGCAGCTATGTACCTCTTATGGGATTCACATTGATCAATGCCCCAAACTGTTAGTTTAGTGTTGGGTGTATGTGGTGTATGCAGTGTTGGTGTGTGCTGTGTGTGCATGACTATGTGGATTGTGGCCCCTGTGAGGTGTGTGTGAGCATGCATGCTGTTTGTGTGTGCTGGAGAATGGGCGCGTTTGGCAATTTAATGAATGCTGTGTGGCTTTGGGTGTGTTATAAGAAGTATGGACACTGCCATCTCATCCATTTGCCCAGAAGTACCCTGGAAGGCCATTTAATATTGTATTCCCTTGTGTCAAATAGGACTTTGGCATGGACCAAAAAACATATATTTTTCCTTCATTTCATGACATCTGGCAGATGACAGCCAGCCAATGTTCCTTCAGTTCGAGAGAGGTGACAAAGGCACTCCAGACCTATCTCAGGGTGTTCCCATCATGCATTGCATTCACGTTTTGAAAAGCCCTGACGCAATTCCAGCAGCCATTTTTTCTATTCCTGATTCTCATGCATGATGCCTTGGTATCGGTCTATGAAATACATATGAAATCATTCTGACAGCCCTGACTGCTCTCTTTTGTGACTATGTGACATTGTTGCTCATTTATTAAACCAAAAATTAAAGGATGTTTCATTTATTAGATCAGAAATATCCATTATGGTATAAATAAAAATGTTATATATTGTCTTATTGTGACTCCTATGCTATTACATAATGTAGGAGTACACAGAGGGATTTTAATTATTTTTCTTGCATGTGACACTGCCAGCACCATGACAAAAATATAAACTTCTTCTTGAAACTATGCACTTTCAGAAGGCTTCTAGTGTCATAAAAAGCAGAAACATGTTCTTGATTTAACTTTGTGGGGTGAGGTGTGCTTGTTGCTAGAAAATGTTGCAAGATGTAAATGTGAAATCAGAAACAATGTAAGAAACAATGTTTCAGTGTGTTCACTGCCAATTTGATCCTTACTGTAAACAGACTTTAGTCTGAAGAAACGAATCTAGGCCCAGGCCCCCCTGGTATAGCCTAATAAATAATAGAAATACAATTGTACTGTCTAATAACAGCTGGACAGTCTCATATAAATAGCATACAACTGCGGTCTTTGAGATGCTTCTTTAAAAAAAGACCGGTCTGTTTAAGTTAACGTGTGCAATATAAAACTACGGGACACTTTTAATATAAAACACGACTGTCGCTTTAATAATTCCACTTTAATGAAAATCCCCCGTCAACCCCCTCCCTTCTCCCGTGAGCTGACGTAACCCTGGGTCCATGGGATCGGATAAAGGCCGCCAGGGTGACATCGCGCGACACTGAAGGGACGGAGAGGAGATCTGCAAATAACGAGAGCAGGTAGTAGCCTACAGCTGTCAGCGCGAGCCGGCGCTCGCTATCAATAATACACGGAGTGAAAACCTTTGAGAGCGGCTTCTACTCTTTAGTTGGTGTAGTCCTGTGTACAACTAGCCTTTGGTATGCAACTGGATGCAACAGACATTTGCATGGCTCTTTATGTTTGGCAAAAATTAACAAACGGTTCCCACGACGCAGACACAAAAAAAAGAAAAACAAAACAGCACCTGTTATCGTGCATGCGACGGTTAATCCGCTCCGACATTTTTACTTCCAGTCCAATTTGATGAAGTACCAGCTGGTATTTCGCTTTGGTGAGCCGTTTAGCATGCAGCGTATTTAGACACGGTCAGCTGTTCGTGTGGTACTCTTCAGTGCTGGGATCATCAACTTTCAGCTGAAAGAGCCCGAGGGAGTCAACAGGACAGTCGCTGCCGCTGTTGGCGTATTTGAGCCGTGTGAGAGAAAGGAACAATACGGACATTTCTGTCCCAACAAAAGTTACACCAAAGATAATAATAGACCGCCTATTGTGACAGGATACACAATGCAAAACCTCTCAAATAATTTAAATTTATATGTGAAGAAATATTTTAAAAATATGTATTTTAAAAACGACTTATTTATAATACCATTTAGTATGCACAGTAGGCTATATCAGAAATGAGGGACAATATTTGTAAGGGAAAAACAAAAATGACAGAGCATGACAGCAGGCTTAAATTACACGTTCATATTTTGGTGTTCCTCCTGTGATAAGTAGGTGTTAAGTAGGTGTTTCTAGATGCTTTGGGGATTTAATATTAAAATAGTTTAATGAAATCAAAACCTTGGCTGTTACCATCATCTAAACATCTATTTTCAGCTGGAAATGTGCATGTCTTCATTGCACCATCATTTACCATCACGACTTGCATGGTTTTCATGCATTAAATGTTGCCATGACAATATATTTACTCTTCAGTCTGTTGTTGCCTGTTGTTTTATGGTTTTATGGTTGTTTTTTTTGCCAAGACGTGATGTGAGCCGATGTGCGTCAACAGTGATATTGCTGACTTGTGCCATCTGTGTTTAGCTGGTTTTTCCAGTGTCACATTTATGACTGGTTGGTTTGAACAGATAAATGGAGAATTGGCCATTCACATGCTGATGGATGGGATGTGCTGTAGATGAACTCTAAAATGTTTGTAAACACAGTGAAATATGATATTGACGTATTATATTGAAACAGACAGCCGTGGAACAGTGCTTGAATTAAAAGAAACGTTTTTTTTAACATTAATTTTTTGTTCTTGTTATGTTTCTTCTTCTCTTCTTTCCGCTGTGAAGCTGTTTATATTTGTCCATATCTAACACGCCAATAAGAGAGAAAGGAGAGGCTGCTGAGTGGCCCATCCTGTTAAGCCACCATTCTACTGCTTGGATGATCTGGTTAATCGAAGTGTCTTCCTCCAGCATGTGTCTGTGCGAGCTTAAACTGTCGACTGCGGTGTGAAAAGAAGCAGCGGGTGACGCCATGTGTTTCAGAGGAGAGGACATGCTTGTCTACACTCTCCCGAATTGGCAGCGAGGGTCGCAGGGGGCATGGCTTCAGAACACGATTGGGCATTCCAAATTGGGAGGAAAAAGGGGGGCGGCGAAGAAGAATAAAAAAAGAGAAAATAGATCAACAAAAAAGTTGAATTATACATAAAAGAGCATTTCTTCAGAAATGTGGATCGGCTCACGCTCTGTAGCAATGGGAGAAATCGGGATGCTGCTGTGATGCCACCCCCCCTCAGTCCGAGAGAGAATCTTATAAACAGCTGCTGTGGTGAACCCCTGTTTGAGATGATCTCTGTGTTTGGCCTTCGACAGAGTGGGGCGCTTATGCTGAAGTGCTGAAAGCCGAATGACCGCAGGCCGAAGCCGTGTGATTAGCACTGGTCATGTGTTAAGGGAGACGTGATTTTCCCCTTGCGCATTGTGGCGATTGTCTCCACGCTTTAGGTGGATATCGTGGAGATCCGTGCCCTTTGTGAAGGCAGAGGTCTGTCATCGTGCGTTAATCTTACGCGGGCCCGTTGCGGTCGACGGCTGTGAGAATCAGGGCAGCGTAGTGTTCAGGCAACTTCATTTGTTCTCAAATGGCTGCGGGTGTCAGTCTCTCTCCTAGTGGGGCACTGCTGTTTGTACCCTTGAGGAAGGTGCCTGCATTTTGTGAATAGGCAGGTACATACATACAGTATATACTTTATGTGATACCTTATAGAATAGGTTTGTGAGTTTCTTGTGACAAGTGGTTCTTCATTTTAAGATTTCTGTGCCAGTTTTATCATGATGTTGTAGGGTGATACGTTGTTTATATCCAGGATAGCAGTTTAATCTTATGCCCGATAAGGATATTTGAAGGATATTGCGTGGCCCTATATTGTGATATGCTCAGGTCAGCCATCTCAAACTGGTAACTGACATGTTGTTTGTATATTTTTTAATTTGGCTTAATTTGGGCTGTTCTTGCACATGCTGGTGTTGTGCAAAGCACAATTAAGAAGCATTTCTCCTTTAAATGCTTAAGTTGAATGTCATGTTTGCTGTCAAGAAAATTCTTATGACACACAAGCACAAAAGGAATGTAAAGAAATGAAACAAAATATATTGAGATGTGTATATATATATACTATATGTATATATATATATCATTATTGCTCTAAGCCAGTGGTGTAAAACTCATTCCATTGACGGTATACAAGTTTTTCTTGCAACCAATGCACTACACCAGGTGATTTCATGTTCCCCTCCTTGGTTGAAGAAGTGAGCTAATTAGCGAAATCACCCGGTGTAGTGCACTGGTTGGATGCACTCGGGCCTCGACGGAATGAGTTTGACACCCCTGCCTTCCATCACGACTGGATATTTTGGACTTGGCTTGTCACTCAGTTGTGGCTGGGGTATCAGAAATAGCTCGCATTTTTTTTGGGGGGGCAGTTAGGCCCAGTTGGAGTGGAGAGCAACCTGCGTTTGACCCAGGTCCAGCCCCTGCTAGTCTTCCTCCCGAAAGGATGGGAAGACCGGAACCCCACACACCCCTTGCGCCCCTGCCCGTATTTCTTTCCATTCACTGGAAATTCCAAACTGGAGAAGGTGACCTCATCGGCCCCTACACCTCTTATTTCTGTCCCGGCGACAAACAGCATGGCTATTGTTGGAGGGTCTGCGCTTATTTCTTTCTTTGTTCTGATTTTTTTTTCTTTTTCTATTTCCTATTTCATCTAGCCAAAAAAAACATTAATGGTTTTTGCCATGTTGGGATGTATTGAACAGGAATGGCACTTATTTTAAAGGCTTTTAGTGTAATCCTGGTTTGTAATAATGAAACCTGGGTTCCGGTTGATAAAAATTCTACATGTGAAATAGGCATTGTAGGGTGAATGTATCAAACAGCCTGTGCATACAGGTAACTGCCAAAATAAAGGAAACACTTGAGTAAATTAAGGGTTCTAATATAATAATATATGCCATTTAGCAGAAGCTTTTATCCAAAGCGACTTACAGTAGTGAATGCATACATTTTTCAGTATATGTGGTCCCAGTGGGAATCGAACCCACAACCTAAGCGTTGTCAGCGCCATGCTCTACCTACTGAGCCACACAGAACCACCTGGATTCTGGTGGCTCTGTTATGATGTGGGGTGTATTTTCCAGGCCTGATTTAGATCTGCTCAAGATCCCTTAGAGGGAAAGGTAAATGCCAATAAATGCACAGCCATTCTGAGTGATCATCCATCTGTCCTGATGCCGAGTGGTTTCTTCCAGGATGACAATGCCCCATCCACAGGGCACAAGTGGTCACTGAATGGCTTGATGAGCATGAAAAGGATGTAAACCATCAGCCGTCTCAGTCACCAGATCTCAACCCAATTGAACACTTATGGGCGATTATGGAGTGGCGCCTGAGACCAAATGATGGAATCTTTCGTGGAAGAATGAGGTGGCATCCCTCCAATACACTTGTAGAATCTATGCCAATGCACTACTGAAGCTGTTCTGGTGGCTTGTGGTGGCCCAACACCCTATTAAGACACTTTATGTTGGGGTTTCCTTTATTTTCATAGTTAACTATATATAAATATATCAAATATATCATGAAATTAGATGTGTGACGCACATATGTATGTGTGCCCTTTTTGGTTCTCTGTCAAGTGTAGAACCTTGTTCAACTGTTTTTTAAAACTGTATTTGAGTGTATTTCTGTCCATCATTTTTCTTAAACAGCAGTTAATACAGAAAAAAAGGTCTCTCAGTGAATATATATATATTTTTATTAATTTGTAATCACAGTAGTTTATAACAAACTTGTGAAATAAAAATGTGTATTGCTCCGTCACCATTAAAACACACAGAGGGACGCCAAGCTGTGAAGACTCAGAGGAACGGCCACTAGCCTGCCCACCCCGACTTGGACAGGAAGTTGAGGGGTGCAGTGGCCCTTCCTCTGTGATTAAAACACTCTCTTTTGTTTGCCCTGAACATGGAGTGAGCGCAGGCCTGGCTGGGCAGGGGATAAAGTGACAAGGGGTCAGTTACAGGGTGACATGCGGAAATCCCCCGCCAGCTCGCCTCTTTGATCCAGTATTAAGTCATTGGCATTTTGGAGGCCGATTGTCAGGCCCGTCAAACGTAAACTGAGGTTGACTCCGCCGTTGAGGACAGGCCGGAACTGAGCATCCACCCTGCAGTTCGGTCCGCTCTGACACAGATTGCTGTTCCAATCAGGAACTTTTTTCAGAATGTTTGCAGTTATTGCTGGATTTGGCCATGGCTGAAAGAAACAGGTTTCTCATTGCATTTAATTATCCTTTTTTTCTCTCAGCCTCTTTAGCCTCTCACTCTTTAGCCTCTTTAGTGCTGCTCTGTCATACTTAACGCCAGACAGCACAAACATAAAGAGTGATATTAAAGGGCATCACGCTGTCTCGTTTGTTCATAATGAGACGGCGAGTCCTCAAAGCCAGCGCGCTAAGTGAGCGGCTCACTCGTCCTTGTTATTCCTTGAAAGTTTTCCATTGGTCTAAATCTTTCTGCTTCAGGTTTGAGTTTCTTTTTTCCCCCGTAAAGCTTCTTTGTACGTCAGCACCCGTCTTGTGTATACTTTATGATTTTCAGCATGCGTCTCCTCTGACCAAGAGGGCTATACATAGAGTGTGTCATGCCTGGCCGAGCTTCTCCCAATTTTGGACCCATCCACTCGTTTCATAACGATTGTCCCCTGGCTTCCGTCACGGGCTCCCGATAGCATTGTAGCCGTGGCAGTGCCTGCGAGCCGGCTTTATCTTGCCAAGGCTGTGTCTGTCAGGTGGGTGGCGAGGCAATCACTGCCAGCTATTCCTAGAAAAGTGCAGCACTGACGGCCTCTGCTTAACTTCACACTCGAGCCCACGCGGTGAATTGAAATGCCTTTAGTGCTCCTATAAAGCATTTTGGTCTCGGAAACACTGGGGTTCTGACCGAGGCACAGCCTGGGCCTACTTGCCTGTTGCTGATTCATATGGCATTAACTTGCAACGAACTGCGTTGCTGTCTGTCGCTGACGGAGGGTCTTGCGTCATTATCCACTTTGAATGAAACGTGCGCTTGCCCGAGCGGCTCCCGGTGTTTCAGGCAGCCGTGGCCATGACGACGGGGGAATCATGTGACCTTTTTTTGGCCCGGGAGCGATGCATTGCGTCAGGTGCCAAGTTAATCTGTGTTTTATGATGCTGTCCAAGAAGCGTCCTGTGTGAATATCGATGTCGGTGCGAGAGAAGGTGCAAAAACAGAGCACAGTTAGGGTTCCACCCTAGGCATTCACTCTAATTTTTGATATCCCTTTCAACAGGCAACAGGGTGGTGGCTGTTTGTGTGTGTGTACGTGTGTGTGTGTCCGTGTTTGCGTGTGAACGTCAGTGGGGTTAAAAGGCCTTGTTGCTTTTTTCCTTCGCTGTTACTGTGTCACGTGTGCCGTATATTTTCACGCAAGCCTCTCGCCGAGTTTGAGTTCGCATCTCTGCATGTTGCGCTAATGCAGTCGATCCGTGTGCCTTAACAAATCGCGCCTGGCTGCTCGATATAGCACTGACAACTGTGCTGCACTCTCGTGGAGTCCAGATGTCCAAATCGGCCATGAGTGTCTCTGTAATAAAATGGCATCTTTCTGGTAATTAGTGTTAAGTAGTTGATTCCTTGACACCAACCAACCTTGGTGGAGGTGTGGGGGGGTACACTGATGGGGGTTGGAGGAGCCTGGGGGAGCCTAGAAAAATCTGTTGGTCTAAGAAGAGGCTATATCAGCTGTGTGAATCATGGAGGCTAGGCATTCTAGGTGTCCCCTTACAAGCCTTATAAGGACCCCCTAGTGCCAGAGTGCTATCGCTTTCTGTAGACCGGTGCTATTCTTAGGCTGTCACTCCAGCCCATCTGAGCAGGCAAGATCTCTCTCTTCTTTGGCTTTTAGTGCATTTCTCTCTATCTCTCACATTTTGTCTGTTTGAGAAGGGGTGGGGGTGAACTTCTGCCTTATTGTTTGATTTTTGCTTTTGTTTTTCATTTTCAATTTTTCGCTCTCCTGTCTCCCGCTTTTGAGAAGTCTGCTTGATTATTTTCCACGTTGACATTTTTGTATTTACGTAGTTTTTCCCCTCCTCTTTTTTTCAGTGGCTGCTCTGCACCTGCCCGCCGCCCCTCCCCTCCTCTTTTTTCCAACGGTTGAGAGGAAAAGCACTGAAAAGGAACCGAAAATAAGGAGAGGTTTTTGAAAATGAGCACTTACAACATTAGCCTCTCAGGACCAGCCCCCTGGGGCTTCCGATTGCAGGGGGGAAAGGACTTCAATATGCCCCTCACCATCTCCCGGGTAAGCACTCACCTGACCGCCAGTTTACCTGCCGTTGCGAGAGTGCATGCAGGTTTGCTGATGAGGTATTGATCGAGACGGAGTCTGAACGTTGGGCTGTTGGTTCATGGTCTCCAGCTCGTTGGTCTCCAGTGTGGATGTTGTTAAGCCCTTTGCGAATACCAACACAAAACAAACGCTTGTCTTGTTGAAAATAAGTGCAAATTCAACCACTTCTTTGTCGTTGCTAATGTTGTCATTGTCGTGATTCTTAGCACTGGTGGTGTGTAATCACCTCGCTGAAAAAGTTATGATATCCATTGATTCATTTGCGTACAGTATCTGCATCTATATTTAGCACCAGGCATTGCACGCTAAGCATAGCTTAATGTAAGGGAGGTGGCTGAGGTACAGTAAGGTTGCCATGGGTTAAGTTTATATCATATATTTGATCTTATTTATTGATTTTCCATCCCAATCTTGTCCGCCAGGCAAGTCTGTGCTTATTGAGCTGTAGGATGGATTGTTAGAGTTACTAATATCCACATTATTACACGGTTTGGCCTTTATGTGGTATCTGGGGGGGGTTACATTATTTTCACTAAGCCCTTAGCTTAGAACTGTAACCCTGGTAACCTCACCTACAACTTTGTACCTGCATGGTGACATTATTAAATTCCTACCACGTGCATTGCGTGGGTGAGGGGTGTTTCACACGGTTATTTTATCACCGCCTACATCACATTTTTGCCAAATGCAGGCGGTTTTGAGTCTTGCATTCTGATTGGTTTAAGAGATTAAGGTCTGCAAGATGTGCAAATGTTCTCTGTAGGCTGAACTGAAAAATGTGTTAAAGAGCGAAATCAGGTCATAACTCTTCATTGGTGTAAGACATTATCGGCAACCTGGAGCTCATTCTTCATTCATTCTCTCTGAACAATCTGCAATTACTATCATTTTAAAGGTAGCTGCACTAAAAGTTGTGAAAGTACTTGTTTGTTGACAAATCAAATCAATCAATCTTCAAATCTAATTCATGTTGAGGATAGCGTCTTATGGCAATGAGATCGGGGACAAAGTAGGGGATCTTTTTATTTTTTTACGAGTGAGACTGGTAGCTTTTTACAACACAAGCTTTACAAAAAAAGGCTTTTTACAATGCAAGCAAACCAAATATTCTAATGTAAATATTATTGTGGGAAAA
Source organism: Aldrovandia affinis (assembly GCA_029706075.1). Lineage (NCBI taxonomy): Eukaryota > Metazoa > Chordata > Actinopteri > Notacanthiformes > Halosauridae > Aldrovandia > Aldrovandia affinis. Next base: position 11,410,225 of record JAINUG010000002.1, on the reverse strand, counting down.
GTGCTATCCCCCCAACCCCCTTAACCTAAGTGCAATGGCATTGCTTACAGGTTAAGGGGATTGGGGGTTGGGGGGTGGGAGGGATAGGCATTATTTAAGCTAGTAGCTGATTTATAGATATGAAAGGCACCCCAATTTCCCAGAAACGGGGTGAGAGCCACAGACCCCTGACGTGCTGCCGCAGGCCCGTGCGTCTCCACAGACAGGAACGGACAGGTGTGCGTTAGAGAGCCCCGGCTATTCGGAGCCTTGGTGACGAGAGTCGTTCCCCCTGGCATGACGAGAATCTGAGGTATACATACAGTACTGTGCAAAATAAAATGTTTGAAGCTATGTTTAAAGCTATTTATCTGGGCAGTGTTTATATGCTTGGAAAAACACTATATAACATTAGAATAAATACAAATAAACATTTAATACAATAACAAATAAGATTTTATTGCATTTTCCAAAAAGTTATTGAGATCTTGTGATATCCTCCTTGAGGAACACACAGTATTAAATTGGCCACCTCAGAGCCCCGACCTCAACATAATTGAAGTTGTATGGGATTACTTGGACAGGGAAAAGTACAAAAAGCAGCCAAAAGTCAAAAGAGGAGTCATGGCAAATCCTGTAAGAAGCTTGGAAGAATTTACCACAGGACTATTTAACAAAAATTATACAGTCTACCAAAGCAAATTGCTTCAGTTATGCATTCTAAGGGAGGCCTTGTTTTAAAAACACAATTAGTTTTTGTTACTTTTCATCAATGTTATATTGTGCTTTTTCGACCAAATAAACACTTACACTGCTCAGATAAATGGCCTAAGACTTTTGCACAGTACTGTATATATATATGTTAAAAAAGAAAATGCGAGGTGTCAACAGTGGCAGGTTGGACCTCTTCCACGGGCGATTGATACAATGCCAATCCAGCCCCCATCCGCACATACCTCGTGGGCAGGAACAGTGCCTTCTCCTTGTGTCAGACAGACGTAATCCAGCCGTGATGTAAGCCCCTGGACGTCAGGCGTTGCGTCCATTGAAAAGAGCACGTGTTTGGCCTCATGCTGTACATCAGGGATAGAGCTTAACAATGTACTAAACTAAATGCTTTGTACATTGTCTCGTTTTGACCATTCTCATTCAGGGGTATCTTATTCAGGGATTAGTGTGCGGAATTGTGGACATGAAAAATGGCAATGCTGATCACCTAGGTGCAGTTTAATGATATAAACGCTGGAAAGATCTGTACATCTAAATAAGAACTATTCTGGAACAGTTGCTCACCCCCTCCTGAAGGGGAAGAGGCTATATCGCTGTGTTCTGGCCTGAATATGGACATGGGGCAGACAGACGGAGGGAATTTGCTGGTACAGTAAGGGCAGCCCAGAGGAAAGCCTGAGTCTGGGGGCCCCCCGGGAGCAGGGGGGCCCCGTCAATCAGCGCCCTGACAGGTGAGACCTTTGCATCCTCTGCAGCAGGAGCTGTGAGCCGGCCTGCTCTTCTCTAAAAATACCTTCAAAATGGCTTTTGTTTGGGTCGTCGTCTTTGGAGCGAGCTTTTCCATCAGGTGTGCCAGAGAGGAAGAGGGTAGCTGGGGTGATGGCGATGGCGATGGCGGTGCAAGTGCTTGTGTGTTTAGGTCGGGGGTAGCGTGGTCGAGGCATATATCCAGTTGCTGTTTGCGTCACTGTACCAGCCCCTCTGATGAGGTTTTTTCTCATGGATGTGTCTATGCTGGTACACTGGAAGACTATGCTGGTGGGAAGTTTCACACAATAAATAAGGGCAGTTAAATGGAGGAGTGGGGGGGGAGTTGGTGTTCAGTTCTCTGGCTATCTCTCTGTAGGAACAGCACGCTTAAATCAAATCAAGTCCCTGACAAAAGGATCACAGTGACATCGCCGACTCAGTCAGAAATCGCATTCCGAAAAGGGCCATGTGCTATTGGCACGCCGGTTTTCATCTACGAGCCCTGCGGGCTACAGTAGGTGCGCTTAGCCCATAAACGATTCTCCTCCTTCGCTCAGCTGTGCCATTGCCACAGCGGAGGATTAAGGCTGACACTGCCCAGAGATGACAGAGTCCCCAGGATCCCAGTCCACTTCAGCCAGCACTCCACAAAGGATTCCTCCGATAAGTATCTGCAGTCTCAACTAACCGCCCCCGCGGGAAAGTGGAATTGTGGGAAAATGCAGAGATGATGACTGTGTTTCAGTTTGATATGCTAGGCTGAAATGTCAGATAACGTATACATAACATATAACAAATAACAAAGAAATATAAATAATCTGTTAAAATGAGATTTAGTTCAATTAAATTAAAAGTAGTTTTTTATTAGAGTTCAGTATTTATTCTGTTATGGAGGTCAGCGCAGGCCCAGTTAAGTTAACAGAAGAAAAACAAAATAACAAAAACAAATACAAAAGTATTATTATTAGATTTTTAAAATGTATTATTCTTTTATGTTTGTATAAGTTTCTTTACATTAAAATGTATACAAACACATTTCATTTTGTTTGTCGTTTGATTTGATTTAGTTTTTTGGAAAACTCTGTTCCATTAGAATTGTGTCAGTATACATACAATTAATAAAAGTATTACAGTATATGAAAGAGAGTTAAGCTTAGTGGTCTTTGATCTGGGGATATTGCATTCCACCAAATGGTACAGAATTACCTGTGACCTCTGGCGTTGCTGAAATACTTTGAGTTAAGTTTGAGTTGATGGTTGCGTAGTATGTGTGTTACATAACCTGCCTATGTGAAGCATCCATCTGCTTTAACGGAGACCAGGGGGCTGGCACTCTCCATGAGGTGTGTGGGTAAAAGGAGCAGGCACACATTTGGCTGCTCATCTGAACAGCAACAGACTTGTAGGCACATGAGCCTTTTTTTTCGGAAAGTGTATTTTAGGCTCCTGAAGATAATAGAAATAAAAACAGAAACAGAAGGCGGGTCGGATATATAATGAACCAGAAAAGCAGCCACAGTAGCAAGCATCAGACGGGGAGGGGGGGGGATGTAACTATTCCAGGGGTTGGCTGGGATATAAAAGCCTTCTATATTCTTCATCTTTTTATATTCCTCATTATAGCTTCAGGACTGGTCTCTTATGAATGACTCCCTGGCTATGTGTAATTGGACTTTACCTGCAGGCACAGATATTCAAAGTCACAAGGTATAAATAAAGTATATATATATATATATATTGTAGTGCCACTTGGGGTGGGGTGACATTCAAGGACCTTTTCAGAGGGCGTAGGCAATTGAAGAATCAGGAGGAGGCAGTATTCAAAACAAAAATGAAAATTTTATTAAACTGGTTTCTGACATAACACAAAAAAGGATGGGAAACCAAAACACATACAGTTCACAATCCTTTTCTCGTTGTCTTTGTACGCAATCCAAGTCGTTAATCCAAGCCAGGTCCTCATACAATCCACATTCGATACACAAACAGGATTCTCAAAACAATCCAAAACAATTCCAAAATGACCTCTCTCACCACACATTTCCCTTCCAGTACTTTGCGAATTGTGTGGGGAAATGGTGTGTCCTTTATTTCCCGCCAAATTGGCTTCAGCTGCCAGCAGTCCCAATTGTTTTTCTTGCTTCAGCTGGTTATCAGGTGTGGGACTGCAGGCTGCTGGGAGCTGTAGTCCTGATGGCTCTAGTGGCTCACGAGTTAAAGGGACAGGCAGTCATATCCCTGTGCTGGCCCTTCCGATGCCACAATATATATATATATATAAAATACCCTGCCCAATTGCAACAGTCATTCAAACGTATGGTTTTTTAAGTACAGAAGGAAGTTGAGAAGAGAGAGCTGTGAACTTCATGCAGGCTCTAGTGAGATAATAGAGTTAAATTACATCAGACAGATCTAGTGGTCTTTCTGGGCCACGGGGAGGTTCTGGTTGTCTCCGCTTGTTTCTGACGAGCTGGCTTTGCGCAGGTCAACCTGTCTTATTCAGTGAACGCTTTCCCCCGGTAGACTCACAGCATGTTTCTGATGTTCATTTCCTTGACAAATGATGACATTTGATTATATATATTATCGACTATTTTAACACACACACATTTTTTATGGAAAGTGTTTGGCTGGATAAATCTGCCTTACCAAGATCTGTGCATCTTGTGTATGCTTTTCAGTATGATTGGAGTTATCGTGTATGTGCATGACCGAAAAAACAACAACTCTTAAGGTATCAGATTTTATGATTCGCTTAAATCGGATCTCTATTAACCTATTGAATAAATTCTCATGATAAGATGCGGCCTTGGCGGTCTTGGCCGTGCCATGCGGTTAAATGTGTATCTCCCTTTGGAAAGAGGCCTAGTTATTTGACATGTCAAAGGGTCCCCTTACTGAAGCGTTACATTTTAGTGCTCGCCCTCGGCTGTCGTGTTCATTTTCAGCGCATTGTTCCAGCACTTGAGAACTCGGTGTGATGTTCAGTCGACACCTCTCGCCTGCATTACGGTGCCCATTCCGCCTACCCTTTGCACACACACACACACACACACACGCAGTGAGATTGATATTGACAGACGGAGACAGAGTAATCGCGTATTATTTTAAGCTCATTGTGTTCACGCAGAGTGTGCCAGTGGTTGACAGGTGTGCATGGGGTCTGCCAGCGGCGCATTTTGCTCCCCGCTGGGCCCTGGCCTGGCCTGCATGCGGCGCAGGCTGAACTGCGATTTGCACGGGGGGCCTTGATGAATTTATCTTTAGTGAACAGAGTCGGACGGGCCACGTCAGCTTATGCATGTCGATGGCGCGCACGCTAGTCCTTTGATCCGTTTCGTTCGATCTGCCCGCTAGGCCAGCGACAGTGTAGCGCGCTGCTCCCCCCCGCAAGCGTGTGCGGGGGGAGTGTGGTTTAGCGAGTGAAGTATCGCACTGTACATCAGCTGGGACACATTGGTGTCGACTTGGCACTTGAATCTGTGTGGAAGTTTCAAAATGGAGTGTGTGTGGGGCTGTCTGTGGGGGCGCATCCAGCTAAAGCACTAGTTCTTGATGAGGTTTGTGCTGGCTGTGGATGGGAGTCTTGTGGGGGTGCACATGATTGGCCACAGCATTGTGGGGAGAGGGTTTTGGTCAGCAGGATATTCCCTGCGCCGTCCCGCGGTAGCAATGCTTCCGGTCGATCGGGTGCTTGTGGAGTACCTGCGCTAGCTGTCTATGGCTGTGCAGCTCAGCTGGTGGACTGCAGAGTGAAAAATAATGATAATTGTGCAAATAAAAGTGATACACTTAGTGATGCTTCAGCTGATTTTTTTCACTCCAGAACCAGAGACAGTGGTCTGTTTACATATTCCTTGATATTCCAGTGAAATTTCTCACATTTGCTTTCATAAATGATGGCAGTGTTCGGTCAGGTCATTCCCTTATTTCTGTAGTCATTTTGTAAACGAGCTCTGCTTTGATAAGCTACAGTTTCAGTTCCCCACAGTCACATGCATACAATGCTTTCATTATTCCCTGCCTCTTTACATCAACTTTATTTGTTATAATGTCAAAATCGTGTCACAAAAACTTATATCAAATTGTATTTATATCCGCTATGGAAAACCTAAATGTATGGATTTCCATTCATGTATCTTCTGATAAATGGTGATTAGTTCTTGATTATTCAATCCGTCCCATATGGTGATGCGACACATTGCATACAGCAATAGAACAAGGGTAAGTGCATAAAGAAGATCTTCAAACGGTTATTTTTCCGTCTGATCGAGTGCAATGTAAACGAGCGCGTCAGAAGCAGGCGGCCGAAGACTGGTGAGACGAGCGTCGGTCTTGCTGCCGCGGTGCCAGCGTGTGTGGTATCGGGCCTCCCTAAGGCCGGCTGGACTCGAGTCAGCCATTGGCCCTGGTGTGGCGCTATAAAAAGGCTTCTGTAAGATAACATGTGTCACTAATGTTAGTCCCTGGTCTTACAGGCCCTGGCGTTCCGCCCCGGCCCCCCATCCCATGCCGGGGGTATTAGAGGCGGCGGCTGGGGGTGCTGACAGGCAGAGCTGTTTTTAGCAGAGAGTTGAAGGTCAGCGGAGATGGGCCAGATAGTGCGGGTTATAGACACCAGCGGCAGGGAGAGGGACCCGCCATGCACCCTGACGCCCCGCCCTGGTTGGCATGGCGACAGGGTGGGGGGGCGCTCCCGGGAGCGCCCACGTGGCGCAGGCCCATCACTGGGATTTACTGCATCTTCGTGGGCTGAATCCGGTGGGAGAAGACCCGAACCGTTCACTTGTGGCATACCGCCACTTTCCCAGAGTGCACCACACCTCCGTTTATGCAGAAAGGGTCATTAGGTTACCTCCCTGCACTTTTTGTTTTTGTTTTTGCTCTTGTAAACAAGAAAGAAGTCTGTGAGACTGAGCACTGAACCTCCCAGAGCATTGTGAAATGTTACACGGTTTGAGTTGTTCCCCGTTCCCCTCACTTAGACAAACAGGACAGAAAGATGAACACTTTGCCTGGTGCCTATATACACAATTAGCACCGCCTCCCAGTCGACTGCTCTGTGAATGCGTGAGTCTAAGGTACAGGGACTACACTTGTAGTAGTCTTGAGCTGCACCTTCCACGAAAGGCCTGAGATGGCCAGGATGAAGCCAGGTTCCCAGATGATTCATGGGGGCAGGCTATACTTGACTTATGTGAGTCCGTATCAGTCACAAGAATCAGTATCCCCCCTGGAGCGAACACCAGTCCGCTAATGGCCTTGTTACCCTGTGTGGCAGGAAGAGAAATCATAAGTTTCATAGGTTAATACGTTTCACACCTTTGATTATTGAGTTTGGGCAAACTTGGAGCGTTCACAAATCAGGTGTCAGACACGTGGAGGCCACTGAACCAGTGGCACTTGAAATACGGTCCAGCAGATGGCGGTTCGGCAGACGGCCTGTACACAGTGGTCGGCTCTCTGTGCTCTTCTTTTGGCGGTCATGTTGATCCAGGATATTTGGGCAATTACATCCCTTTGCTCGCTTACCTCTATAAGTACTTATATATCGATAATTATTCCTAACGAAGCGCTAAATCATTATTCAGTTTATTAAAAACAGAAGTGGATTCAGTCTACATTTTTTCTTGACCTTCTCTCTTCACAAACGCAGTCTTAGCGAGCTCAGCGATTATCGCATTTAATGAAAAAATTGTGTTTGCATTGAAAACAAAGTCATACTTGCCATTATTTCTAATTTGAAGTTAAGGAGGTATGTGGTATGAGATGTGACACTCACTCAGTCATTCGACATGTGGTATGTGGAGGCCTGTGCTGTGTGAATCACTTGTAATTACATTATAATACTTATAATACATTTTCAGTAATATTTACTTTATATATAACTGGTTATATATAATCTCACTGTTCTATAAGTTTGAACCATCCCCTAAAACATAATAATACACGATGATAACGATAATGATGATTAATATGAATAACAATTGTAAAAGAAAAACATATTATGATGATTTTTGTTATTATGACGATGATGGTGATTATTTTTATTCAGGTAAGTAGGGCACACTTTTTTTTTTTTCTTGTTTCTTATTTTCCATGTTTTCTCCCAATTTGGTTGCCAATTATACCCTGTATTTATTTAAATTCACCCTCCCCCACAAGTCCGCTGCCCGTTCTCCAGTTCGAGACAATTTCAAATTTGATTTTCAATATAACGACCAGTACCGGACCTAATAGTCCAGTATAGGTTGAACAAATTCAGTATTTCACATTCCACAACATGGAAAATTTGTGGTTTTCATTCTTTTTTATTAAATAGGGGCATTATGAAATTTTTTATACAAAGCAAGTTTTATACAAAGTAAGAGCCAGATGAAGTAGGGTGGCACCCAGGGTGGCCAACTAAATTTCTGTGGGGGCATGTGCCACCCCAGGCCCCTCCCTGGACATGCCCCAGCCGCTCACCCTCCCCCCTCTCACCTGGGGTGGACAGCTAAATGCCGCCCCCGATTGGGGCTAACAGCCAGGGCCGGTCTGGCACACTCACACTGGTACCGGACCAGCCAAAGTACGGGTGCGTTAGACTGCTACGCTATCCGCCAGTCCCCAAGTAGGGCACGCATTTGATAGGTATATTGCAGTACAGCATAATTAGTGACTTTACATTTGTATGGGCCTAGTCCAGCCTATTGTTGAACACAGCTCTGGGGACCCAACTAGCAGCTGAAAGCCAAGAGAACGAGTGGTGCCCTGCTTGTAGTCTGCTTCACTCCCTTGTCCCTCTCTCTCTTTATCCCTCTTCCCTGTCTCTTTCCTTTCTGTTTCATTCCTGTCCTCCTTCTGCCCCCCTTTCACTTGCTCCTGCCTTCGTCTGTGCTCTCACTCCCCCGCTCTCTTCCATTCTTGCACTCCCTCCTTCTTTAACTCCCTCTCTCTTTCACTCTCTGTGGCCCACTTTCTCTCAGGCAGTGAACAGGCCCATTGTTTGTGTTGAAGTGAACAGGAGATTTGAGCTGCCGTATCAGCTACTCGTGCAGCCAGGCCTCAGTTGGATCGAGCAGGGGGCTGAGGGTTAATGCCAGTTTGTATGCCGGCACTTACAATTCCTCAACTTGCTTTCCCTCTCTCTCTCTCTCTCTCTCTCTCTCTCTCTCTCTCTCTCTCTCTCTCTCTCTCTCTCTCTCCCTCCCTCTCTCTCTCTCTCTCTCCTTGTATGTTTAATCAGGCCACAAATAAGTGCATTACCCAATTTGAAAAATAGACGTTTTTTAAAAACCTAGTGATAACAAAAAATAGGGAGTTGTAGTCGAGGGTTGTGTTAATCTTTATTTTCTGTATTTTTTGAAGAACTGAATTATATTGGGCACTTGTACAGTGACAGGACTTGTCATGATAAACAGATTAAGCACCATTTGTGAAGAGGAAAAAAGATTAAGACATATTAATTGCTTAACTTGGAAATCCCTATCCTTTGAGTATTTCCTGTTCAGCTGTCCGTCTATTGACTCTAGTATTAAGTGCAATTGAATTTTTCGTGATAGGCCCCTTTTATTCTCACGCACACCTCCAAGACACCACAGACCCCATCAAGGTACCCTCAGTTTAGTTTCGGTAGCCATAGTAGTTACCAGTTACCCTCAGCTTCACTGGTATGCAAGCATAGCTATCTAAAAGCTAGCAAAGCCATCTAAAAGGTTCAAAAGGAATCCTTTGTTTATTTTTTCTCCCTATTCAGTTTAATTCACATTAAAATTCTCAGGTAAAGCATTGTACAGTCTGTGGAAAGATCGGCTGGGTCTAAACCTGGTCACTTACCACACTGGAAGGGTAGTGGTCCTGTGCTGCAGAGGAGGGTGCGGGGAGGAAGGGGTGGGAGGGTGGATGGCTCAAGGGGCTGGGGGGGGGGGGTCAACAGGTGTCTTGTGCCCCCACGGCCCTGCGTGCCACCCCAACAGGGTGAGTCATCGGCAGGAAGCCGGCTCCCCAATCACCTTTCCGATATGTCAGGAGACTCCCAGCACTCTGCTTGCTAATTAGCGCTGACATTTATGGTGAGCGGCGGCTCTGTTAAATGGAGACATTGCCAAGCCTGGGGACTGGGGCTGCCACAAACCTGTGCAGCTGTCGTTTACCAACCTGACCTACATGCCAGGCCTGAGGGACTCTTACCTTCTCCTCACCCGGGATGCGGCAGTTCATATTTCCATATTTCCCAACATGCTGAACCCCTCCCCCCCCCAAAAAACTTGATTTGGTCAGCGTGAAACGGTGTTGATGAGAACTTAACAAGTAAACGTTAAACAGGCTGTTTTGGTGACCTTTGACCCCACTTAAAGGTTACAATACTTATAACTCTACATTATGAGACCGGTGGCAATGTTTTTTCCTGCCACTATTGGCAACCTGTAAACATATTGACCCTTTCGAATTCAGTCCCTATTAACAGCATTGCATCTGATTAAATGACAGAGGGCATGACTCATAGACTTGATACCTCTATGAGTAATCAAAGTGGCAGTGTCATAATGCCATTACAGCTTTGAGCTCGCATCGTCTGTGGAGTCGATGGCTGAAGTTTGGAAAGGTTATGGTAAAAGAAGGTTAAAAACAGAAAATAATTAATAGTAATAACATCAGATTGCACACCAGAGCATACAGTGTCTCCCAAAATACATGTTTTGGGGTCAGTTTGCATGCTCTTGCACTGTTCCCCCTGCTGCAAGGGGGTTCTCTCAGCTATTGCAGAGCATTGAGCTGTTGAGTGACTAATGATACCTTTCCTTCCATAGCCTTTCCGACTGGCCCCTGCATTGTGCTATTTTCAAATGCAATATCGGGATTGATATTTGATTTTACCTGATTTCTCAAATCTAATTAAAATTGAGAACAATGCCACAGAAACTCAAAAGATTTCTTGTCTCTTTTGGTGACAAGAAAAGATGTGCAGTTCACAAGGCATTGGTCAGTGAGCAGCGTTGAATGTGTCCATACTTCAGACCTAGGCGAAGGAAGAGTGGTTCAGGCGTAGAGCCATACCTCTTTAGAGTTACTGTACTAACGGGAGCAGATTTACCCAAACACAATGTGAGCTTACTCCCTATCCAAAGATTACTGCAATTGATGTGAATTTAACAATTAAGGGTTGAGGTAAAAAACTAAGGCCAGCAGACACTGGCACTCAGCTGAAATCACCCCTCCCTGACCCGGATGAGGGAAATATCTGCTGTACCAAAAGCATCTCAGCCATACATCTTTCCGAGAGGAGTGTTTATGAGTCAAATAGCTTGCATCCTATCATTTTATAGCCAATCATATCTCAGGCTCAAGATTCCTGATGGACTGGGGTGGCGTAACGGTAAAGGCACTCACCTGGAGTGCAAGTTGCCCACTGCAGCTGAGGTTCAATCCTTGTGCTAGTCTGGGAGCTGGGAGCCCCGTTCAGGATGGCGATTGGCTGTCCGCCCCAGAGGGAGGGGAGCCGCATGAATAAGTGGCTATGTGTTTATCAGAGTTACGGTCGACAGCTTGGCATGTTCAGCCTCGGAGGACGTGGTTCGGCTGTCACTGCCGGTCACAGGGTTGCAGTGGTGAGCTTGTAATACAAGGGAAGGGATAATTGATTTAGAAATAGGGTACAATTGGGAGAAAATGGGGAAAAAATCTGAAACAAATTTAAGAAGAAAAAAAGATGCCTGATGTGTACAAAATGTCTAGGCCCTTCCAGGAACAAATTCCAGTCTGATCTCCGCGCTATGTGGAACGGCACAGCAATGCTCTGAGGTAGTCATTGTCCAAGCACCCATTGGTGACATTTTTGTTATATTTGTCATTGCAAGATTTAGTCTAAAGTATGCATGGATGCGGATGGCACATGTCTGTTAACTGGTTTAAAGGGGTGTTGGGCCCCTCCTGTTTACAATATAGGTAGTATCTGCTCCATTCTTCTGCCTGTCTTTGCACTCCACCTAGAATTCAGAGTAACACAACCTTATATATATATATATATATAATCCTTTGTTTTACTAGGAGTTCACACTGAGATTTTAAACCTCTTTTGCAAGTGAGACCTAGCAAAAACAGGGCAAGTGCACTAGAACAACAGGCAGATTGACAGACAGATAGATCTGTTATGCAACAGTTGACCAGTGGAAGCAGTGAGGTGGTAGACACAAGCGTAGGTCTATAAAAGAACCTGTCCATCGCACATCGAGCTGCTCTTGCACCGATAGCACTGCGGGCCCAGCACTGCCACAGGTGCGTTTGGGGAAATAATGCTGCCCTCTGCCCAGATACGGCCTGACCTGCACCGCCTTCTCACTGAGATCTTCTCTAGGTTTGGCGATTAATGCCAGGGGTAAAGACAACAGCGCACGGTATTGCCAGCATTCACACTTCTTCTTATTCTAAACGGATGCCAGCTTTATGACACTTCATTCTCATTCTAATTGTATGTGATTTTAAAGCAAAGCCAGCTTTTGGATGAAATTGTATCCTTTGATAGGTGTCATTTCTTATTTTCACTATTATTGACATTTTGTATGTGTTTTTAAAGCAAACTTTTAAAAAATCTAGTTTTGAGATGAAATTGTATCTTTTGATAGGTGTCAGGTTTAATTATTTTCAGTTCTGTCCCATTATTGTAGTTTTTGTCAATCAACATGACTCAGCTCTTTGCCCAAACTTTTACAAAATCTTCCATGTTGAGATATCGTTAAAACCTTTTTTTTTACCATGCCTTCCCTAGCCTTTTTAGGGCCAATTTTAATCAAATTTCCTTTTTTATGCTTTGTTAGTCTTAACCATTTCAGTTTTAGCGTAGTCCCACTTTATGAAGTTTAAAAAATATTATTAATTTTAATTTTTAATCATATTACGAGATGAGAAGCTCAAATAATTTATTCATTTATTATTATTATTAAATAATCATTCATTCGATGCATGCTGTTAAAAGTTTGTTCTTTCCCTGAGGTAAATCAACACAATCACAATTGAAATGATAAAGAAAAGGCCCACAAACACGGTAGATGACACAGGGATCGCAGGAACAATGTCACAGTTGTCAACAATGTCAACCGTATATGGACATGCTGTTTAAATGCAAGGTGCGAGTCGAGTTCAAGCTCAGACGTCAATACGCATCAGTGCTTTTGACAGAGCGCGAACAATGGACATTCTCTGCAGCTTCACCAGGTATTTTCGTGAATTGTTTCTTTATTGCTCTATTTGTTGCTGTGCACCCGCTGTGCCAAAGTTATACATTCATCGATCTGTCCCTCAATTTCACTGTAGGTTTTGTGAATTCTGCCTTTTCGGCTCTCAAACCACTTAATCATGTCGTTCAGACTTTTGCTGGTCTTGAAAATCAGAAACAGCTCTTTCTCCAAACCTTTACAGTCTCTCAGCAATGCCTTCATTTCTGTCAGTGCAGCTGTATTTGCTGAGATGTTCATCCCGTCCTCTACAAAATCAGATGTATCGAACATGGTATGCTGTAGCTGTATGCCAAGTGCCCCATCGTCTTTTAAATGGTGGCAGTTTTATTGGTACACTCTCAAAAATAAAGGTACTATTAGGGTAAACTTTTGTTCCTCAGGGTAAAATGTGTTCCTTGAAGTTCATTGTACTTTTAACATGTAAGCTTTAACATCCTTCATGATACGGTTTTGTACCTTTTTCCCAGTGAAAAAAACATACAAATTGAGGTACAGCTATGTAATCGGGCAGGGCAATGAATCCTTATTCACACTGGTGGCCATATTGGAATGAAAACGAGGCTTGTACTGCAAGCAACATTCAAGGGTACAGTTATGTTCTTCTGACTAGTGGTCCAAATCAGTACCCCACAGGGGTTCTGCCGCAGTGACAAGCATTTGTACCTAAATAGGTATAGGTACCATTCTTCAGAAAAAAGGTACCAATATTGTACCCTTTTCTGAGAATGTAGAGAGCAATCTACCTTCCAACTCAGTAGGAGTTTGAATACCTGCTTCATTGACTCAACAAGTTTGTAAAACTTTGGGAAATTGTTTGCCCACAAGAGCAATGGTCAAATTGAAGAGAATTAGGAAATAAACCTTGCAGAAAGTCATTGTATGTCTTTACCATGTAGCTTGTGTTGTCTGATGCAAACCCTGTGACATTGTTTAAATCAGTGGTTCTCAACTCTGGTCCTGGAGGGCCACAGGGTGAGCTGGTTTTTAGTTGTTTCTCAGCACTTCATTCATCAATTAAATTGGTTGATTACATAATTAGCTCACGTCACCTGGTTTCTTGTGTCTAAACTGATTTTAAGGTGAAATTAAAACCCAGCAGACCCTGCTGCCCTCCAGGATCAGCGTTGAGAACCACTTGTTTAAATCCACTTCATATGATTTTAAACGTTTAACAGCCTCTGCCACTGATAATAAAATAATGAAGGGGGATGCCGATAATGTTATTTTATTAAAATGCTGGAAGTTGCGGGGTGTGGGACCATGAGTCTCAATGCTGGACTGTCCCACAAGATGCAGGACATCAGGTCACCCTACTTGTGCCCATGCACCAGCAGTCAAATTGGCCCATAATTGTATAATTAGCCATGTTCATTTGAGTAATTGCAACTAATTACTGAAATTAGAGTGCCTACAGTGACATCTTGAGGATAAGGACAGAACTGCTGGTTAATGAGAGAACCATGGAATTTTGCATGGCCCTACGTACCAGTCCCTCTGCAGTCAGTGGTTCAAAAACCTTCGGAGCCCATGGCCCACTCAATGTGTAAATGAGTTTATTGTGACCCGCTCTTTATGAAAATGTTGCCTGACTTACAGTATGTTATGAAAATGATGAAATATTTGTTTCATCATATATCAAAACAACTGAATGTACACTGGAACTAGTGCCATGTATATAACAGGTTCAATGTTTAGTTTGACTGGTGTGAATGTCAATGGGGAGTATAAAGGTTGTAGAAAAAATAATGGAAACAACAAACAATATATGAATAGTTTGGGCCAACAGCTTCAGTCCTTCTTGGAATGCTGTTATGCAAGTTTTGAACTGTTTCTAGTGGGATATTGGACCATTCTTCAAGAAGGGAAGCCTCCAGTTTTCTAGGAGATGAAGGCAGTGGAAATCTACTCTGCAATCTATGTTCCAGAACTTCCCATAAAGGTTCAATGATGTTTAAATCTGGTGATTGGGGAGGTCATGGAAGGTGTTTGACTTCATACTGGTGTTTATGAAACCACTCTTGAATCCATTTAGCAGTGTGTAGGGGGGAGGTATCATCTTGGAATATGGGAACATCTTGAGGAAACAATACCTGGTCACCTAAAATGGCTTTGTATTCCTTGGCCATAATTCTACCATGTAGAGTAATAATCAGACCCAATGACTCCCACGAGAAAGCTGCCCATACTATAACAGATCCACCACCATGTTTAAAAACAGGCAATGTGGGTTGAACGTTTCCTTTGACTTTCCCAAAACACAAACCCATCCAGAAAAAGAGTAAACAACTCATCAGTCCTTATTACTTTGTTCCACTGCTCCGAAACCCAGGTTTTGTGGTTATTACACCAGGTTATGGATTGTTGCTCATTGGCCTTGGTTACAAGCGGTTTCTGAATGGCGTCCCTACCATAAATATCAGCTTTGTGAAGCTCACAACTTTTTTAAACAGTTTTTTTAACTTACAGGGTCACGGAGGTGTAGATTCAGTTCTGTGGTCATTTTTGAGGCCATTTTGTGGTGTTTAGCAACTATCCTGTTAAGTGTCTGTCCCTGTCAATGAGCTTCAACTTGCTGTTCCTCTTCCCTGAAGAACTTTGTCCCCGTTTGGCGTATGCTGCCAAGATTTGACAGTGTTCCCCTTGACATATTAAATAGTTTTGCTGTTTCTGTCACCGACATAGATGTAATTCAGGCACTAACTATTTGGCCTCTTTCAAAATCTGTTAGATTTCTCATGTTGCTTTAGAAACTTCCATATTAAAGTGTTGATAAAAAAGAACACATATTTTATAGCCTAAACATATTGGCAATTAGTATTGACTTTAATATGAAACACGTGTAGACTTTTTAATTTGATTTCATTTCGATTTAGAGTCCTTTTTCATTTGAGCTTATTTTCCTGTATGTACAATGTTTTTGTTTTTAATGTGCATCATGACCCCACCTCAATGCCTCCCACCAACCATGCAAACTATTTCAGTACTTTCTTAGTTGCTATGCTATTAGACTCTCTCTGCATTCTTTCACAATTGTTCCATAGCTGAAGCTGATTTCAGCCTCCGTCTGGGATCCATTCGTACCGGGAGATGAAAGAACGTTAAAAAAAAAAAAAACTGGGAGAAAATCACAGGGCCTCACTGTGTGACAAGGCAGGACATCAGACTCCCCCAATCGCACCGTGAATCTGCTCTGCACAGGAGGGATCCCAGAGTGTAAAAAGCAGCTTGATTAGCGAGATTCAGCACAGCGGGAAGAGCAGGGGAGCTTGAGGCTGGTCAGTATCACAGGATGTTTAGTGCCACCGCAGGATAGTTGCTAAACACCACAGAATGGTGGTTTTTCTGGATGGGTTTGTGTTTGGAGAAAGGTAAAGGAAACCTTCAACCCACACTGCATGTTCCCAACTTTTAAACATGGTGCAAGTTCCACTAATGAGCCTCCAAGGCGAGGGAGGTTGTGGCAGCCTAAGTGGAGGGGTAACATGCGCTCGAAAATACACAGTTGCAGAAAAGGCCTCCCCTGTGTATTTCACAGATTAGAGGCGAAATGTCAACGTGGGAAAAAAACAAAAAAACAAAACCTTCCTCGGTTTTGAATTAGGGATTGACTGAGCAGGCAGACATATAACCCTCCAGTCTCAGTATTGGAATTCGGCGAGATCAACTGAATTCTGAACGGATGAAGGGATTAAAATGCAGCCAGAACCTATGTCTGATATTTATGTGGCATGCGACAGCCACGGCTTTGGTCCGCCAGCTTAGACATCTGGAGTAGATTGATGGTATAATCGACAGATAAGCATAACTGGAGAGATTGGAATTCAGATCAGGCCTCGCATGAGCAGACAGTACAGTTCGGTAAACACCAGGGTGATTTGATCTTTTTTTAGTAGTGACTAATGACATAACTTGTTTCAGCTGCCACAAAGTAAATTATACTGTATACTTATATCATACTTCTACATATTATTTTTACGGCCCATAATCTTGCCTTATATTAAATAACCATCCCCAATTTGAGACTCTATTAAGGGAAAGCTATAAAAAGATATTGTACTTCTCAGATTTTTTTCCTTTCATTTTGTACCCAAGGACTTGAATTAAAGAAAAATGGCTGTTTGGAGCTGGAATTGAAGCAGACCTCAAAAATTGTTCTCATTCACAGGGGTAAAATTGTATCCAATTTGGAGAGATGAGGAGTTTGGGTGCTGGGGGTAGGGTTTTCAAAGAGCAAAGGTTTGACTAATGAGAGCAGGTGGGGGTTGGGGGGTTCTGGCACTGGGGCGCTGTGTGTGGGGTCAAGTGGAGGGGGCAGGGGGTGTCAAACAACGCCTTTTATTTTTAACACTTAACGAGGCAGCTATAACGTTACCCCCCTCCCTCACCGAAAGATTAAATTCTGGCTCTTCGACTACCGTATAACTCCCATAATGTGTGAAAATGGCCATTGTGGAATTAAAGGAAATCCGCAGCGGGAATATTACACTCAATTGCTATAAATTAATATTAATCCTTGTAAAACACAGGGATTGTGGGTAATCTCTGAAAGTGTGGGTATCTCAGCAGAAGGACCCTAGAGGCGGGGGGGTGGAGGGGGTGTGTCGTTGGACATACGATACACACGTCATCGGCTTACATCCAGAATTAGCATCGAGTGCATCATTGAGAGTGGCCCCATTGGCATTATTTGGTGGCGAACGCGGTTATCGTCTTGTTCTGAGCTAGTCAAACAAACAGATTATCGCCTGTCAGTTTTGAGGCGCAACACCTGTGCCTCGCAATGCGAACTGGGACACGTGCGCGTGGCTGCATCGGGTGCCCCAGCTGTCTGGGATTAGCCGTCTCCGCTAGTCCACTCTGTGTCTTCGCGTTGGCTGCTAGGCTAGGTCGGTGCTAATTGAGGCCTATGGCTTATGGCATCCACTGTGCCTGCAAGCACGCTGCCTGCCGCTTCACAACACGTTGGGAGAATGTGAGGCCAAATGAGAGATCAACACCACGTGTGACAGACACTGCAGGGCCACACATGCACACGGCAAAGGCCAATGGGGCACAAGTGTGATGACTCCCTGCGATTCCATTTAAATCTCTTTATTTTAAGTTCCCTCACATCTCTCTGAATTATGCCTTCTGTTATTTAGGCCCTCTGGTGGCCTGTCTACAACTGCTTACAGGGTGTTGGGGAAACTGTATTGAAGCTCTAGATTGGCAACTTCCACTGTAGGTTGGCAACGTTTATCCAGCTCAGGTGGTAATTGTTGGGACCAAATTGGAAGCCAGTGTTCACTGGTTTAAACTGGTTGAAAGGGCTCTGTAAAGCCTGCCGGGCTGTGGACCTGCAGGGCCAGGAGCAGACATTTTTTTTTTACATTTTAAGCATTTAGCAGACGTTCTTATCCAGAGTGACTTACAAGATGACATGCCTGTTTCAGATGGTGCTCAGGGTCTCATTGTCTCCACAGAAAAGTGTGACTCAAGCTGTATGTGGTGACAACTGACAATGTGGCGTAATCAAAACATCCCGGGTCGTGCCTTTTGTTATGATATATGCCACTCTTATTTAAAAAAACAGCCCAGCATTCATCATATCTACACAGACTGTAATGTGGTCAACACCTGTGCACCCAAACCCTCACACCTGACCTTGAATTCTCCTTTTTTCGTAGTCTTTGTTCTCTTATTCTTTCATTTATTACTGCATGTGGATAATTAAGGGCCCTCAGTGTTGGCATACAATTTAAAGTTACTATTGATTATTTCAGTGGTCGATTTCTTTGGATGCATCGATTTACAGATCGATCAGCTGACAGATTGGTTGGCTGGTTGGCGTGCTGGCTTGGCTGGTCAATCGCCTATTTTAACACAGTAGAGTAGCCTGGCCTAGAACAAGGCGAGAGGTCGTGTCCGCTATCCCCTGAAGTGGAGGTGTGATGAATCATGATTATGGTTGCATGTCTCCTGTCCTTCCTGCAGATCACGCCAGGGAGCAAGGCGGCTCAGGGCAGCCTGATCCAGGGTGACATCATCGTGGCCATCGACGGGGTCAGCACCGAGGGCATGACCCACCTGGAGGCTCAGAACAAGATCAAGTGCGCCAGCTTCAACCTGGCGCTCACCATGCAAAGGTACCCAACCTGGCAACCCTCACCAGACACACCCACTCACGCCCTGGAGCTACAGGGTTGAGCTTTTGAATATGCTGACGGTTGCTTCACAGACATTTCGCAAAATAAGTAGAAAACATCAGCCTCATAATCATTTCAGTCATTTTCTGGATATTGTCGTATGGCATTATGGATTGCTGTCATAGACCTTGCTATCCATGGCCATTAATGTGTTTGTTATAATGCACTTGGAAAAAGAGCTTCTTAGCCATTGCATTTGATCTTTATCTGTTTAAATGCCTTGTCCATAGTTTTATGTCAAACAGTTGTTTTAAAACATACCTTTTGTCCTGAACATATTTGCAAGCAATCCTAAACGGGCTGTATGTTTGTGTATGGGTGTGTGTCTGTGTGTGTGTATGTGTATGCGTAGGTGTGTGTGCATGTGTGTGCCTGTGTATGTATGTATGTATGTGTGTGTGTGTGTTTTAGATTAATTATTTGAAATACAGCAGTAAAATTCCTGAATATAAGAAACATCTATTTTCACCCATATTCAGAAGTTCTTCTTTTATGTGATTGTACACTTTGGTTAGTGGCATGTTTCCTTTCTCAGGGATCTTCAGGCGTGTTGTCTAATGTTTGCCTGTATGTACGGTTTTAAGCATGCAAGCATATGTATGTGTGCATATGTGTTAGAGTGCGTGTGTACTGGTATGTGTGTGTGTGTGTTAGGGTGTGGATAATTACCTCTCTGTTACCCCCTCGAGCCCGTTGTAGAAAGCCCCCTGCTCCCTGGATTTGATAGACACCGCAGTAATTAAAGATTTCGAGAGAGTGATAAAGTGTCATTTCGCTGGGACATAAGTCCTCATAGGATTACAAAACCAGGGCCTTTCATGGCACCCGCGTGGAGGGACTCCAGAAGCTAATTTGAACGGCGTGAAATGTCTTCATCCTCTCTCAGGAAAGCAGATCCAGCTTGGATAGCCAGCGGGATATAGGAGGGAAAGGGCACAGGGGCAGGTTGAGTTATGTCTGCTGTTCAGGGCCGGACTCAGGGAAGAGCTAAGGACACCTTCAGCGCACACGCTAATGTTCACGAAATCACCTCCCTGGTGCATCGGGTACTGCCACTGCACTCATTTTGGGCCTCATGTCTCAACATGTTCTGTTGGAGTTTGTTGGAGATATGCTTTCCTGATTGTGTGTGCAGTTGGGTTGTACCTGTGTACCCGAGGCTACTGCTTTTTGGAGATGGCACCCATATTCCATCACATTTACACAAAAAAACATCTTTATTTATTCTTTATTATTTATTTCCATTATCATTCAAATAAAATTTGATGTATAAAAATGCTGGACAGACCTGGTTGCCTATAATTATGGCTAGCATGGCTAGAAGATGATACCTCGTGACTTTGAAAAAAGGAGTGATTGTTGGGGGCACATTTGTCAGGAGCTTCAGTGATAAGGACAGTTTCTGGTGGTTTCATATCTGTGTGGGCCACATCTTGGTACGGTTTGGTGCTCTCATACCCTTAGAAGGCAAGAACACTTAACCTCGAGTCCTTCAGTAACTATCCAGCCCTGTTAACGCATGAGACTTGAGTTAGTTTAGTTGCCTTGGACAGGGGCACCTGTTGAGCAAATTGATGATGTGAAAACACCTTTTTAGATAAAAGCACTGCTTCAGTTAAAAAAGCGAGAACCTTGTCCGGCTGACATGAAATTGAAAAAACAAGAGTGTCTATCGGACTCGTTATTCTCCGAATTTCAAAACTGCTCTTCGAGGTTAGTCGTCTCTCCATTTTCCAGTTCTTTCACCTGGGGAGAGGAACAACTCAACCAATTGCCTCTGAAGCTGCCTCACTTAACTAGCGTCCAACGTAGGACTGCTCGGATGGCTCGGAGAGCGACAGGAAAGGGAATCCGTCATTAACCAAGGTCCACGTGTGACATTTCCCTCAGACGGCGTGGCTGCTTTCCCCTCTAATCAGCGCGGCATCTCCACAGTGCGCCGCCGTGCCAGCCTCATTGACTCTGGTCCCAAATGCGGCGGTAAATAAAACTGCCATCACGTCGGTTTTTTTCCGTCGCGAGAGGCGGTGGTATTTTGCAGGAAAAGGTCACAGGATTTGTGTGGCCCATCCTTCTTATCCTAGTCAATTATCTGGGTGACAGGGGATGCTGTTTAACGTGATGGACGCTGTAGAAGGGGGTGGGGGGGTGGGTGACACGTGAACTGCTGCGCGTTGCCTCTGTACACAGCTTGGTGTGGGCCTCCTATGCATTGGATCGTTTTTTGCCAATCACAGCATGGTGCCTTCACTTGTGGAGGAAGAGCAAGAGACCACGCCCACTGTCCACAGCCAGGGCAAGATGATTGGTGTAGCTCAGGGGTAGGCAACTCTAGTACTGGAGTGTCAGAGATTTCCGTTTTTGCTCAGATTTAATTATTAGGGTTTAAAGGACGGAACCATGCACTGGGGCACAATGCACTGGTCCGTTTCACAAACTCTGATTTATAAAAAGCCTGAATGAGCCTGAATATTCAGTCAAACTGAAATCAAGCTCAGATGGAACAAAAAAACAGAAACATCTTTGCCACTCCAGGACCAGTGTTGCCTACCCCTGGGTTCCATCTTAGAACTCGGACTAGGCTGACTCACTAAGGCTATGGTTACGCTGCAGGCCTTGATGCCCAGTTACGATTTTTTGCCTACATCCAATTTGTTTGACCGCCGGTTTATATCTACTTTTAAAAGTGACCTATATCCAATACCTGTGTTTACATGGTTTACACTTGAAACAACCGCATGCGTACACGAGGGTTTGGTTACCGATACGGAAGGGAACAACAACCATGCCGGCACAGCCATACTGTATGTAGTCGTATATAGAAATGTAATGAGCGCTGGCAAATGTAAATTTAAGTTTGATATTTTTAAACATTATATTTAAAGATGCAGTATGTATGATTTATTTATTTTATTTATTTGAATGGGACAGCACATAGTAATCAACATATCTGCAAAAAGCATCAATGGGTACAATGCCAGAGTTAGCTCGAGAGCTATTTTTCATCTGTAGTCCCTTGGTAGGTAAGACAGTTACAGATTCATACAGTACATTACATTTCAATATAGGAGAGTATAAAAAGAGTGTAGTCCAGATAAACAAGAGCAATCAGACACTTCCTATTTACAACATTACAAGGTTCAATGAGAGTAGTTTTGATTTCCTTTCAGCCAAGACGTTTTTGTGTGAAGGTGTGATAATTGTCACTTGATCTGATGTCTGCCGAAATCTCTTCAAAAACGGGTTTTGTTGCGATACATCTCCTGTATATTTCTGCTTCTGCATGTGAAACATTACACGTCATTCAAATGCGGAAAAGTATAAGAGTGTCACATTTTGAATGACGTGCGAATCGGAATGACAGAGAAATTCCGATCTGTGCGTTTAGTTGACAGTCGCATTGGCAGATATCAGGTTCGTATCGGATTTATTTCCACATATGAATGTGAGCCAAAACTGATCTGAAATATCAGATTAACTTGTAGACAGGTGTAGCGACGGCTGACATCAGAGGAGAGCGTTTCCAGTGAGTGCGGCATAGAATACGATTCGATGTTCCAAATTGGGAGAAGCGTTAAAAAACGGTGTAAAAGCATTGAACAAAATTATTGTTATTGTTGTTATATTAAATTATAATATAAACAAACACAGAATTAGAAGCTTTTGATTAAAAAGTACTTGAGGTTGCTATGGGCTAAGTGTTTTGTTGGATTTACCAGGCATTTGTAAATGAGCCATATATAATATATATATATATATATAATATTTAATATTATTATTATTATTACTGTTATTATAATATTCAATATATATTTAATTCATATTTAATTTTAAATTATTATTATTATTACTGTTATTATAATATTCTATAATATTTAATTCATATTATATTTTAAATTCTATATATACTGTACATGCCCTTTAACTCATAATTTTTAACCAAGGAATTTGCACTAATGACCTAACAAAAAATGACCTGTTACATTGTATTAGTTTAATTATTTTCCCATCAATACATTCTGAATGACTGGTTCGTTGTTTTATGAACCATCCTGACAGCTGTGTCTTGTTCCAGCGAGGCCTGTGTTCTTTCCTTCGAACCCGTTTTTACATTACTGATGGTCTAAAGAAGAGAGGGCTGTCTGAATCAATTACTACTCAGATTGCAGTTCATTAGATCTCAGCTTTGACTCCCAGAAGGAAATGTCCTCTATCACCTCCTCCTACGCTTTGCTGAAATGACTCCGCGGGGCTTCCCGTCAACGGCGGGCAGCATTGGCCACGACGCCGTTAATCCCATGAGCCAATCGCCACGCTTCGTTGACGCGTCTACGCTCACAGCTCTGATTGACTGGCCCTGTCAACCGGAAACGCCGGTCATGTTCAG
Source organism: Aldrovandia affinis (assembly GCA_029706075.1). NCBI lineage: Eukaryota > Metazoa > Chordata > Actinopteri > Notacanthiformes > Halosauridae > Aldrovandia > Aldrovandia affinis. The sequence continues at coordinate 11,386,979 of JAINUG010000002.1, read as the reverse complement.
AGGGCAAATCAAAAGTGCATTTATTATATTTTTTTCCTGGCTGAAGGCTCACTTAACAATTCATTGTCGGTCCTTGTCACAATCTGTTCACCTGTCAGCTTAAATCACATGTCCTGACACTTAAAAAAAATAAATGCATAAAAAAAATGAAGCAAGGCATTTAGTCTGATGCTTACATAATGATGAATGAATTAACTCAGGGTCAGAGGGAATACTGGTGACGTAACGCTCTCATCCCGTCATGGCAGCATTACAGCATCATTCTGGGTACATTTAGTGTTGGGCAGGGTAAGACTGTGCATTCCATAGTGTTTCCTCTTGTCAATCTCCTGCTTTGTCGGTTGGCGACAGAATAAATGGATTCCGTCCTGTGGAGATGTCAGGCATTTAAAAGTGTTGAGGTGAGGAGAAGGCCACAGAGGTGTCAGAGGGCTTGTGCTTGTGAGGAAGAATGTGCGTCTAAGGAGGGTGGATTCCTAAGGAGAAGAGCCAAGGTAGACATTTTGGTTGGATAGGACAGGAAAGTTAAGCCTGGTGATTGCTTGATACATCCCACAAATGGGTTCCTCATAGCCCAATTTTAGTCCAAATTCTTTTTCTCTCTCAATTTGGAATGACCTTCTCATTGCTGAACCCCATTTTGGAGAGCATACATTCTCCTCTGAAACACTGCTTCTTTTTACACATTCCACCAATTGAGCTCACGTAGTCATGGCGTTGGAGGAGTGCACCTTGCAGATAGACTGCAGATGCCCGATTGGTCAGTGGGTCACCCCTTCCTCCCAGACTGATTTCATGGCCAATCACACACTGCTCTGACCATGGCACTGACCAAGGGGCTCATCCCCATTCTGGAACTGTGTTTAGAAGGATGAGCCACCCTTCAGCCCCTTGATGTCCATGCTAAACAACTGTACTGTGAAGGTAAAATGCTGAGAGACCTTGGTCAAGGAGCTGTTTAAATCCTAGCTTTTTACTTTAAACTTTCATTTTTCAGTGACACTTTCTCCAGCATACAGTTAAAGTTCCACAGTCAACTATCTACTTTTTATTATTTCCTCTGAAAAGTATGAAGTAAAGAGCATCATTTATTATAGCCGCATATAGACTTTTGGCTGACCTGCTTTCGCATTCGCCCTCGGGATGTCCCATGAAACAACTAAATCAGCGGGCCTACCCCCTTCCCCTGATCCCAGAGCCGTGCGTCTCTTAAAACTCTCCTAATCTTCCAACCATGAGTGCAATTCCAATAAAAGCTTGCCAGAGATCAGGGAGGTTTATGACTAGAGTTCACTCGGCTAATGGGAGGAGAAGAAGCCCAAAAATGGAGTAGCCCCCCACTCCCCCGCGCCCCCTGGGCCTTTTGCATACCTCGATGGCTTAAAGGGGTCATCCTCCTGGCTTTCCCTGCCGCTTCCTGCAATGCTCTGCAGGTTGAAATGGGTAGTTTCGCATAAACGGGAGGCTTGAAGAGGGAGAAGTTGGGGTGGGGTTTGAGGGCCGGTCTGTCGATCTGACTGGCACACTCGATCTCTTGCCTGTCTCTACAATGGCATGGTGTGTCTCTTTACCAACCCACCTCATTTGGTCTCGCATGATGCGTCCTCGTGCACCCATATTACTGAAAGCGGGCGAAATCAGCATTGCGTTCTGTGATGGTAGGCTAAAGCAAACCCTGCGCTACAATAAACACATACTCGCACACCGGCATCCGCATGTGTATTGTTTAACTTCAAATGTTTTCACCATAAAAGATGCAAATGTTGTGTATGTAGTGGGGCGTATTATAATGGGGGGGGATGTGTCCCCTGGAATATTCAAATCAGTCATATCTGTGTCCCCCCAATAATTTGTAGATATAGAACATTCCCTTTCATTATGTCCCCCCCCAATATTTAATATGTGGTTACGCCCTTGGGACATATCTTTGAAATGATAGCTCAACCACTGATATGTTTTCAGCTACCAATAAAAAAAACTATCAACACACTGATGTTTTTTTTCTGTACATTTTGTTTTCAAACCTCTATTTTCCTGGCACCCTTTTGTATCTTACAAAGAATGTGCTAAACGCACTAGTCATTGAATCCTTTCTTTGTACCAAAGTTTCTAGCTGAAGAAAACATATTTTTGCTTTGAATGCTGGAACTCTTTCCCTTTTATGCGGCCATTCAAAAGTCCAAGGCTGGTGTTGTGCTTCATAAAGAACTGCAGTGAACCGAACCAGACAGAAGTACAGCTACAATGGCACTGACAACATTATTTGTTGTTACTTCAATTACTGGTCGATTGCAATGACCTTAGAACTAGGTTTTGATCCTTGAGTTTAAACATCTAGACCTACATCAAAACCACCACAGGCTTGCTCCTTATCTGCTAGATTAGGTATTATTTTTCATTCAAAAAGAAGGCAATGAGGCTATATAAACAGATCGTGAAATGGAAAGGCTATAGAAATGGCTCTGGTCAAAACTTTGAAAACGTATAACTTTTAATGTAAAAATCCAGAATGATTCACACCGCATAGTTGTTTTCCATCCATCCCTCTTCTGATTCAGTCTGTTACACCTTCCTTGCTTAATATTCAGTGATGTGGTTGCTTTGGTGTGCATCTGTGCAGTAGTATTTGATTAGAGGCAGGCAGTGTGTGTAATGGTTAGGGAACTGGGCTTGTAACGTTAAGGTTGCAGGTTCAATCCCCAGGTGGGACACTGCCGTTGTACCCTTGAGCAAGGTACTTAACCTGAATTGCTTCAGTTAATATCCAGCTGTATAAATGTAAACTGTAAGTCGCTCTGGATAAGAGCGTCTGTTAAATGCCTGTAATGTAATGTAATGTAATGTAACTAGAGGGTAATCTATAGCATCAATCTGAATTGATGTTCGGTTTCTGCTGTCCTGTATTTCAGTCTTCAGTTTAGTTCTCCCAACACAAAAACCGTCACATATACATTCCCACCATTGAACTACAAAATGAGTGTTACAGTTGACAAGCCTGTTGAATACTTGATGACTTGATGGAGAAGACACAGGAAAATTGATTGCAAATACCTCATTTAAATGTTGGTTGTGGACCTAGCCATGCTATACAGTTGTTGTTCTCACTTGGAAGGAGGTTTTGAGTTATCGAGGATTCGTTTGCCCTGTCGTTTGATAGATAGATTGTTTATTGTCCTTTTCAGGAAATTTGTTGCCACAGTCTGTACAGAGAAAGCCTCACATAAATTACATAAATTACATAAATACAAATATACACACCACTATTACATACATACATTAAATATGCGCCCACATGGGTACATCCACAGTCATACTCATCTATACATGATGAGTTTCGTTTGCTTGATTTAAAGCTCTGCTGCTGCAGCTCCTGTTGTTTTTGTTAGTTTTTTTGTCTTTTCTCCATCAGTTTTGACCGATTCATTGAACTCTGTCTGTCGGAAAAAGAATCACATGACATGAAAAACCATACAAAATGTTTGTTGCCTTTGACTGATGTCTGTTTTTCAGTAGGGCATTTACTGTCTCCCCCAGGCACATCGAGAAGGTACCAAAGTGCCCCCATTTCCTTACTCACAGACACTGATCCCCCCCGGTTCCCGTTCAATAAACCAGGTCAGCCAGGCAGCTTTCAAGCATAGTTTTTTTCCGGGTCGGCTTTGCTCAGTGTCCTGGAAGTGGGCCAACAATATGAGCAAGTTGACCGGATGGATTAGCAGCGCTGTATGCTGTATGCCTGTCGGAGGCACCCTGATTTTTATAGTTCCTCACACTGATCGGTTTTCACACCTCACCTGCTTATACAGTATGACTGGTGATTGGACTCAATCCATTCAGGTCAAGGACCTTGCCCATGCTTATAGGCATATGAAAAGTCAGAACCAGATTCATCAGACCTGGGTCAAATATGTATATATTATGTAAATACTACTACCCTTTCACTGATGGTAACATTGTCTTCCAGGGTAATAATGTGCCTATCATGGGAACTTGGCTATGTGTGTGTTCAGACAAATTGCTGGGCTTACGAAGGTGAAATAGAGGCTGACAGGTATATGCAGGCCGTCGTTACTGGGGTGGAGAGACTCCCTGACCCCTCCATGTTGATGTAAACATGCTGCCTTTTAGAGACTGTTGCTCCCTCCAGTAGTAATTAGCCCCCTGGACCTCTACGACAGAGCTTGTGAATCTATGTGTCATTTATAAACACGCTCTTAGCTGCTGTTCCGCGCACTCATCCTCCTGTTTTCTCTTCCTCTCTCATTCTTTGTCAGTTTATTTCTCTCTCTCTCTCTCTGTTTTTCTTGCTCTATCTGTCTATCTCTTTGTGGTTCCAAAGATTCAAACAGCCATTTTGTTAGCATGACAGGAGTTTCCAGAGCATTTCAGAAGAATAAAACATAAGAAGACAACTCTCCCTTCATGAATAAGTGCAAATAAAAAGAAAATAAATGACAATTATAATAAGGTGACACATTTAATAAAATAATATGAAAAAAAAAAAAATACAGTATTTTTATTTCATAATTACAATCTCTCCTCCCCCTTCTCTTTCCCCTTACATCTTTCCTTTCTTCGTTTATCTCTCTTTCCTATCCTCCATCATCTCCATCTCTGTCTCTCACTCGCTCTTTTCTCTCACTCTCAATTTCCACAGCTTATGACCTCAATACTCTGCTTCCTAAACAAAACAACCCACTCAAGGTTTTGCATACGTACGCAACAGTCGGACCCCTACCAATCACAGCACTGATTACGGGGGAACGGAGACACTGTATTTAACATATGCCATTTAGCGGACGCTTTTATCCACGCGACTTAGTGTATGCATACATTTTTCAGTGCATGTGGTCCCAATGGGAAACGAACCCACAACCTAATTGTCAACGCCGTGCTCCACCTGCTGAGCCACACGGCTGTGCTGATTACAGTGGATACATGCCCCGTTGTGCGTGTGCAGGTTGTTTGCCCGTATCGGTGAATGAATTCCTCTGTTTCGCTGCAGGTCGAAGCGCCCGGCTCCAGTGGCCACAGCCATGCCAAGAATTGACTCTCCCATGCCTATGATCCCGCACCAGAAGGTAGGCGCACCTCTGCCACACATCAAACCTTTGCTACACAGCTCCACGTGGCTCCAGTCAGATGTGTTTGCTTGGAGTGGTGTCACTGAAAGCACACTCTTAATGAGTAAGACGTGGGAAAGTAAGGCCTCCATTATCTCAATTTTTTTACTCTTTTCAATGACGGAGTTGAGCTCACAGACAGATGGAGCCGGGGATTCAAGGTAATCCACCGTGATTTGGCTCAAACAGCTGGTAGCGTGGTACAAAAGAATAGGTCTACAGAGTCCACAGTAGGAATCCACAACACTACTAGGACCTGGGAGAGGATCTCCAGGACCCTGCTGGCCTTTCTCATTGGGCAGGAGGTTCAAAGACGTGGGTCAGCAGTCTGGGGATTTGAGAATAACTGTTGATGAATGCTTTGCGTTCCTGGTGACATAGATGGCATTTTTTGAGGTCCTGGCTCCACCTAGTGGCACTAAAGTAGAGTGAAACACTGATCACTGATACATGAGGCTCCGTCTCAGTGAGGGATATCAACTGGTGTAAACTTAACTGACATTTACACTCGGTTGTGTCTCGTTAAAATCAAGACTGGAATGAAAATGTCTTCTGTAACAGCCTTGTTAAATGTCTTCCATTAGACACCCAAGTGAGTTTTTGCCAGGTGTGTTTACATAGTCTTTGTTCTGATTACCCACCCCACCCCCCATTCTTTACATGTCTTACCATTTTGTTTCCTTCCAAAGGATCAGTCATTGAAAATAAATGGCAGCCTTTCAGCCTGCAATACCTCCCCCGGTGCACTAGGGGTCTCCAGAGAATCAAACTCCTACTTCTACAGTAAACAGGAGATCAACCAAGCCTGTAAAGTGTCAGCCACCAACACCGGCTATACCTCCCCCACAAAGAGACTGTCTGGCGCTGGCAAGCCAGGCACTGCGGGCAAGCCGGCCCCAGACCAAAAGAGACAATATAACAGTCCCATTGGCCTTTATTCAGAAGAAACAATCAGGGAGATGGCCATGTTGCAGAGGGCACGCAAAGGCACTCCTGTGGGGTATGTAACGCATAGGCTTGTAACAAGCACTGGCCCTGGTGGCACCACTGAGCCCTACCAGCCCTACCAGTCCCACCAGCCCACTGCCATGGAAGGCATTAGCATGACTCACCTTCAACCCTGCTGACCCCCCCCCCACCCCCTCTCTTTTACAGGAGTGGTGACAAGAGTCTCAGAACATGTAGTTATTCGGCCACAGATTTGTATTCTTAGCACGAATGTCTTGTGTTACCGGCTGATTTTGAGAGGGGTTGATTTAGGCCCGCAATGTGAAATGTGCAAGACGGCAAAGTGCACAGTGGGCATCGGAGCTGACTGCGGCCATCCGCCCCGGTAATATGAACAGGCCCAATAGTGCTATTTTCTATCAGCCAAAATGACGCTGCTCTCCGCCAGCTAATTTCATAATTGAATAGAAAGCCACTGCTTTATCCAAGGCCCTGATTTGGCGAGAGAGCTCTCCGAGTAGCGTGCAGTAGGCTTCAAGGCTGCAAATTTCACTTGGGAAGGAAAATATCAGTCCTCATGTTGTCAGTCATCAGTTATCAGTCCTCAGATATTCATGTTGTTACCAGCCTTTCTCATGCATCCTTTGGTTCAGGAAAGAAAGAAAGGGGGTAGAACACAGTGAACGAGTAAGGTGACTTCATGCACATTCATTACATTACATTACATTACAGGCATTTGGCAGACGCTCTTATCGAGAGCGACTTACAGTTTTACATTTCTTTACAATCCATTTATACAGCTGGATATTAACTGAAGCAATTCAGGTTAAGTACCTTGCTCAAGGGTACAACAGCAGTGTCCCACCTGGGGATTGAACCTGCAACCTTAACGTTACAAGCCCAGGTCCCTAACCATTACACCACACTCCCTGCCACATTCCTGAGTGGGACTGGGTCCAGGGGTGTTCCCTCCTGGCTAAGGGGGCCAGGTAAGAATAGTATTACCTTCTCCCTGTGGCAACCACCTGTCTCTGCTCCCAGTTTAAAAGGATATGGAATGCCTAGGCTCAAGTTCCCGTGCATCCCTATCCAGCCCTGTGCATACCCAATATATCTGTCTCTCTCTTTTTTGAGGGTCTCTTCCTGCCCAGGGTGTTCCATGCCCCCAACCAATTTGACTTGGGTCAACTCATTACGTTCTGGCGGAAACAAAAATGCACATTGAACATTGAAGTTGGCAGCTGTATAATGCGTATAGGGTCGCTGGACTAGATTTGTGGTGGTATCCTCTAAGTCATGGGTCGGCAACCTGTAACACTCAAAGAGCCATTTGGACCCGGTTTCCACGGAAAAGTAAACACTGGGAGCCGCCAGTGGCGTAGCGTGGGGGGTGCTACGCGAAAAAATTATTGCACCCCTCGGATTTTCGTGCGCGAGGAAATTTTGAACTACAAATAAAATACACTTCAATTGGATACTTATAATTTATTTTCCCAAGCCACGCGGAGCTGCAGCATAAGGGTGAAAGAGCCGCATGCGGCTCCGGAGCCGCAGGTTGCCGACCCCTGCTCTAAGTGAATGTTCTGTAAATGAGTACTCCTCTGAGTATAAATGGGTGGTGGGGGCGGGTGAGGGGGGGGCGGGTGTTGGAGGCTTGGGTGGGGGGTGGTTTTGATTTATTGTGGCTTGGGGTGCCTCGGCATATCCGTGTCCGCGGCTTACTTGTGAAACGGGCACGGGGGCGGCCCACCGCTTCACCGCTGCTGTTGTCCATCACCCCCCTCACCTCGGTCTGGAAAGGCCCCTGGTCATCGTTTTTAGATGATTCACAGGTTCCAATAATAACTGCTCTTCTCAAACCGACATCGTGGGCCAGGAGCATTCATGTGTTGAGCAGGTTAAGGTGACGAGGCACCAGAAAACACCGTACCAATGTCCAGGAGAATCGCAGAGTCCTATCCCTTTTTATGCTTTAAAACAGGCATATTTGAGTTGCTGCTAATAGATATTTGTTATCATAAAAGGCGGAACATGTGGACGTTTGTGATGTGGGAAAAAAACACATCTGCCCATTGACAAGCCGTGAAACAATCCTGAGAGCCAGCCTTTGAAGATGTGTGTTTTAACTCCTTGAATGTCGGTGAAAGTCTTCCAGAAACCCAGTTTCAGCTTCAAAATTTGAGTGTTAGACCTTCATAATCTTACCCTTATATGCAATACAGCTCGTCTCCTGGTGGTTGACCTCCGAGGAAGGGGCTCCGTTCTGTCCAACTGTCCATTGCCTTGTTAACCCGTTTCTTTTTCTCTCTCTCTCTCTCTCTCTCTCTCTCTCTCTCTCCTCTCTTTCTCCCTCTCTCCTTCTCTTCTATCTATTTCTCTTTCTATTTCCCTGTTTCTGCTGCCTCAGGTCATTGCCAACACCGCCGCCAAGTTAGTACCAGATCCTGAGTGCAGTGTGCTTGGGCCTGTCGTGTGATGACGCATGGTGTCTTACTGTCATTTTGTGCTCATGTATTGATTCTCCACTTTACATTTAAATGCCCAGAATCACTGTGTCAATATAGATATCTGCATCCAAATCTATTTATCTAAATCTATATCTGTATAGATAGCTTTATAAAGCATGTCTATGCCTATACTGCATAAAGCTACAGGTAGTGACCAAACAAATGGAAACACCAATTATTATTATATTATTATAAAGTCACCTAATTGGGTGTTGGGCCACCTTGTGTGTCCAGCACTCCATATATGCACCATGACATTGAGACATATACCAGCATCTGGAATTCTGCACGAGGAATACGACACTCTTCCACCAGAAAGCCAGTATACTCACACTTAGTTGAGGGAAGTTGAAAATGCTATCTCAGGCGTCATTCCAGAACATCTCTCAAATGCTTGATTTGGTGAAGATCTGGTGACTGACTGACAGCGCGTTGTTATCTTGGAAGACACCCCGTCTTTCTGTGCAGGAAGTAAATGCTTTAGAATGGGGTAAAGACAATCACTCATTAAGTAACAGTTGGCACTGACCTTGCCTTCGAAGAGTATGAGTGCATGCCAGGAAAATATGCCCCCATACCACTAAGGAACCACCAGAACCCTTCAGTGTTGTGTTTCCATTTGTTTGTTCACTACCTCTATATCTAAATCATATCTAACATGTATATCTATACCTAAATATCCATCTAAATCAATGTCTAAATATAAACAGTATATACAAATCTAGTTACATTTATATTTGTACATATATAATCCATATCTAAATATATAAACATTGTTATAATTTTCATTTACGTCACACAGGAACCGGGACATTTAAAGTAAAGTGCCATTGGTCTCTTCTCGCTAGTTGCTCAGTAAATATACACTGACCGCAAAGCTACCGCTGCAGTGGTGGTTCAAAAGTTTCAACCGTGATTTGCCACGATGACTGCTGCATGGTCGACAGGCTGCGCTCGAGTAAAGGCATGCCCATAGCCTCACCTGTCAGTCAGCTGAGCAGTGAGCATGAGCCGTGAGCATGAACAGCACATGCTGTGTCCTCTTTTTCTTTTTTATTATCATATATATATATGTATATTTTTTACATGCATTAAGCCTCCCTGTATGGTCAGAGAATGTGGTTTCCTTGGATTCCTTGCTGTCCCCAACGTTTGAGCGTCGTACCAGTGAACGAGCATGCAGAGTGATTGCTTGAGGCTTGAGGAACGACAGTAGTGACTCGCGGTCATATTAAGAACTGCGCACGTGTTGTGCAGAAGGTGGCCTTGCATTCTTCATGGCTGATGTGTGCATTTCTTGCATTTAGTTGTTGTGTGTGTCTCTTATAAGGATATGAAGAATATTCGGGTCAAAACGGTTCATCCCAATGGGCCTTACAGTGTGTACAGTGTCATTGTAATGACTGCGTTAAGTTTACCACCTGAGCTTATTTTCTTGACAAAAACTGTGAAACGTGCTAAAGTTCCATTTACTGAAATGTGAAGTTCCATTTACTCTTGTAATGGTCACTCTGGAACAGGGTTACTCAAATCACGGTCCTTGTGGGCTGAGCACTGCTGTTTTTCCACCCTTATTTTACCTGGGAGTCAGGTGTGAAGACACTCTAGCTAATCGATTGCATTAATTGTTCAATTAACTACCTGAGAGAAAGGAAAACCAGGACCCTGCTCTAAATTTCCTGAAGATTTCATTCCATCGTGGGCCAGATTTGAACCAGTGTACTGCACCAGGTGACCTAATGCTCTTCTTCAACCAAGAATTAGCATCCTGAAGATGTAAGCACTTCATTCAAAATGTATTAAAACAGGTGGTAAATTTGATGCAAAGGTGATTATGAGTTACGAATAGGCCCCTGTGTGTTTCCCTCGCTTTATTTTTGGCACCTCCCAGATGCCTTTAGAAGGTTAGCAGTATTTTATAAGGAAACCTGAGTATTGTGAATAGCTGGTAATTCTATAGGGCAGATTTGTTGGCTCCTGTCAAGCTGAAAGTAGAAGTTCAGTGCAGGTTTACAGGCCTAAACCCCTCCCCATCACTCATCCCTCTCTCCCCTTCACTGTTACACTTCCACTCCCTGGCCATTGCAATCTCTTCACCACTGTCTTGCTCTCTCTTTCTCTTTCCTCTCCCTCCCTCCCTCCCTCTCTCTCTCTCTCTTACCCTCACGGACACGCCACCCCCACCCCCCCTCCTTTGACAGCACTGAGTATGTCCCCAGCTTCAACCCCAGCATCCTGAAGGACTCCGTCCTCTCCACTCACAAACCAATTGAGGTCAAGGGTCCCGGCGGCAAGGCCACTATAATCCATGCCCAGTACAACACCCCTATTAGCATGTACTCCCAGGACGCCATCATGGACGCCATTGCTGGCCAGTCCCAGGCTAGGGGCACTGAGATGTCCAGGTAAGACTGCCCCCTCCCGTCCTGCACACCCTTCCCTAAGCCTGCATGACCTCGCTGCCAGTGCCCCCTGCTGGCCACGCTGGGCTGGGCGCGTGCAAGGCAGCTCTGCACGGGAGAAAGCCGAAAGACAAGGGCGCCGAGGGATATGCGAAATTGCAAAAAGGTGCACGTGGAACAAAATGGTCAGAAAATGGTTTAGGGCAGGGTTACTCAAATCACGGTCCTCGTGGGCAGAGCACTGCTGTTTTTCCACCCTCCCTTTACCTGGGAGTCAGGTGTGAAGACACTCCAAGTCAATCATTTGCACTAATTGTTCAATTAACTACCTGAGAGAAGGATAAACTAGGACTGAATTTGGGCCATATTTGAGTAACACTGGTAGAGGGGAAAACGATCAGTTTGTGGCAGCTGCTCTGTCCACCACGATAAAGGCTTTAGGAAATGATTCCACTGGAGGGCCTAGACATTTAGGACTTTTCTTGCCATATTTTGTCTTTTGATTTTTTTGGCTTTTGACTCATAGGGATGTTTTATCTGTATTTTTTAGTGTTATGTCTTATACTTATTTTTTTATTTCAAAGCATGACACAGACACTTTCAAAGCTCATCAGCTGTAGGATCAGTTTTTGGGGAAGTTTGTTTTCCTCTCATGCACTGTGTTTTTCCGAAAGCCCTGTTTGTTTTGTTTTGTGGTGTTTAAGCAGTGTTGTAGCTGCAACAGGGAGAGAGGAGAGGGTTCTTCTTTGGCATTTGCGGCGAAGGTGTGTGTGTGCAATGTGTCTTTAATTAATACAACCACCTCAGAAATACACAGTGGCCCACACGCTGTGTATGAAACTTCATTCATTCATTTATAATATTCATTAGTTCATCCATCATTGAGAGTGATACATACAACATAAAAGCACGCATTTGTCATGCCCGTATATGGACACAAGCGGCCTACCGCTTGCACATCTGTACACCAAGCCAGTGATCTGACAATTATGCTCACGACGTCCTTTTCTGACGTCCCGCCAGACTTCCTCCTTTGTGTCATTCATAGCTGAAATCATTCTTCTGAAAGGAAATCATAATGGTCTAACTTCATGCACATTATAAACGCAAACACCCAAATATAGAGATTTCAATTGGTCCCGTTTACTCGGCATTACTGAATTACAACAGCAGTAGACTCATGTTCTCTGAGTACCTGCCCAGTCCTGTCATGGATCCTTGTATTCTATTCTTGACTTAAGGAAACATTGAAATGTCTGTAATGTCGACAACATGAATACATGCTGTATGTGTGTATGCTCGAAGAAGATATGTGAGTTCATATTCAGAGTACCAATGTGACAGAAGAGGCTACAGATCATATTTTTACATCTTTTTTGGGGGGGGAACTTGCGTGTGTTGAGGAGACTTGTCTTGGTCACACGGAGGTGGCTAGACCAGGAGCTCCCAACACTGCTCTGTGTTTAGGGCTCATGTTGACTTCTGCTTTTCTCACCCCTCCCACAACCATCCCTGCCCCCCCCCCCCCCCCCCCCACCCCGACGCGCCATCTCACCCCCTGCCCTGCTGTTTGTCCCCTCCCCCTTCTCCATGCCCCCCCCCCCCCACCCCCCTGGCCGATCATGTGACTCCCCCAGCGGTGAAATCCCTGCCCCCGGCTCTCCCTTGGCGTAAGTAGACTTGACGATCGTCTCAGACGAGTGTGGCCCCCCCGAGCCGCGTCTCCGTCTCTGTGTTTCCCTCACACTCCTGCTTGCTCACCCCCAACCCCCTTCCCCCACCCGTACGTACTCTGCTAACATTGCCACCCAGTGACCCTGTGGATACCTTGGTGGGCTGTCTGTCATGAGACTCATTGTTGGTTTATGGAAGTGTGTTTGGACTTTCGGTTTGGTTAACTGACGTTTCCCCCGCCCCTGCCCCCCAATGCAGTGATGACATCACAGAGTACAGAGAACGGGTTTGTTAAGGGTTGAATCCATCTCGGCAGAAGTTTCCCTCAGTCTACTTCAACAAACAAACAAAACACAAGTAGCACTTTGGTATAGCTTTTCAGAACTGATGGTAAGAAAGGTTTGCTGTAGACCACTGCGGTTATCACTGCTTTACCTGTAGGGTAGACGTTTCAGTGTTTTTTTTTTTTTCCGAACATTGTGCAAAATGAGGCCTAATACTGTCCTGCATTTGTAACACTGGGGACCTTTGTCTTAGCTATCTTCCTTTCCCATTTCCTTGACAAATTTTGGTTGAAAGTCAGAAGGGTCTGGAACTTCTGGAGCTTCTCAATTTTTATTCATCGCTCTCAATCCTTTCTCAATATCCCATCTGAAATTTCACTCTATCAATAACCTGCAAAAAAAAGGTCCTCCAGTCCACTCCCTGGAGCTCTCTGCTCCGGCCCCGGACTCCGGCCCTCATAAGATGACTATTTTCACCTTTTTGGACCACCAACAAAGAGGGTACTGATGTTTTCTCTTTTTTATTTTGGCAAAACCAAAACACTGTGTGTAAAGCACACCATGGAAACTATAAAAAGTATTTATCTCCAAAGAATTTGTTCTATGTCAAAGTATTCATTCACTGTGTTAGCAGCTATCTGAAGCAAGAGATATTCCACACCAGTCCAATCTTGCACGATATACCAAGAACCAATGCTAATCGCAAATTTCATGAAAAAGAAAAAATCTGGAAATGTTCTGAGCTGAGTCACCCTCCTGTTAAAGATACGGTATGCGTGTGTGCATTATGATGATGATTTAAGGATGCTACCATGTTACTTTCTGCAGGGGCACTGCTTCACGGGCAAGCTTGTGCACTCAAAATCAGTAGAATAGAAAACGGCTTTAGCTACATTTTGATTTTAGCTTGTGTGAACACGCGTCTGACGATGCTACCTTTTAGCCTCGCCGTATTTTCTCTGCCACTTTGCTGCTCTCTCTTTCTAGCCTCCATGCGAATAATAATTAAGCCAGTATCCTGAATTTCGATATGCTATTTGTTAGTCCCGCCATTTTGTCTCTCTGGAGGAAGATTCCATTCCTTATTGCAGGGCTTGTACTTGAGACATGTGTCGATCTGGTCTCTGGATCAGTGTTCATCCCCCAATTTCAGCTTCATTTTGGGAAGCTTCATTTTAATATTAAAGATGTGAATTTATGTATTGTCAGGCCTCGTAAAATGTTAGCGAATTGAATGAAATATTGAATTGTGGGTTTACAGTATTTTGCAGTAATTTCCTGTTCACCATATAGTGGAGCTGTACGAAAGATGGTGGTTTTCCACTAAGCTGCCGATTGTACTGAACGGTGATAGTATGAGCGCTCAAACCTTAGCCTTCAGCTCTTTTCAATGCTCACAAACATCCATTAGCTTCGCTGGTTGATGACAAAGGTCAAATGGAAACCAAGGCGAGAGAATGCAAGGGAATACATTTCGGAAATCCTAACAGTAGGGGGGAGGGGTGGAGTTACAAAAGCATGGGGGGGGCACAATGCTACTGTGGCTCCTCCTACAAACAAACCCCTCCCACCCGCCTGCCGACCCCCCCTCTCTGACGTGGCCAAGGGCAACTGACGCCATGCGGCTCTCTCTGTGGTTGCAGTACGCTCCCAGTTAAAGACCCTCTCGTAGACAGTGCCTCCCCAGTCTATCAGGCAGTGATCAAGCCTGAGGATCAGAACATGGACCTCTCTGAGTGGGCCCGGCGCGCCGCCCAGCTGCAGTCCAAGTCCTTCCGCATCCTCGCCCATATCACGGGAACCGAGTACAGTGAGTACTGCACCCCCCTCATCGCCTCGCCTCGCCCCACCCCACCCCAGCATACATCATATATACTGTGCATTCATAATTCATATGCATTCATTCATGCATGCACAACATATTGATTTGTAATGGCTAGTCAAACAAAAAATGATTCCCAAAAATCGAAAAGATATATATTTCACTGCACTGACTTAGGCAACATCAGCTGTTATAAAGAAAATGTATCTTGTTTGAATTGTTCTCGTAACGTTATATATCAGTATAGTGAATACATTCCCCGACTAAATATGTTCTCATAATGAAATAAGACATGAATAGATTTGAAGGAAATCCCCTCAATCTGATTCTTGTCACTCTTTCTTTCTCCCTTTCAGTGCAAGACCCAGATGAGGAAGCTCTGAGGAGATCAAGGTAGGCAGCTAGCAGCAGCTACGGTGGCCTCATGGGGACATAGAGTCTGTGAGCACACTAGGCCAAGAGCCAAGCCGATTTACTGCTTTTAAAACAGCAGGAGCTGTAGGTGAGGGCGGCTCCCGGGGGGACCCCTGCCTACAGGCCTCGGGCTTGCGCCACTTCTGTAAAGGTTGGAATGTGATTCTAGTGGCATATGACTGGAGTGAGGGGTGAATTGAGGTGTCCCGGGCACTTTGGTGCCTCTCGCACAGGCTCCCGACGGCCGTAACAAGCTTGCCGGAGCTCCCTCTGAGCCCCCAGAACCATTCGCGTTTTGTCAAGGCCTTGTCTCCTTGCACTTTGCCTCTCCTTCACAGAGCACTGATTCTACAAGCCCAACACTAACACCGTGCACTGTTCATTAGCATCGCACGCAGAATGCTAACATCACACACTGTTCACTGGCATCGCACACGGAAAGCCATCACACACTGTTTGCTAGCATCGCACACAGAAAGCTGACATCACACACTGTTCATATGCATCGCACCCAGAAAGCTAACATGTCCTACCCGCGACAGTAACCAAACAATCTTTCATTACATGAATTGTGATAACTATCCAAATGTCTCTCTCATTCCCAGAGGTTTGGTATGGTTTCCAAAGGAAGGCCTTGTTCCTTTCTGCTATTTCCGACATCCCCAGGTGGTGTCGCTGTTACGTCGACTTCATAACACTGTCCTGTACCGGACTCCTCAGATCAGAGTCTGAGTGTGTGAACACATCGCTGTAGAGTTTGTTACGGCTGCCGCTGAGGTCTTCAAAGTTATCCTGGACCGAGGGTCACCAAAGCACCCCCGACACTTACTGATCCCCCACAGATCTCTGGCAGGGGAGTGGAGGCCACAGTCCCTAACCCGTCTTTCTTTCCCTCTTTTCTTTCTTCTCCCCCTTTCCTTTCTCTCTATCTTCATGCCACAGGGAAAAGTTTGAATCAGAAGTTAAAGGCCCACGTTTTGCTAAATTGCGAAACTGGCACCACGGCCTGTCGGCACAAATCCTTAACATACAGGAATAGCTGCCCACGAGTAACAGGCAAATAAATGAACCACAGCCACCTGAGAGACAGAGCAGGAGTAGGAAATGTGTAAGAAAGTATTTAGTGACTGGAATGTGAGTTAAAGAGTGGTAGAATAGCTGATGAGTTGACACGGAAAGTTTCCTTGTTGAGCACTTGCTGTTCACTGTTATGTGCGGTGCGTTTCTGGGCACGTATCCCTCCGCCATCGTAATGTAGCGCAGAGCTGTTTTCATTTTTTCCATCTTTTTATCTTCCTTTTTCCTTTTTCCGACTGTTCTACTGAGCCTAAATCAACAGTCACTGTTGCTGTACAAAAAAAGTTGTATTTCCCTGTTTAAATAGTATAATTAAGTATAATTATTATAACTGTGAAAAGCTATACCAGTAATAAAATCTATACCACTTTAAACCAAACAAACCATAAGAGAGACTTGTCGCTTTTCCTTCATTTGCTGTCACAATGTACCTTTAAGCGAATGAAAATGGCTGCCCTGTTTCTTAGTTTGATGCACCATCTGAGGCACGTGAAGGTGTTCTATATCACATTACACTACAGTACATTCATTTAGCAGAAGCTCTTATTCAGAGCAACTTTCAAAATGAAGTACATAATTGTATTCAATAGGATTACAAGAGCATCTACAGAGAGAGAGAGAGAAGTGCTAGGATCAACTATATTGTTAGCCTAATCAACTATCCTGTTCTGGTTCTACAGTATTTTGTGGTAAATTGGTTCATATTATAGGGTAGAAAAGGGCATATGAGAGTTATGAAAATATTTCCTTGAGATATTAATACCTGGTAATATTATCTAAACATATATTTAGATAATGGCATTAATCCTCAATTAGTCTGATAATGCCTGGACTACTGCCTGAACATGCAAAAATGAATGATGAATTGATCAAAATGAATAATTACAAAACACTTCGGTGAACTATTTTCATGATTTCTTTTGTGGATAGTTACTAATTGCATAGAGCTCTCGATACTACGGGAAAATGCATAAGCCCCATTGCTTCTTTGAAAGGAACTTGTGGAGAGAGCAAAGCCTTTCGGCCCAGAGGGAGAGTGAAGAATTTAAGAGTCTGAATAACGCCTTTTTTGTGCCAAGACGGAAAAGTGGTGCGGATTAGCTGTTCTCTGCCTGCATTAATTAGCAAACCAGTGTCCCTGCTCCCCGACACACGTTCGTCTTTTAAAAAGATTTAAAGATGGCCACGGCCACGGCCACGGCAGATGGCCTAGTGCTTACAGTAAGACGGCAGCTACTTCAGCAAATCATTGGCTTTTTGCTTAACTTGCCATGGAAAGAGGATTGCGTAATGTTTATTTCCTATAAAAGTAGTACCGCCGATCACCATTAAGAAAAAGGTTTTTTCCTCCCTCTTGCAAAGGAGCTGCGATATTCACTATTCAGAAGGTCTTCTACCATCTTCGGTACACCAGCTTTGACTCGGATAAATATAATCTAACCTAGATACCTGAAAACCTACCTTGCGATGATCTTATCGTAAGTCGTATATGCGCAGATGATTTCATTGCGCGTTTGACAGAGAAGGCTTGACATCTACAAATAATAATGCATGCTATATCGGACAGGTTTACTGACGTTTTGCTGTCGTCCGTCAGGACCGGTTTACCGGGAGAAGTCATTGTCTGGTGGCCTTGACTAATGCAAGACTATCATGCATGCGTACACACAGCCTTCAAGCTGGCACGGTGGTACACACCAAGGTGAAGATGTTTTGTAGAATATTAATAGGACGGCAGTTGGCTCAATCTACCTTCTGAGCTAGTGTTTTTCAACCTGCGTGCGGCCTACATCCGCACAACGGTTTGGCCCAAATCGCAGCATGTGTTGATACATGAATACTAAATGGGTGGATATCACTACCTCTTCTGTGCAAACCTTTGCAGTGCCAGGGTATGCCAGCAAACAAAACGAATGCACCGATTGTGCTCGAAACAGCGCAAAACGACGTAGAACAAAATCAGTGTAGACTCCGAGACGTTTTGTGAATGGAAACCCTCTATTGAATTTTCTTCATTTCAGCCCATGTGACACATTCTGGTTGGCATGCGGCCCATATTGTCCAAAGGGGTTGAGAACCACTGGCTGAACGCAGGGCTTTGATCTGCTCCTCAAATACCTTTTCAACTCTATGCAATACCTTTTCAACTCTCATAATGGTTAGGGAGCTGGGCTTGTAACACAAAGGTTCCAGGTTAGATTCCCAGGCGCTGTCGTTGTACCCTTGAGCAAGATACTTAACCTGAATTGCTTCAGTAAAGTATCCAGCTGTATAAATGGATTGCATGTAAAGAAATGCAAAACTGTGTAAATTGCTCTGGTAAAGTAAAATGTCAAAAGTAAAAAGTAAAGTTTTGTTGAAGCAAGGGGCTTGAATGAGGTCTTTGTAGTCTGAGGTGGAGGCTTAGTTCACCAAACAGCAGTGAGATGAGAGATGGACCAGGTTAGCAGTGGACATTCAGAACCTTATGTGCTTTTGACTGGTCTAAATAAACCATCACTGACACCAGAGTTGCACATTTAGGCCATCAGTGTTACCTTGATTAAAGGAACGCTTAAACAGCATACAGTTGTTTTATAGGCAGTACTATCCATTTGAATGCGGAGTTTAAGGCACAAAAGAGTGTGGGACAGTTCACATTCATTTTTGGGTTGAATAGAGGTCTGATTTCTTCACTGCACGTATTAGAGGCACCCTGAACATTGGACGCAGAGGTTTAAAATACGTCTGTGACCATTGTGTCCACTGATCCTAGCTCATCCCAGCGAAAGGCTCAAAAGAGTTTTGAAATTTGGTCATGTAAACACTGTAGGAAAGGAAAACATCAGGAGAGAAGTAGCTTCAGACAGAGAGAGGAACAAACTGTTTGTCAAGTTTGTGAGAGTGCTTCTCTGGCGTCCCCTAGAGGAGGTTGATCTACCTGCAGGTGCTGAGTGCTCTTCCATTGTGCCATTTCAGCACTGCTGAATTTTTTACATTTCAGGCTTTCCATCCCCCATATCATTTTCTTCACAAATCAAATAACTTAAGCCGAATCGGCAAGATACTTAAATGAGAAAAAATTTGAAAGCGTAATAAAAAGCAATTTTATGTTTCATACATAATCAGTATATGTCAGAGTAGGTCAAAAGCAGGTTTTATTCGATGGTTTTATTTGATATATAGAACTATGGGTTTATTCTATGGTTTTATTGATATAAATAATATATAGAACTATAGTGTTATTTGATGGTCTTATTAATATAAATTATATATAGAACTATTCTTTTTCGATGGTTTTATTCATATAAACGATATATAGAACTATGGTTGTATCCCTCCCTGTGGAGGAATATCCCTGTGGATGGGGGTTTCCGGAATACGGAACCCTCGTGGACACATTAGTCAGCCCTGAGTGATGTCATCAGTGATGTCAGAATGCGCAGGATCAGATGTGGAAGAAAAGGACGAGGGAAGCAGTGACCAGAGATGACGCACGGTCATCACTCCATCTCCACAAGGAGAGCGGAATAAAAAGAGACAAACAAACAAGCAAAAAACACACAAAAAACTGTGGAAATCGATCTGTGAGTAGAGAAAGACCCGAAAGGTAATTCTGCTTGTCTGGTTTTCACATAGGGAAATTGTGTTACGCCTGCTGTGGGCTAATTTGTACAGATTAATGATGTTTTCAGTTGGATACCATTGCTAACCGCTCTCTTCCTTGTGTCTGCTTCTTGACACCCCCACCCCGCCCCGCCCCATCATTTCCACTTTGGGAAAGACCCCATCTCCCACCCCACCCCCATGGCCTGCATGCATTGCATGCTGGGAAGAGAGCGTGAGTGTGCTGGCGTGCTTGTACCTATGGGTGGCAGACCCCCTCTCCCTCTCCCTCTCCCTCTCCCTCTCTCCTTTCATCCCTCCTTTTTGCACAGGGCCTCTACCTCCTCCCACACACCACGCCCTGCATTCCAGGCTTCATCCATCGCTTATTCTCTTTTTGCTTCTTCCTCTGCCTCTTCTTCCTCTTCTACTTCTCCCCAGTTCTAGACTGGGCACATCCCCCCCCCACCCCCAAAACAAAAATCTAAATAAAACAAGAGCAATCCATTAAAACCATGGCTAACCACCACATCTCTGTGAGATCACTCCATAGCCGCTCAGCAGTCTCCGGCCCCTTCCTGCTCTTCTCTTTAAGGCAGCAGTTGTGAAGGCATGAGAGCAGGACCTCCAGTATCTGACAGTGAGCAGTGAGCAGTGCGCGTGCGCAGTCTTGCTGTAATCGATTATTACATTTAGGATATGCATAGGGGATGTTTAGCGGACATTATAGATGCATCAAAGCTATCCTTGGGGTTTCACATGCAGCTTTTGTTCTGCGTTTCAGGGAAGCCCAGGGCCTTTGGAAAACACATTAGGGTTATAGTTAGGCGCACCTTTTGTATTAGAGTGTGGCATTGCTGTTCAGTCAGTTTTATCTTGTCGGATAAGTATGACCCAGTGCATTTTACATCTTGAAGGTCAAGTTTGAGAACCTTTTCTACATTCTGAATCTGACTGTCAGGTATATAATATATGAAATGGCTTTTTATGGCTGTTGAACAATATATATTGCCAAAGATTGAGACGACTACAGTATAACATAAGTGTGGAGAGGCTTGAGATTGTGTTATGAGATTGTGTGAGATTGTTATAAGATTGTACGGCTGGTGCAGGAATTAAGTGCTGTTTCCACGGAACTTTGTCTAGGGTGGCGTAGTACAGAAGCCAACAGGGTATATTTTAGGATCTGTGAAGGTTGTGATCCTTCTAGGGAGGGGCTGTCAGTACTGTCCGTGTCAGTGGCTGTCAGTGCTGCCTTCTTAGGCACTAGGTCTGGAGCGCTGCTGGGGCTTTGTGTTATGGCGTATGTGTGTGTGTGTGTGTGTGTGTGTGTGTGTGTGCGCGTCTTCTCCCCAGTCCCTCCATGTGTATCATCCTCTCCCTCTCATTCCCATTCTACATCCATGCTCTTTGATGCTCTTCTTCACATTCAGACCTCATTATGCTTTTATTAACCCATCTGGCAACACAAGCCCCTCCCCCTCCTTTCTAGCCACACCTCTTGCCCAAAGTCGTACCTAAAGCTTACAGCTCTGAGCAACGGGTAGAGAGCACAGTTGCCGTGTTTTAGTTTTTTTAGAAAGAAAATACAGAGTGGAATTTCTGCTGCATGCATTTTAGGTGACGTTGCAGGAGCTAGTCTGCTAGTGCTCAATAAAAAAAAAATGTCACCTGTAATTTGGCACAGAATTGCGCATGTTGCGCCCCCTTCCACTGTGGTGGCTGCTGTTCCCTGCACCGAACTGCCATACAGACATGAGTCCGGCGCCGTACTGCAAATCCTACCATGCTCCCAGTAATGTAAAGGCTCCAAAAAATCTGGAGAAAGTCAGGTTTCCAGATTTAGTGTTGGCCACCTGTAGCCCCATGTTGTCTCTAACCACTGTTGTGAGCCACCCCTCGCCTCCTCTTCCCTGCTTATGTGTCATTTAGCAGTGTCCACAGTTCTTGTTTGAATGCGCATGCTCTGGTCTCTTAACTCTCCCTGTCCTGCACCTTCCGCACCTCCTACCTGCACCCTTTGTGAGCCTGGCTTCTAAGGAGTGTGCAGAAAATTCGGCAAATATTGTGATGAGCCAGGTTTCCTGCACACTGCACTGCACTAACCCTGTCACGTACTGGGAGAGGACAGTTTCCCTATGTTGATAAGCATACCAAGCAGAGATTACCAGCAGGGGGTGCTACACGTGTCAGCTAAGCCTTGCCGTGGACCTTATACAGTATTCCAACTCCCTTTCCTTGCAACCCCCCCCTACCCCTCCAACTTGATATTGCAACAAACTTTCCCTGTCGCAGTGGCTGAGAAAGAGAGAAATGGCTTCTACTTATGTGTATCTTGACCTAAAACCAAAACTCAGTTGGGCAAACACAAAACACAATGGGGCAATGGACAATTAAAAGCATGGATGTGAGCTACACTCCATAACATCTTTTTCCAATTACAATTCCCCATTTTCTCTGGTGTTGTTCTAAACCCACCAACTTTCTCTTTCTCTTTCTTTCTCTATCTCTCTTCTCCTTTGTTTCTTTGTTGTTGACCTGAGCTACGAGAGGTTGGCTTTCAAAGGACAAACTTTTTCCACTAAAGTGCCCCTCACAATGGTATTGAACACCAGTTTGTGTAAATGTAAACCAAATTAGCATACTGGCTTTGTGCTTTGTAACTGCAGTCCTTTTGAGGAAAAAACAAAAAAAAAACCCCCAAAACCTGTTCACTTAAAATGGCAATTTTAGCTATTTCATTGCATTTTGTAAGACAACCTCACTTGTACTCAGAAATCCTCCTGTGCCTCTCTGTGGAATGTATGTGCGTTGAAGTAGTTGTTGTCATGGTAATCAAGAAGTCATGTGCAGCTAGGTGTCTTTCTCCATAGTACGTAAACAAATATTATGTTTTCCGAATGCATACTATTGTATTGTATGCATAGTTTAGTTTACCTAAAATGAAAATGTACATATTTTAAATGTAAAACATTTTAGAATTATGTACATATTTTAAATGTAAAACATTTTAGAATTATATTAGATATTTTAAATTAACCTGTGCATTTCTCCTCGTTTCAATGCTTATCGGCTCCAGTGCTTACAGCCCATTGAGGAGACATTGGGCTGTTAGTGCTGTCCATCTGCAAGACTAGATTTCTCACCCGTCCTTTAGCAGCTTGCATTAGCCACAAGCCACAGGGTGGAGTCCTTGATAGCGTCATGCGTTTGACATTCTAATCACAAGGTGGAGCCCTTGTATTTGACATTTTCGCGGAGCAGATAAAAATAGGAGTGAAAAATAACTCCTGTTACATATCACGAGATATATCGATTTATAGTGCTGCACGGCGGTGTTTGTTTGCGAGGCTGTGCGTTTTGTGTGAGTGTGTTTCGTCCAGTTTTTGTACCCAGCGTCAGAGTTGGCCTTCTCCCTGTCCACTGTCAGTCATACTCAAGGTGCCTCGACTCCCCTGCCAAACCAGCACGCCACTCCAAACGTGCAGGCCAAAACAACAACCTAAAAGCTAACCTCATGGGTTTGACACAGAAGCCAGCGACCTCCATTCCCTGACTGCTACAGTGGCTCTCACTGAGTTCACGAGCTCACGCTCTGACCACTGCTCTCTGCTACGCGGTGAGACGATCAGTGAAAATCATCTGCCCGGTTCCAGGTTCAGTTGGGCCCGTTTCAGCTGATTCTAAACAAAGAGTTTAAAAGTGAAATATTGTGAACCCTCCCCCCACCCCATTTAGTTTATTCCAGAATCTGTGGTCAGAGAGCAGCTCAGGATTGGAGGTCCTGGTTGTCCAGGAGGGTCAGACGGTCAGTCCACCAGGCCCGCTGCTGCTAGGTGCCTGCCCCCCTCCCCGTCCTCTCTACCTGAGCTACTCTTGTGATCTCCTGCATTCCGATCCACTTTCTCAAAAGAAGAAGCTGAAGGACGAGGGACAGACTACCCTCTCCGAGTACCCCAAGGCCTCGGGACTCCATTTCTGCTCATGGGCTTCAGTTCAGCCTCTGACCTATGAAGAAAAAGCTTAATTCATTTAATGATTTATTGATTCTGCACACGGTGACATCGGACACCTTTCCCCTTCTGCTTTTGGTGAACATGCGGGGGGGGGGTCTGTGCCGCTCGTTCATGGTCGGCGATCTCCGTTGGTTCTTGGTATATGCTGTGTGTAACCTTTTCCTCAGCAGGACTGAAAAAGCCCAACTGCTGCCGCCGCTGCCGACGCCAACTGTAATTTTGTCATTTTATCGATCAAAGCGCAATGCTAATGGATTAAGTGAAAGCAGACGGATAAGTCACATTCCTCAGATCCAATAACTCACTGTGCTCCGCCCTCGTCCCCCCGTCCCCCCGACGGATTTCTCTGTGCTCTCCCCGCCTGAGGACATGATTGATTAAGCCTTCCCTGCCAGGACGCAGTCATTTAAACAGCCCCCTCAGTGCAAAATCAATTCCTCAGTAGCCGGACGGCCGCATTTTTCCAATTACTGGGAAAATACAATGCGACAGGGTCTCTGGAGCCTCCAAGCCCTCTGCCGTAACTTATCCGTAATCGATAGGTCCCTGTGCTTTTCTTTTAGACCGAGGCTGTGTCAGTAATGTGTTGGACTTTCTCTCCCCCACCCGCGTGCCCTCTGAGGCTTCCGAATCACCGTCTGCGTCTGCCACGCCCCGAATCCTGCGCCTCAGTCGCAAAAGAAGATCGAAGAGAAATAACGATCTCCGTTAATCTCGCCCTTACTCTCTCCTGTCTGTGTTTTTTGATGAATATCCTTGCATTGGGTTGCCCGATATTGAAGCTTTATTATTTTCTTTTGTTTTGGTTTTTTTGCATGATAATTAATTGAATGTCTTGCCCTAGCTCCTCGCATAGAAAACTTTGAACTCTCTAATATATATATACTGTATATATATATATATATACACACTTGTCTATGCCTGCTGGATCTGTGTATATATTTTCTTCGAAGATGTTGACCTCTTCTTTCCATTGCAACCTAACCCCCTTATCTAGTACTCCCATTGAGCATGCTCCAGTCTCCACAAGCCCGCCTGCTGCTCTGCCTGCCGCTGATGGTGCTGACACTGCTGGCGCTGCTGACGCCGCTGGCGCTGATGCTGCTGCTGATGCTGCTGCTGCTGCTGCTGATGCTGCTGCTTCGCCCAACCATGTCGCCCCTGAGCCGCAGGCCCTAGCCAATGACGCGCCGCCCTCTCCTCCCGCTGCCGAGGCTCCTCCTCCGCCTGCTCCCGTAGACCTCGCCTCAGAGAGGTAATGGCTGTGTGAATTGATTCAGGGCCGGTTTTGGATCCTATCGATGGCCCCAGAGTAAAAAAAATATATATGTGTTTCCTTTGGTATGTATATATGTGCGTGTATCCTGTCTGGCATCTTTGTCTTGGTTCAGTGTAATGTTGTCCGTCTGCTGTGTAAGGGTTGTCACTGTCTGACACGTTATTTCTGGGTCTTGACTTTTTTTTTTTGCATCAGTGTACTTTGCACCCCCTTAGTGGATTGAAAAATTAGGTGAACGATTAAGACTTAAGAGTTGTTTCGGGGTCTGTTCATTGGCAGACTCTACAGGTGAGAACATGCTGAACTTGAGGTGAGTTATCATGGTTTGTTGAGAACAGATTTTGGCATAAATAGAAGGACGCTGCATGAGATGGGGGTGTTTCTGCACCGAAAGAGAGTCAAAACACATTTGCTCATAAAATGTCACCAAATCCAGATGGTTTGGAATCAGTGGAGAAGCAGTCTCTGGGAAGCCATCGGACACCGGTGGGGTTTCCCCCCCATCATAAGACATTCTGCCTACCGATACCTGAGATTATCTGAAACCTTTGTCAGAACAGAGAGCCTAACTGTGGCGGCAGGAGGTTCAACACTGACGCAATGTCCAGTTTCATTAACCCTGACTCATATTAATCATTTGCCGTTCATGATAATGTGTGTTCCTTTCCCCCATTTTTAACTCTGACATGATGTGTATTGCTGCTAGCATGGCTGTCTACTGCCGCTGCCAACCCCCTTTGGAAAGTTCGGTCACACTAGTGAAGTGTGGCCTTCATGCGGTACTCAAGGATTTACTATAGTCTGTACCCTGGAATGAGCATTCCTGTTCTTCACTCGCTATCATTCGAGGCGTCAGCTGTCAGCACCTGTGATCAGTGCTCTTGAGTTTGGTTCCGTGTTTTGGATTTGTGCATTCATCAGTTTTTGTGAACTTCTTGTGAAGTTCCGATTCATGTCCTGTGATCAGAAACGGTGGCAGTTTGACTTGGGCGGAACACTGCTGTTAGGGCCTCAAACAAGTTATGAAGGTATGAAAGAGAAATGTGCAGAAATGTAAGCACTGGTTAGTCCCTGCTTGAGGACAAGGGAATCCCCATGATAATCATGTAAGCAACGGCAGTCCATAGGCTTGCTATAATATCTCAATGTCCTCTGCTTTTTTTTTTTGACCTTATCTGGGCCAATCATCCTCTTTTTTTCTCCCTCCCATTGTGATGCTTTATTTTCATTCAGCAAATGAGAGTCAACAGTGGTCTGCCGCAGCTCCGCCTACAAAACCATCCCAGCATCCGGTGCTGGTGCCTATCTGTCCACCGCTCACCGTGTCAGCTGTTCTCTCCTTCCAGGCGACCAGAGGACGACCCACGCTGTGCGCTGACCAGGGTGGCGCAGAGCAGCTTCCTGTTTTAGGAGGAGTTGGGGGATGGTCAGGGAGGGGGGGCCTGCGTATTTCACACACCGCACTGCTGCCTACACATGCACACAGCCTGCATTGGTCTATTGGTCTTTTGGTTATTGACCATGTTAATAATAGAACTATAAGGGTGCAACCCATACACTGTGCCAGGGCTCTCCTTAAAACGCAGGTCTTCCGATCCATAGTCACATTACTGTTCATGGGACACAGACTCCACAGTGTAGAGGAAGGCTTAATTACTATTGATAATTGCCTCAGAGAAAGTGGAAAATGAGAGAGTTGTGGGTGCACTAATCACCGTTACGTAAGGTTGCGTTATGACGAGGGAGCACTGCAGAATCATGAGGGCTCAGCCCTCAGGAGGCACACACTGGTTTAGGTCAATGTGAGGAGGCTCGGTTTGGAGAGGTTTTCTCCGAACGGCAGTGTGAGGGTGTATACGTGTATGTGCATTTGTGTGAGTGGTTTGTGTGCGTGTCTTTGTGTGCGTCTGTAGGAGGGGAAACACTGCGACCACCTCCCTGTCTTAAGACCCCAGGTTTCACCCCCGGCTCCCGTGGGTGACCTAACTCTCCTCTGTCCTCCGCAGCCCGACTGCTCCCCCAAAGCCGGTGGCCCCCGTGGCCCCCGTGGCCCCCCTGGCCCCCGCGGGACCCCGCCACCTGTCGTTCGCCGCCTCCACTATCTCCACTGCTCTTACTGCGCAGTCGAGGTACAGCTGTCACTCACAATCCCATCCCCACCCTTTCCCTTGATTGGTCAGGAGGGGGGGGGTCTGGCCACACCCTAAGGAGCTTTAAGGACCTGGTCTGGGGTCAGCAGTACCCTTGGCTAAACAGGTTCTGGGGATGGGAGTGGAGTGATGTGGGGGTCAGCTTCTATGGAGATGAGTGAATTCCTCTGGTGTGAGATGTTTGGAGGGGTAAAATGTAGCTGAGAAATTTGTGATCACCTGCCTTTGCTGAGAAATGACAGCGTAACCTCAGTCGGGGGGTGGGGCAAAGTCGAGGGAACTGGGAGGGGCTATCCTCATCCTTTCCAAGTTTGTACTGTGGATGTAAAGAAAACTTTGTACTGTGAATATTTTGTGGTCTCAGCAGCCGAGAAAATAGGGGAGAGACCACTCCTGGTGGGTGTGTCTAAGTCGTGGTACAATAGAAATACATTCCTGAGGTTTTCTTATGGAATCAGCCAACAGGGAATCTGCTCCAGTTTATGATGCTGAACATAACAATACACCTGAGATCCCATGCTACAATACTTCATAAAGCTTCACTACTGGAATTACATCAATTACTAGGTTTCCAACCCTAGGATCCAGTGATGGTGGGGTGGGTGAGGGATTGGTGGAGATTGGTGGATTCATTTTAAAGGGGTGGGGTTGAAGTGGTAAGGAGGAGGAGCCTTAAACCGTCTCTCACGCCTGTCTTGTTGACTCTCGTTAAAAGAAACAATGTTAGTAAGCCCGGCCCCCCGCCCACCTCGGCACTGGAGGCTCTGCCGATTACTCCCATCTTCCGCACCAGAACTCTGCCCAAACGAGTGCGCCCCCTGCCCTCGGGGAAACCCAAGCACCTGAGGTACAGCACGTCTGGACAGACTGACGCAGTGACGGACTGTGTGACGGACACAGTGGTGTGCAGAGACACCAGGGGAAGCTGGGATAGGGGAAGGGATGGGTGGTGTGAAGGGCCTGAGGGACGGCCAACCAATCAATTGAGACAAATCTTTTCCCCCACTGGTTACAGGGGCACTTGGAGGATGTAAGATGAAGGGAGAGGGTTTTTGGTTCGGAGGGTCTAATGTAGTAGCCTTGTGTCACACAGGTAAATGGTAGTTAGCAGTGCCCTATAAACCAGGCAGGGTACACAGGAACTGGCAAAACATTTGTACAGGATGGTGGTGTCCACTAGAGATCTCCAGGTTTCTGTTTATCATACCAGCTCAGAGCTTAATTAGATAAACAGCCACTGATTGGATGGAAGCTTCAGTCGCCGTTGTTCTAAACATCGGTCGCTGGTTGAGATGCCTTGCAGGAGTCGGGAGTAGGGTAGGAGTAGGGAGTCTACGTGAGTGCATGCTAGCGGTTGATCTGCAAGAGCTCTTTCCAGCATTGGTACAGATTCAACCTGGGTTCCTGAGATTCTGCAATGGCTTCAACAGGACAGGAATATCATGTGATCACATACTGCTCTAAACCAACTAGTCAAGGGTCATTTTTAGATTATTACAACTTGAAAGTGTTGACTGTAGATGATCTACAGTCTTCCAGTATCATCTGCACTCAATCTTGTGAGGACAGGGCTTATCTGCAGTGCTGGGCTTACTATGCTACTAAAAATATGAAGTAAGTACTAGGTTGATGCTTCTATCAGCGGTTAATGTAAAGCAGGAACCTTAAACTCCAGTCCTGGAGAGCCACGGTATCTGCAGGTTTTTGTGGTTTCTTTTCAGTCAGGAGCCAACGTTGGCCTTGGAAATGAGGTGTGGACTCTTGCCAATCAATTACTTAAACGAAGCACTTAAGGGCCGAAATGCACTCAAAGCCAGCAGACACTACGGCCCTCCAGGACCTGGGTAAAGGATTCTGTTGCCCTGACACAAAAGTCACTGTTAAATCTATCTACTCAAAGCCAAGCAGAACACTAATGCTTTTTTGGAGAAGCTGGTCTCTGTGTTGTACAGGATGGTGAACAGTGTGTGTCCTAAGGCATCACTGTTTCTGGTTCACTCTTAAGTGCCGGACAGGAATGCAGAAGGGCTGTCACGCGGACGCTCTCATCTCTCAAAGTAAGAAGGGCGTTGCGCTGAGCTGACAGGTCTCGCGCTGAGCTGCAGCTGTCCTGTATGGGTCAGGCCGTTCCTACGTGGGAGACACCTAACTACTGTCTAAGCTGGACTGGAGAGTTTGGTTTTTCCTACTAATCACGTTTCACCGTCTGTCGTCTTCTCACAATATTAATATTAAGCCCAGAACTCCCGCCCCCCCCCAACCCAGTGCATCTTTTTCCGATTATATAAAGAAGTTAACTTCACATGTCAAGTTGACCTCACGCTGTTGATCCACTCTTCCTTTCTGACAGGGTCTGTGTTGCTCACGTAGCTTGTTGTCAGAGCCGTCACTGAAACACGTATTTTCTGGAAAGGGGGCACTTGGGGGGCACTCTGCAGTGGATTGCGGTTATGTGAGAGCTGTGCTGGTTATGGGGGGGTGTCAGCTAAATTATAAGTGTTCCTCTATCCCACGCTCACCCTCACTCCCTCTGCACGTCACTGCTGAACTGCATGACCACAGACAGGCGTGACTAATACTGACCAGGGGGGGGCTGCCTTTGAGTGGAACATTACTTCACACTTCTTACGGGAGATATTCAGCATCAGACATTTTGTGGCGTTACACAGTGAGGAACCTCGCTCTGCTGGCGAAGATGGATTGAGTCTTCCGTCCAGTTACCATGGTTGTCGGGCTGTTGCGGATCTCTGGTTAGGGGATTTTATTTCTGTATTTTTACTCTCCAATTGCCTCCTCAGTTCTGAAGAAAATAATAATGTGCCCACAAATGTTGCAGAAAGGCAAGATTATTTCTTGGATGATTGAGTGAGAATTTCACAAACGGAAAAATAACTGTCAACAAAAGTAAAGTAATAAAATTTAACAGTTGAGACATTCTCAGTTACAAAATGTCCTGTTTGCTCAAGACATTGACGTGAATCATTTTTAGTGGTTTTTATTAGAGAGCCTCTGATGCATGGCATGAATTATATGGGTTTTTTTAGATCACTAGTCTGCATTTAATTAAATTTTCATTCAACTGGATCGTCATTAACCAATGGCTTCTGATCAATCAAGTCAAGGCTTTACTGAGGACTACATTCAGCCTACAAGAAAACGTATTTTCTCTTGTCAAAACGTGTGCTTCAGTTTAATCGATCACAATACAATAAATAGTGCTGTCCACACACAAAATCAGATAAGACACTGATGTTGATAAATATTGATGAATAATTATTGTGTTATCACCCGGCTGCACACACCTGCAGTAAGAACTCTTTAACTTCTTTTGACTGAGCGCATGTTTTTGGGCAATTTCTCAGCCTCATCGATCAAAAATAAATCCCACCTCAGTTCAGTGTATTTTTAGCATTGGAGGTCACAGTGGCCCAACACACTGTGATCACAGCGATCATGTCAAGTAACAAAGTGAGTTTG
Organism: Aldrovandia affinis; assembly: GCA_029706075.1. Taxonomy (NCBI): domain Eukaryota; kingdom Metazoa; phylum Chordata; class Actinopteri; order Notacanthiformes; family Halosauridae; genus Aldrovandia; species Aldrovandia affinis. Next base: position 11,356,221 of record JAINUG010000002.1, on the reverse strand, counting down.
AAGTGTATTCACAGACCGCATGTGTGTGATGTTTGGAGAAATGGTCTCTCAGTTGTCCGGTGTAATGACCCCGTTCTCTGATCGGGTTGAAATGTGGAGCTGACTCCACTACTGGGGTCAGTAGGTGACCCGTCAGGGCACGCTGGTTGCCATGGTTGTGTGTGAACAAAAGTGATTTTTTTTTTTTTTTTTTTTTTTAAATGAAATAAAATGTATGGATCTTTCCAAACCCATACATTATCGATAAGGCACATATATTTACTTTATATGTGGGACAACAGTTTGCGTGTGTGTGTGCGTGTTTGAGTGAGTGTCATAACACATACCATAGCACACTTATTATTTAACTTTGATGTGGTCTGGGGCCTCAGGCTATAGGGTCCACACTAGTCATGTCTGCATGCTGTCCCTGTAGCCCTCCCGGTTATACGGTTCTACATCAGTGAGATGGGGAGGCCAGGGTTAGTTTGAGGGGGGAGCATTTTAACTGAGAAGGGGTGTCAAAATGTTTACCCCCTTTGCGCGGGACCGGATCCACCCCTTGTGAGGCACTCTGCACCTCTAGGTTTCAAGTCACTACCCTCTCATTCCATTTCTTGAATATGGAGGGAATCATCTCCATTTCTTCATCACCACCTGAATATGGAGGAAAGTCACATGGGTAGTGATACAGCCAGGCCTCACACCACAGAGCTCATAAAAACATAGTCCTACTTCACTGCACACAGTGGTCCCATTGCACTATTCAAAACCCCTCCCATACGCAGAAAATATGTTCTGTATTTCATCCAGCAGCAGTAGTAGTTGTGCCAGGCACATCCCTTATAAGAATCGCTCAAGGTCAGTGAGATAAAAGTGGGGCTCTTTGCCTGAGTTACATCGGTGCATTGATGTTTGCTCAATAGGAGATTGTAGTAGCACACTGTAGTAGTAGTAGTGGTAGAAGTAGTGCTAGTTGTAGAAGCAGCAAACGCTTACACGTACTCAAAATGTGTACAATATGTACGGTCGATTTAAACAAATTTATAGACCGACGTATCATTTGGGAGTGAAAATTCAAACACGTCAACAATCTCACAAGCAGATGTTTGAATAGTCCTAATGCTGCAATCCTACTGCCATCGGCTTGCTTCACTGGCACAGCTTCTACAGTACGATCAATAATCGCAGTGAAATTGCATGAAAGCTGCGTATGGATTTCTGTCTGTGTGTCTGTGTGTACACGAATCACCCAGAGGGTAAGTGCTGACCATGTGCTAATTAACGAGCAACCTTTCTCTTTTGCGTTGTAGCTTCAACATGCAGGCCTCCTCCAGTTACACCACCCAGTTCAAATCCTCCACTTCCAGGTACAAACGTGGGCTGCTTTCCAGACTGCGTCTTTGTAGTGTCCGGGTAGCCCCTAGTGTAGCGTAACCCTTTCACACTTGGAATAACACATCTGTTTCTCTTCTCTGTTCTAGCTCAGTGTGTGATCTAAGGACGATAATCAGGCTTTTGACTCTATCCATCTAACCTACTGCGTTTTAACCCCCTTCTCCTGTATGTATGTATATGTATTTTCATTTAATTAGTTTTTTTATAAAATCCTGTCTTTTTACAAATCCCTCGTTTCAAGGAGGCCGGAGGGTGGAGGACTCTCTGCCACGTGTGAGGCTCTCTGTTCTAACACTGTGTTTCGATACCAGGCTGTTACTCTCTGTGGGTTTCCGCTCTATTAAAACCCTCCACTAACTTTTTCCACGCAAAGCGTGTCTGGGAAGGGGAGGAGTCCAGGTAAAAAAAGCCCTGCTCCTGGATTTCTAACCAGGGAGGAGGTGCCGAGGAGGTTGTCATATCAGCCCCAGGTTTGAGCTGTCACTCTGTGTTCCCTGTCCTGTTCCATGGAATCAGTCTCCATGGCGTTCTGTCATTCTGTGCGTCTCCCTAATCCTGATCGTGTGAGTGCATGCTTAATTTGTAAGCGCTCCCTTAAAGGGATAATCGAATATCTGTATTTTAATTTAATTAATCTATTAAGCTTGCACCTTGGTATTTGACTGAGGAAATGCTCTGTGTTTCATGGATAAGAGACTACTTACTGCAAGGATACGTGCTCTAAGGATACGTCTCAACAGTGACGTGACTCAGCTTCCTGCCTGTCTCCCCCGCAGACCATACCCTCAGGGCCCGCCCATGCAGCAGAGCTCCATCCAGATCCCCATGGGCGCGCCCCCTGCTATGATGGTCAGCACCACCACCATCATGCCTACCACCTACCCTGCTGCTCCAGGTAGCTACACTAGGGGGTGCTACAGAGCACAGAGCTGGCTGTGTGTCAGTGTGTTTGTGTTTTTTCAAGAATATAAAAAACAGGGACGTGCCAGGACATGCCAGGTAGTTTACAAAATTGCCTTGACTTTGGTGCACCTAACTAAACACTTCCCCTGATGTTCATTAATACTGAATCTATATTTCAAACAAAATGATAAGGGAAGTGTACCGTTGATAGTAATCTACTCTTGTATGAAACTATTGATAGTAAAATTGCTGATCGTTCATCTGAGAACAGACCTCGGTGCCTGTGAAGGTAAATCAAATCAAATCAAATCAAGTTTATTTGTACAGCACTTTTCACAATAGAATTGTCACAAAACGCTTAACAGAGGGGGAACCCAGGCCTAGACCCCCCCAAAAGCAAGCCTAAAGGCAACAGTGGCAAGGAAAAACTCCCTTGGTAGGGAGAAACCTTGGGAGGAACCAGACTAAAAAGGGGGGGAGCCCATCCTCTTCTGGCCGTAAACCTGTGAAGGTTGATCATGCCTTCTGTGCGTTCCAGCCCCAGCTCCAGCTCCAGTCTATGTTCCGGCTCCAGCTCCGGCTCCCGTTGCCCCGGCGCCGCCATCCAGCAGACCTCCCTGGATCACCGATGACAATTTCGCCCAAAAGTTTGACCCTGGCAGGACTACCACTACCACCACCACCAGCATCAAAGTGCAGCCCCTACCACAAGCTGCTCCCCCTGCACCGACCTACATACCTAACCCTGTTCAGGGCCCTCCTGGCGGAAGCCCTGCCTACAAACCCACCCCACACTTTATCCCCGCCCCTGCACCCGCCCCCGCACCCGCCCCCGCCCCTGTCCCTATCCTGTTCCCACCAGTAGCCCGCGGGGTTGCCCAGAGGGCCGAGCGTTATGCTGCCAGCAACCGGACACCGCTGTGTGGAGCCTGCAACAACGTCATCAGGTAACAGCTCCCCCTCTGGCGGATGGCTAGAACTGCAAAAACAAAGTGCACCCTCACTGGAGTCTGCCGCTGTTTACATCACACTTTTTACATCACGGCTCTGACTAAGTATTTAACACATAGTAAATTTGGATGGCTAAAGCTAAAGAATGTAGCCGGCAAAACAGTTCAGATATAACCGCAAGCAGAGATTGCTGTTGCACAACTTGTCTGCTCCCCACCATTCCTGGTACAGGGCACGGTTCCTGTTGTTGAGATGAGTGAATGTTACAGAGAGCAGACTGCAGTCTGCCCTGTCACACTCGCGCCACTGTGACTCAGAGCGGGAGGGGTTTGTCAGTGTCCCTGCGCTCTCCCTTCCTCCAGGGGACCGTTCCTGGTGGCGCTGGGTCGGTCCTGGCACCCGGAGGAGTTCAACTGCCACTACTGCCACACCTCTCTGGCGGACGTCAGCTTCGTGGAGGAGCAGACCGCCGTTTACTGCGAGGGCTGCTACGGGGAGTTCTTCGCCCCGACCTGCGCACGCTGCAGCACCAAGATCATGGGGGTGAGCCGATCGCCCAGCATGCACGCATACCCACTCTCGGTCCGAGGGGCCGGCGCATTTCAATCTCCGCCCCCTGTCAGGGAATTGTACATCTGTTTTTGTTTGGCAGTTTGCTGTCAGGTTGCAACTGCTGCGGTGGTGACTTTCACCTAACCTGTGGTCCAGATGAATAAGAGCACCATGTATATGTCAAGCTATGTGAGTGTCTGAACAAGAGTCCCTGCGATCCAAATCAATAATACGTTGCGACGCGATCTTTGCCCTGCCGCCCGCAGGAAGTGATGCATGCCCTGCGGCAGACGTGGCACACCACGTGCTTTGTGTGCGCCGCCTGTTCGAAACCGTTCGGGAACAGCCTGTTTCACATGGAGGACGGAGAGCCCTACTGCGAGAAAGGTACCAGTCCGCCGTGCCACTGTGCCCTCCTCTGCTCTCTATGACCAGGCTCAGCCCACTGATTCCCATACGCTCCTTACCTTACTCTCAGGCCCTGGGCTACTGAAATCCCCCCTTCGAGGGGAAAAGTGGGCCTATATCCTTATCATAACTAGCATGCAGTGCTCACTAAGTGGAAGTTCATTTACGATTCGTTTATTTATCCTGTCCCCGGCTTTCCCCATTGGGTTGTTAAGAGTGAAATGTGCGACGGTTGATCGCGTGCGTTCAGTTTCTCAGTCTCCCTGCGTGTTTCCTGTTTCCTCAGACTACATCGCCCTCTTCAGCACCAAGTGCCATGGCTGCGACTTTCCAGTGGAGGCTGGAGACAAATTCATTGAAGCTCTTGGTCACACCTGGCACGATACCTGCTTTGTCTGTGCGGTACGTGCAGCATCCCCTCGTCTACAGTAGGGGGCAGCGAGTCATGAGGCATAAGTAATTGTAGGCCTGATTAGGACCGAATGTTCCTTTTCATCCAAGGCCAATTTAAGAGTTGAATGAATGTTACGGATTTTAAAATGTGGAGATTCAAGCCAGAAGAATACAGAGTATTATTGCTATAGAGGTGCTTATTGCTTATTTATCTCTGATAACGTTCAAATATTACTCCTTTATGGACATAGACATAATAGTTTAGTATTGGTAATTAAAGGCAATAGTTGTTAGTAGTATATTCTATGATTTTTGTAATCTATGACTTTCAATCATAGAATTGTATTTTCTAAAGTTCTGTTGAAGACCTGGTAGAGAAAGAAAATGCCATCCTACCAACCTGGTGTGTTTGAGTTTTATTTAGACAGACTGTTCGATTCCCCATTGTGCCAGAGTCGGCTCTGGTTGGGAGTGCCATTGGGGCGGCAATTGGCTGTCCGCCCCAGGAGGGGGAGGGAAGCCGACACACACAGTTCACTGCGCACAGGAGTGGTTCTGGGGTACCGGACTTACAGTCGACAGCACGACTTGTGCTGTCTCGGAGGAGGCAGCGCTTCACCCTTGTCACTGCCGGTCACAGGACTACGGCAGCGAACTATGAGGGAAGGGGGATTGAACTAAGCACAGCAGGTAATTGGCTACCAAATTGGGAGAAAAACGTGGTAAAATCGGAAAAATAAAATTAAAACAAAAAAACAAAAAAGACAGACTGAATGAGAGATGCAGCAGCTGCTTTCGGTTCAGGTGACGCAGTGGCACTGTCATGACAGACGAGGGACAGGGATAAGCCAAAAAACAGGTGAAACGGGTGTATGTGGAGAACAGGTGAGACAGGGGTACAGGTAAGACAGGGGTACACTGAACAGGTGAGACACGGGCATGACCTTAACAGCTGAGAGACAGGCGCACGCTAATCAGGTGATCCGTTTTGTGCAGGTGTGCCACATCAACCTGGAGGGTCAGCCGTTCTACTCCAAGAAGGACAAGCCACTATGCAAGAAGCACGCCCACGCCATCAACGTATAGACACTGCGACGGGCGCAGAAAGTGTGGGGGGGGCATTTGCGTACACCCCTTGCAATGCCTGACCGTTTTGGGGGGAAGACCTCGATGTCAGGCAGAGCCCCACCATCCCAAAATTCACAGAACAATGGCGATGACCACAAACACCGACAGAGACACCGGAGAAGAGATGGAACGAGTGAACTGCTCTTAACTATAACATCAGTCAAAGGACTCATTTTATTTATTGATGCTGGAAATGATAACAATTATGATAATAATGATGATAATAATAGTAATAGCATCAACAGTACTATTACGTGTGTGCACATGATGAGTAACCACAGTCACCATTGAGATATTGTATTTAATTAAATGTTCGGTATGCGTTTGCGAAAACTGTTTGGTGACAACCAAAATATTTAGGAATGTGCTCCATGGTATATGAATTATATGTTGACTCATGTTCTCTGGAATTTCTCATAAACTTATCTTAATTTAGTCAGTGAAAACAAGTTCAGTTTTAACTGCAGTCAAACTAATCAAAGCTCATTCACTACATAGCTATAATTTCTCAATATCTGTCAGGTGAGGCTGTACATTTCGAACAGCAGCATTTCAGCTTGTAATTACAAAGTAATTAAGGGTTTATTGATGGGATTAAGCATGATGCACATTTTTTATCAAAGACAGAATGTCCTGGTTCAAAGCTGGCTGGGAAATTCATAGAACGCTGATGATTTGTTTGGCAAATTCTTGAGGGATACATGTAGTGATAGCCGTATGAATTCAAAATGTGGCTCCAGACCTTAAATAACATGAAAACACAAATTGTATACTAAGGCGTATCATACCATCAATATTTTATGTTGCAGAATAGAAGATTGTTTCATAACATGAGTTTATTGTGTTTAATTGTGCCACTTAATGTAAAATGATAGCACTGTGCAAAGGACTCTAGAAATATTCTATTAAGAAATATACTTTAATATATTAATGCACATGCTGTTTTCACACAAAATACAAAGAAGGAGGCTTAACTTTATTTTAAGAAAACTATGCTCGGAATTTTCATTTGCATTTGTGAAAAGCAAATCTGTCATTCAGAATCTTAGACTCTGGAGACATAGTTTTTTTAATACTGCAATAGAGTTTATGTATTGTTAGTTTTTGTTTTACTTTACTATATCGGTTTGTTTTTATTTTGTTTTGTTTTATTCTCCAGCACTGTTTTGCGGCTTTATAGCCGCAACACTGCTTTTTGTGGATGTCATTTTTGAGCTGTTTGAATGAGACACAGGCTTCATGTACGGCAAGGTGACAGCAAGCAACAGAGGATCGGAGGTCACTGCATGAAGAGTCAGGGAGATTGGTATAAGGGAGTGACACGATGGTTAGGTAACCTTCCATAGATTGGCACTGCTAAAGGTAGATCAATGCACTGAAATGTGTGGGCCTGTTATGGCTTGCAAGCATTCTCATTTATTTTCTTTCTTTCCTCTGTGTTTGCTAGAATGAGAGGAAACTCTGTTGAGTCCGTAGGCGTTTGTAGGCCATTGTTGGCAACTTTGCGACTTCTATCCCCTCAAAATGTTGGGAACCTGAAAGGCCCTGAAAGTAGTTGTGTCCATAGTGGCGTGCCTTAAATACTTGAACTTAAAATCCTTTCTTGCAAATTTATTTGAATCTAAATTAGGCAAAAAATCATTCACAACAGCGTTGCTTTGCAGCCAAATTCAGCCCAGTACCACTAAAGATCCTGATTGTTCTTCCTCTCCAGCAGGCCATGGTGCTTTGCCAGTATCCAGACTGAAATATGTTTGAACCGAATCGTGCTGGTATATACGATTTTTTTTCCATTTGGAATTTATTTTCTACATGTTTCTGTACTCTAGTTGTGCGAGAGTGTGAGTGCGTGTCTGAGTGTGAGTGTGTGAGTGCGCTGGTGTGTATGAGCATGTGGGCATTCACACAATCTGATTGTATTACATGGGGGTTCATTTGGGGAAATGGGTGTGTAAGTGGGGCAATGACAACGAGTCAAGAGAAAAAAGGAATGTAATTATATAGTTATAAAAATACTACAAATGTAAAACGCAAACAAAATATATAAATATCAGGATTTAGAGAAGGCGAAGGATTATTGAAAACGGAGCGAACAGACAGAGGCATTAAACAACGATAGTAATCTATTTAAACGAGTTGTATTGTCTTCTACCACAAGGGTGCGGTAAAGCACCAGAATTCTGGAACCGTGCGGGCGTTTCAGACCACGGCTTGATTAGCCTCGTCTTTCACTTTTTATTATAAAAACCCCTTGAAACTCTTTGTATATTTCTTGAAGTAAACCTCTTGAAGTGATTATTCATAGCCCATGTTTTCTTTAGTAAACCGCTAAGTGTGTCAGATAGTACAGTGTTCAAATGTTTGATGGAAAAAAAAAAAAAAACCTTCATTGACCCTGTAAATAGATTTCCACAGTATATATATTCAGATTCCGAATTTTTTGCCCCTTGTTATACAAATTTTGGCCCCTTGTAACACAAATATGACAATTTGGAAACAGTAAACAGTATCATAGAAAATTATTTAGTAGATTTTAGCTAATATTTTCACAAGGGATATTCCAAGTATTGTCCAAGTATTTTAGAACCAACAGTGATGACACAGACAGTGTGTGGATTGTTTGGCAGATGCTAGGCACCCTATTAGGTCAGTAGCTAGGTGATAAAATATAAAATAGTGTCTGCTGTGTGTTTCTTGACACCTGAAGGACCCTGTCATTTGAAACCATACTGTGAAAATCTAAGCTAATTTTTAGGCAAAAACACTCATACTAGAATGTTCTTAACTTTCACTCAATGATAGCTGAGGAACAAGTAATAGAGATGGCAGGTGAAAGATTAATTGATCCAGAGATTCAAAGTGGTGGAATATCAATTTATAGTTCTGAAAGAATACAAGGTTTCACTCTTTCTCTCTTTCTCTCTCTCTCTCTCTCTCTTTCATATGCACACACACGTACACACTAATATTCTCTTTCTCACTCTCACTCTCATTCTCTCTCACTCTCTCACTCTCACGCTCTCTCACTCACTCTCTCACTCTCACTCTCACTCACTCTCTCTCTCATGCACACACACGTACACACTAATATTCTCTTTCTCACTCTCACTCTCACTCTCACTCTCACTCTCACTCTCACTCTCTCTCTCACTCTCACTCTCTCTCTCTCTCTCTCTCTCTCTCTCTCTCTCATATCATCTTTCTCTCAGTTGAGTTCATACTGTTTCACTGTCCATTCCCAGCCGATCTTTTCCTTTCTTTTGTCAGTCATTCATTCCATTAATTCCAGATTAGTCTCTGCCAATCTGGTGTCATTCTCCTCTAAAAATTCTCACTCTGTTTGGTTTTCATCCTCCGCTGTCTCTCCTCTCAGTTCCTCCCTGCTTCCCTCTCTATCCTCTCTGTAGTGCACAATGTTCTCACAACACTGACGCAACGTTGCAGCAGCCTCGCAGCATCGCCACACAATGTTACAGTTATATTGTCCCCCCCCCCCACATCCCACATCCTGTATGGTTTGCCATCAACCCAAGCATCAGACGTACAGTACAATGCTCTGCGGTGGGGATTTTTCCCCTCTAGTTGTGCCTGAGTAGAGTAGCCCTTTTTAGTGATGATCTTTTAAACACTGAGAGTCGAGTTTCTTTGTGGTCCTTCAGGTGTCTGTTTACACAAACTTGTTGTTTGCACTGCTGTATATTATTACACAATAGTTTATCAGCAACATTTATTTAAATGCATATCATGTTCAGGTACTACTTTCTTTCAATGTTTTTTTCAGAATGGGATGAAAAAGTATTTATCTGGAATAATGCTTAGCAAAAAAAAGTCGAATAACGGTAGACAGCTTATTGTGGCATGCGGTGACAACGACTCTCTTAAGTTCATGCATTTGTTAGCTTATTTATTTATGTTTTGTTTTTCAAAACACTTGCTGAAATGTTTAAAAAATATGGCCTTGATTTGATGAGTTTGTTGTAAGTTTTTAACATTTGTTTTATTTTTATTCTTTTGGCATGCACTGTGTTGGAAGCTTAGGATTGTTTCAATTTTGTATGTCATTATTACTGATTTTGTTTTTATTGTATCTAGTCCAGACAATAGTGCATCTGAAACTGTAGAAAACAAACAGAAACTCCACATTGTTTTTGAACACAAAGGCTCTTTATCAATCTGGGCTCGTTGTTCGAGTATCAAAACCACACATAGACACTTTGGTAGCATTAGCCTAATGTTTCATGCTCTACCTTAAGCATTTAAAAAGTGGTTTTCTTGTTTTCTTTTTTTATCCTTTTTGATTGGGCTGGAATCTCAGAAAGCATTGTCTTATAGTAAATGTAGACATACATGCTTCATCAGTACTCCCACAGCAGGTGTAGACTACTGTAAAGATACGTACCCTGGGAGGGACTACCACCGGAATAATTTGGTTCTGGTTACAGGGTCTGATTGGCCAATTTATGGTGGTTCTCCCAGTGACAACCTCAGTGTGTGGTGATTCGGAGGGCCCCGGCCATGTTGGGGCCCCAGCTTGACACAGCCTTCTTTAGATTTTCTGTCAACTAAGTTTGTGAAGAAAACTCTGCCAAAAGGAATTGGTAATGTATACAGTACATTCAAGTACAATACTCCAGGTATTTTCTTTTTTTGTGACCAGTGTGTAAAACTGTTGGGATTATTCGCATGTATGTCTTTATCTGGTTCAAGAGAAAGAGCTTAATCTTTTTTTTGAGCAATAATTCAGTGGAAAGGACGTACAGTCTAGTGAAGGCCTTAATCCTTTTGTGCATGTTCCGTTCAATAATCCCATGACCTTAATGTATGTAGATCACCAATAAAGTTAAAGGAGAATCAAGACATTCATCTCTTTTTTCCATTTACATTTTTATGAATGCCTGCTAGATAACTTGTACTGCTCAAAAGCACTGCTTGTACTGAGTTCAAAAGTTATCAGTCTTGTTATTTCACTGCAGTGTGTGTTCCTAACCAATGCACTGGGAGCCCCTGTGGTTCACTTGTGCCTGGTACTCAAGATTTTATGCACAATAGTGTTTTGACTTCAGTATATTAAAAAAAAGGTATCATTTTGGCAACAGAAATGTGTCTCTCCTCATTAAATATGGTGTTAGATGATATCCATGATGTTAGACAGTAGGTTGGTACAGGAAATTACCAATTACATTACATTTTAAGCATTTAGCAGATGCTCTTATCCAGAGCGACTTACACAATTTACGTTTCTTTACATATAATCCATTTATACAGCTGGATATTTTACAGAAGCAATTCAGGTTAAGTACCTTGCTCAAGGGTACAACAGCAGTGCCCCACCTGGGGATTGAACCTGCAACCTCTGAGTTACAAGCCCAGCTCCCTAACCATTACACTACACTGCCAGCCGCATTAAAACAACTTGGATATAAACAAGTATGTAGTAAATCATGGCTGGAGCAAGAGCCCTTTCAGACTTGACACATAGCAGAAAAAGCTTTCTTCGATATCTCCCATACTTCTTGCAACCACATGGCCGGATTGCCATATTGTTCAATCGAATTTTCCAGGATAACCGCGCATAGTAAGACTGGGGTAGTGATCAGTGAGCTTGTTATCATTCCCTTCGAGTTGTGTCTGTGTACTCACGCCAGGTGGCGTGTCTCGGGGGTGCTATGGCCTATAGGCCCCCACCCTCTCTCGGTCTCTGGTCTCCTGGATAATGCCTGGAGCGCGTAGACTGCAGTGATTGGAGGGTTTGGTCGGGAATGATCTCGTTTCGCGCAGGGCTGGAATGTTCCCCCTTGCGAAAGACTGGCAAAGCGCAGGCAGTAGTCAGAGACAGAGAGAAAGAGATACGGGTAAAGAAACACAAGCAAGCAAGCAAGAAAACAAAAAAATCTGGGAAACTTAATACCGGTCGTTGATGCGGCTGCACGAAGGCAAATAACCCCAAATACGTCGATTTGATCTTCGGGGAAATTATTATTTTTAATTAATATTGCCACATTATAGGTAAGTGTAAATTCCGGATCTCTACGTGAGGGTTTTCTTTCCGGCTGTGGAAAAAAAGTTTGTTGTTGTCGTTTTATATTTTATATTGTAGCAAGTCACGGTGTGGGCCGCGCCTGGTGTAGTTATTTAAAAATATGACAGATGTATTTATTGATCACACATGTGTGTCTTAAGTAATTGATTAGTTAAGATGAAGCTATCTATTTAGTTGGTAGAATTACATATTTCGTCCAGGCTGAAAGATCATCTGCATTTGGATGATTCGGGCAACCTACACGCATGCTTATTTGTATTTAGTATGTCATAAAATTGGAAAAAAAATGCAGTGAAATGTGTGGATTTGAATCCATGTAACTACCCAGGCAGCTATCAAGCTAAGGTTAGCTGGCAATCCTATGGCAGGCTACTACGTTAGCTATAAAGTTTGATAGGCTACATTGCTAGCTAGCTAGCTAGCTACCAAACCAGTTGTTAACCACTAGCTATTTCATATTATATAAACGGTTTGGGGCTTTTTGGTTGTTTTTGGTTGTATGACCTAGTACTCGTTTGCAAGCAAATGTCAAATCAAAATACTAAATTGTCTGCAGTTACAGATGTCAACAGTGTCATGTGTCGGCAGCTAACTCGCTAATGATAAGCCTGGCTTGATTCCTTTGGGCAGCGGCCAGCTACACATGTTGTATTTCGTTAATTTTACATTGTTACAAGTTAACACATGGTAGGCTATTAGTTCAATTGAAGAGATACACTGACAAATGTAACACGTTAATGTAAGCGGTTTGTGCCAGCTCTGCGCGGATCTGATGCGTGGCGGCTGAAGCTCTGTCGAGGCCCTGTGGCCCACAGCGAACAGGGTGAAAAGAGCACTGCTGGATAGAAGATGGTGGAAGTTCTGCCGACTGAAGTTATTTAGCTGGCAAAATCGTTTACTGCGAACAATGTAGCTTAATCGGGCATCGAGATCACTTTCTGTAGAGCTCAGTTTTCAAGTGCTTAAACACTTAAGGGAGTGAAGCACCAAGCTAAATGAGATTTCTCCCTGTTTAAATGTCGCGTGCAAGATTTGAAAACTTTTTTTTTCGCCCTGTCAGTGAATAGTGAAGTGGTGGGTAATATTTTGTACGCGCTAAACCACATAAAGTTGTTGAAAGTATATTTTATGTTTTTATTTATTATTATTAAAATCTAATCGTCATCTATCTATGTGTGACGCTTTCACGACAGCGCATAGAGCACGTATCATATTTGTCGAGGGTATGCGGCCTATTCATGAACATAACTCTTTAAAATATTTTTCCTAATTTGACATTTTATGCCATTGTTATTCGTGTCACTCAAAGTTTAGAATTTAATAGCGGTGAAAACGGGAATAGATTCACTTTTAAAAATGCACTCAAGGGTTAGCGACGTTGTCAAAAAATTGTTTTGCTGTATTTCATTAGCGTGAGAGGATGTGATTTGAATATCAAATCAAGTAGTTATCATTCTACGGTTTAAGCTTAAAATGTTACAATTCTTGAAGCAGTGGTTAATCCGGAATTAATACAGCATTTGAAATGCTATTATCCTATATTCTGAAAGCATGTTATTAGCAAGCTAATTTCAATTTCTAATTTCTAATTTCTAATCCTGCCAGTAACACTGGAATTACCTGTATTGCGCTCTATCATAATAATAATAATAATAATAATAATGTGTGCTGGGTTAGTAGAATGACTATTCCCCGTTTGATCGATGTAATAATAATTTATCAGATACATATCGCATTGACTTTTTGTCAAATTAGAAATTTATAAGCTCCCTAAGACATGTTGTTTTAATGCATTTCATTTGGGGCAGTTGTTGGCCCTAATCATATATTCTGCACTGTTGCAGAATTTTTGTTTGTTTTGGGCGCTTTTATTTCTTGTATTAACAGACAAATATAAGCCAATGTTCTGTTCGATCATAACAGAGACGTTTCTGGTGATGTTGTTTTCCTTACAGCACAGAGTAGAAAGCTGGCTTTAATTTGTGTGTGTGTGTGTGTGTGTTAGATTGGGGGGTGGGCCCCCCCAAACACCCACTCACACACACTAAAAGACGTGCTGAAGTGAAAGAAGCCTGGGACGTATGGAGGTCAAATACCAGATGGAAATATTGAATGTGAAACTGTCTGGACTGGGAAGCCTGCAGAAAGCAAGGCAGAGATGAAAAGTAGACTCAAGGAAAAAAAAAAAAAAAGAAAGAGAAAAATGAAATATAAAGGCTAACATTAAACATATGCCAGACAGCTGCACATTCCATGGCTTACTCAGGGCTCTCCGTTACAAAAATAACACGGTGGAATATCTGGGAGCTCGAGTGAGAGAGCAAGAGGGAGGGAGTCGAAAAAGGCCAGGGTGAGGCCTGTTCCAGGTACTCCAACAAAAATAAGCCAATAATAGTTTATTATGGTCTGACTGGGGCTGTTTCACTTAATTGAGCCCGAGTCGTATGGCCCCTTCCACCCCTTCGTTTCAATTAGTGACTTGCATGTCCGATTATTTTGGTGGTTTGTGTCCCAGTGATTGGTGTGCGAGTTGCCCTGGCTCTGGAGAAAGTGGTGATTAATTGCCCTGGCTTGCATTATTGCCTGCAGTACAAGAAGCTGTAATTGAGGTTGGGCATAAATTTCTACTTAAAGGTGAAGGGAAGGGAGGGGCTGGATGGGGTTGGGTAGTCAGTAAATGGCGCATAATTCAGCCTTGATATACTCGCGCGATGTTGAAATCAGACATCGGCCCACAGTGAAGATAGACCTGAAGGCTATTAAGGCTAAAGAAAGATAAATATTCCATTAAAAGGGGAAGAGGTTTAGGGTTCTATCCATAGATCTTATTTGCTGTTGCTATGATACCGCTTCATTCGTTGCGTTCTTGGGGGTGGGGGGGGATCTCATGACTTCAGAATAGTTTTTTCTCTTCCTGCTTTTGGGAACATTAATAGCCAAACGCTAAGTCGTTTATTTACCTTTTTCATGTCTAAAACGAGCAGAGAAAAGTGCGCTATTGGGACAAAATGAAAGGTGCTCACAGGTGGGTGAATAAAAGGAGAGTAAGAAGCAACCCTTTGCAATGCAAAGGTGAGTTTTATTGAGCTACAATTGCTTAAACAGTGCTCAAAAATCTCGATCGACATAGATCATGTTGACTTGGCTTACACCTGCACTCAGGTGCATACTGAAATTAATGTGTCATCATAATAGTTCCTTGAAAGAAAAATTCATTCTGGGCATGCCGAAGGGGTTGGGTCATCCTCTCATGTGACTGTGAAAATGAGTCATTTGCATTATCCAATGATCCATTTTTCCCCTAGGTGCTGGAACTCTACCAACTTCTATAATTTTTCAAATTTATATCTTTAAGATAAGTCACTGTTGGTTCAGATCGCTAAAGCTGGCATTTAATCATGGAGCAAATCCGTCATAATTATTCCTGCTTCTGTGTTATGCGTGTGTTCTATACTGCTTCCATCCGGCAAGACAAATGTGGCTTTCGTTCGGAAATAAGTTGATTTGTGGCAGTGAGACTGCTGTGAACGACTGGTGGGGTGACTCTCGTCTGTGTGCTGTTTAGAAACCGATGAATACGTTTCCAGGTTAAAAGCGGAATTCATCTCCGTTTTCACTGGAGAAAACGTGGCTTTGTGTTTACCTTCTGGTGTCCAGATGAAGATTGATGCTACTGTACAAGCCCTGCGACGCGCAGCTGAAATGATTCGCCTGGTGTAAAAATACAGCCTACTCTGCAGGCCCCTGGATTGTATATTTGGTCAAAGGCACCAGAGTGGACAAAATTTAGGCCGGCAAGGTTTTTAAACACTCAATATGTCAACATACTCTTACCTCTAGCATAGACATATAGCACACTTTGGTTTCTGCTAATACACAGACACATCACGATGAGTTGTTTACTTTAAGGAAAATGTGAGAGAACAGAAGAAATACTGTTTGAAGCTTTTACTTGCCGTGAGAAATGATCTCACATCTTACACACAAGAAATGTTTTTTTAAAGTAGAATGTTACAGGCTGTATCTATTGAAGATTCCTATAGATAATTGCAGACTTGGCGCATCTGACATCACCTCAAAGCTCTTCATCTAGTTTGAAAATGGCCTGCAAGGACTCTTTAATTGGCGCCCTTTATTATAATTGCAGTAGGCTGTTAACCTCATACTTCTGTGCGTTAACAGTACAGAGCCTACAGTCTTTAGCGTAAGAGGCTAGGCTTAAGCTCACTTGTGGTCATTTCTTATTTGGAAGAGCATCAACTTTTGGTCGCTTCTACAACAGCCCATAAAATGCTAATCTAAAGTAATTGCTTAATTTGAGGTCGCTTGGTTCAAGGTTTGGGAGTTGCATATACAATAATGAGACTATTTACAGTAAATGCAGTTTTATCACTTAAATATTGTTTATTGCCAAACAGAATTTTCAAAAGCTTTTTTGTGTGTGTATTTGTTACAATACAGAAGGACGGCGTTGAAAGAGTTGGAGCTGACATCCGAAGCACTTTCACAAAGAGAGCTCCTCTGAGCGGCTCACACATGCTGAGTCCATGTGATCCCCCAGACACTCTCCTGCTTATTTGTTTTTGGACAATTACTGCAGGCGTCCACGGGGTATAAAAGGCTCGGCGTACGACGTGGACTTCCTCTGATCTCCCTTTTGAAGGCCTTTCAGATCGCTGTGTTGCCTAACTGCAGCAAATTAAACCTTTAATGATCTGTCAGCGCAGCCGAAAGACCAACACACAGAAATTGCTCTATAAATTGCAGTGAGGTAACACAAAGGAAGGAGAGGACCCCCCCGCCCTTTTGTAAATAGAGCTGTGATTTTGGCCTTTTTAATTTTTCATGTCTCCAGGAAAAAATGTTTTAAGCGTGCTCTCTACTCTCTCTGCCTTCCCGCAGCAGCCATCCTGAGAAAAGTCTAAAAATGTTTTCCGCTTCAGTCTTCGGGCGAGGGATTGAATTGCCTGGGAAGTCTCTCTCTCTCTCTCTGGTGAGGTGGTGGTGGAGAGGAGGAGGAGAAGGAGGAGGAGGAATGGGGGGAGGAGAGGAGAGGCGTGTGGATCAGGTTTCAGGTCCTGCTCCTCTGTCTGCTCTGCGCCCCCCAGCCTGGAGACAGTGTGGCTGAGCCTGGGAACATGCAATCACAGTGGCCGCCATACATCCACTCACACACAAGCCCCTCTGGGGGTGGAAGAGACTGGGGGTGGTGGGAGTGGGGGGTTGAAAGTAAAGCACTACAAACGTGTATAAATTTAACCTGTCACAGTCGAATGTATACAGAGACCGGCTCAGAGAAGTCGGTCACGGGAGACCTGATTGAGTGAGAGGGCACTGCCACATTACAATGAGGCTTTGACAAAGCAGGGCTTTTATGGATGTACATCGCTCCCCCTCTCTATTTCTCTTTCATTCTGTCCTCTCTCGCTCTCTCTCTCTCTCTCTCTCTAAAATAGAACTTCTGCACTGTAAGCTAACTATCCAGAAAAGAGATGGCCGTTATTGTGCCGTTACGGTACTGTTACGAAGGGGTTGGAAACTCCAATTCCAGAAGGATAATGGTCCTTGCAACAACAACAAAAAAAACAATAGTTGCAACCTACTTTCGTTGTATCGATCTACATTATATAGATGATTGCTGAGTGAATTATTTAGAGGTGAAGCAGGTTAATGCCAGTGGAGGGAGACCTGAGATTGCACGATGGAAACCGAGAGATTTTTATCATTTAATGGAGAAAGTGGAAAGGTCAGGACTCTTGTTTACCTCCTTATGAATTTTAAACCGAGTGCTTACAGCCGCGGAGAGTAATGGCGCCTTTGCCAGCAACACGAAGATGGAATGCACTGGAGTGGATTAGTCGTCAAGCCCAAACGAACTGCTGGAACACTGTGTATGATTGTAGCCCCGATAATGGCCCGGGTACGATGCCATTGTAGAAGTCTGCACATGCGCTCTGAATTGGTGCGTCGGCCCAATGGCATAGATCTTGCCTGTCTGGCGCCCATGAGCTAGGACAGTTGCGCGTACCAACGAGCTAACGGTTAACTTTCTGCCAAGTCTGAACAATTTCGCAAGTGCGCGGTCAGTGTCGTGTTTCCCCACAAGCTTACAAGCACAAGAGCGCTAGCACCCACAGAGAGATGACCATTTAACGCGATGTGTCCGTAGCGCTGTCCAGCGAACTGTTTCCTGTACAACCAGTGGAATCTGTTGAGCTGTTGCGGGCGGAGTAAGAGACCTACCGCAGGAAAAAAACGGAAGTTCAAGTTGAATAAGTTGCAAGAAATAGCCAGGCAGCTTGGTGTATTTTTGGCCAGCTCACACACCTACACTGTTGCTGTGTACTTGTAGTGAAGGTTCAGGGGAATCTTGCTCACGGATGGTTTTGTAGTAGCAAACATCAGCGCCCAGGCACAGTGAACAGCCAGACAGGAAATGATGTCGTTCCCCAGGTCGGATTTGGGGTCTTTCCTGGAGGTTATCCTGTGTGCTGCACAGTGAGCTCTTTTATGCTGCTGTGGTTGGCCATGAATCTGTTTTAAATGGCTCAAGCCAAGCATTACGGGCAGTACTTTTCACTGTCATTATGTTCATATAATAGCATATAATGCTGCATAAGTATTACTGATTTTCATGTATTGAGAACGCGTTGCCTTTATTTTGAAGAGGGGAGGTAAAGCGAGTCTTACCGTAAAACCTCTAGGCATTTTATGGGCTGCCTGCATCTTTTTGATATCTAAAAGCAACAAAGTTGTCTAAAGGCCTGCTTTTAGATGGAAGTCCTAGAGGAGGTTATCTGGGTTTAGTTGTTTGTATCCTTAAAACTGCAAAACAGTAGGAATAAGGAACCGTTTTTATTATTATTAATAAAATAAAAATACATTTTGTTTCAGATTTCTTTTTTGCCGACCACCCTCCCCCCTCCCTCAGGAGCAGACAGCCAAATGCCGCTACCGATTGGGGCTAACGGCCAAGGCCGGTCTGGCAGAGACGGGCTTTGAACCGCATCCCTGATAGGCAGCCACACTTGTACAGGGCCAGCCAGGGAACCGTCTCATTTGAACCATAAGGGAACAGTTTGTTCACCAGGCACGAGACCTCAGTATTGGACGGACATACTGTGTCCCAGGTGTTTGTGCCTTTCTTTCTGTGTCTGGATTGGTTTAGTCCTCTCGCTGATGTTAATTTAACAGCAGAGACGACATCTTCTGCACTCACGTGTCTGCTCAGATCACGATTGCTCTCCCTCTCCATGCCGTTCCTCTTCCATTCGAGCTGCTCCAAACACAAATTGGTGATTTATTCCGTTTGTTTACAGAGAGAAATGCTTGCTTGCGTTGTGAAGGGCCAAAATGAGCACTGGAATGTTGGAGATGAGATCATACAGTTACGTTTGCTCGTATTGATATCTTTGCCTTTGAAATTTCCTCAGGAAGTAGGCGGACTTCATCCACGGGGGAAATTAACACTCAAGAGTGTAGATGTAATTTAATTAGCCTACCCTGACCCATAGAAACCACAAGTCCCATGTCCTCTGAATGCGTCAGGCAACGCTGACCCATATCCAAAACTCACACTTGTGTTCATAATTACCCAAAGCCCTCTTTGGGACCTGTTACATTGGTCATTGAGCCTGTTTTTAAACCAATATTCAGGCTATGTTGTGTATTTTGAACACGGAGAGTTTTAGGTATTTTTCGGTAGAGACAACTGATCCTCCCAAAACGGGTTTCTACCGTTTTATTTTGAATTCTGTTGAAAGTGAGAAGTGGAAAAGGCACTGTTCAGTCGCCGGCAGCTCGGGAAGCTAAACACCATTTCCTCAGTGGCCAGTGAGTCAATGTCACACTAACATTTCTGGGACACACTAACATTCTCCCAGGACTGGAGACAAAAGATATTTAAAGGTGGGTTTTTGATTCTCTTCACACGTGTGGCAAAGGTGGACTCGGGGTGTCCGTGGAGAATTAGAGGGTTAATTTCTGCTCTTTGGAATGAGTTTAAAACCCCTTTCTTTGCTCAAAGGCCTTTTACACAAGCACAACCACACACACACATACATATATACATATTATAATATATTAATATTATGTCATATATTATTATGATAGTATATTATAACCATTATATATATATATATAAAACTTCATAATTATGTGCTGGCGCATGACATCCCAGACATTGCTTCAAAGGTCCTGAGTGTCACAGTCAGTCTCCCAAGGTCACCCCCCAAAGTAAACACATCGGAACTGACGAAGGCAGAGCAGCGTGCGCAAGACCGAAGCGCAAAGTCAGCTTTGTCTGTTTACTGTATTTTCTTTCTTTTTTTTGCCGTGATTCATTCACAGCTGTTCTATCCTGAGTTACCCTTTTGAGTGGAAATATATTTTGTGCTGTTGAGAGATGAGTAGGACGCGGAGCAGTTTGCAGCTTCAAGGGAAAAAGAATAGACTGACTGAGATAGACCCAAATGAGTGCTTTTTAATCCACACGGAATAAAAGGTAGATTTATGCTGTTGCACGCTTTTTACATTTCTGCCTTTCCTAAGTTCACTGGTCTGGTGTTCTTTTCATGTTTACCATCAACCATTTAAAAACAAATGTAATACCTTTGAAATTAAAAACAATATAGGTTATTTAGCAAAATATTTTAGCCTGTATGTTTTAAGTTATTTTTAAATCTGAATGGATTGCCTTCTTATCTCAGCAGGGTTCAAAACAGAGGTGCGTAGATCAGTCACTATTCTTACGATCTGCACTCATAGCTTTGTTATTTAAGTTCAGGCTAACGGATTCATAGTAACTGAATTTATATGATCTACGCACACCTGTTTTTAACCCAGCTGAAATAAGAGCGCAATCCATTTCTATTTCAAATGGGTATATCACTTTTTGGATTCGTTGAAACGAGTTCAGCACTCATTAATAGCCTACCGGAAAACGGAAGCTCTGATTGGTAGTGCCTATTTAATTATCTTTAGAGTTTGGTATATACAACTAGCATCGTTCCATAACACCATTTCACGACGAAGGCAGCACATTGAAACGTTTGAATCTTTTAGCTTCATCTTAAAGGAAAAAGCCTCTAATGTTTGCACATTTTCTACATCTGTCTGAGTACCTTTTGTGTTCAATGTTTTTTCTTTTTTTTCTTGTAGGCTTCATAGCTAGCTAGTGGTATTCTTTTATACCACTTTTATATTCTTTCTTCTTCTAACATAAACTCAGTTGAGGACAGGAACAACTAGCGCCGGAGGCCAGTGTGGCTAATGGTTGGATTGCAGTTTGTACGCATTCCAGCGAGTTTGTTTAGGAAGTCGCCTGCCACTGAGCTGTGACGTCAAATCGCTTAGTACACCTTTAAAATAAAAAAACCATTGAACGCGGGTCGTTTCCGAATACATTTTAAGTGCCGTGAGCTTGATCTTAGCCTTAAGTCCGTTGGGATGTCGTGCTCCGCTAATGCACTGAACAGTTATTTGGGTTTGACTCTGGGATTAGAGGCATGCTCGTATGTCATGGAGAGCTGTCACTCATTCCATTGTTGTTTCGCGAGAGGTCTTTTGTATGTGGCTTGGAACAAAAGAGCAGCGTTAGCTGTCGGTAGATGGGCCGTGGAAACTACACACGTTCCCATTGTCAGCTGTGCGGGGACTTCCTTTTGTTGGGTCAATAATAATAAGAACCACTCTTAACTCTGCAGCAGAGGACAAAGAATGTTTTCCTGTTAGCGTGTCAGCGGTGGGGTGATTAAGTCGGCATCTTGTGCTTTTGAGTGTTGTCTGTGGTTCAGAAGCTTCGTCACACTGCAGCCGGAGTGTTCCAAATGCAATCCTGGGAAGCTAGCTGCAGACGTTTAATTTTTTGAACCCCCATTTTATTTTATTTGTTCTTTACAAGCTAACTATTTAGACCCCACTCCTAAATCCTATTTTTCTAGTTCTTTTGGGTAGTCACCCAAACAATCTTTATCATGGTGGTGATTGTTGCACTGTGATTGTTTCTTGTAGTACATGGCCTGTTGTTGTGTTTTTCTGGTGGGACCATGGTGGTCTGCCACACTACTAATGGATTCCAATGTGGAATGTGCCAAGTGAAATCACAGCCACTGCACTAAGCTAGGTGACAGCCTTGCAGAGGGGAACAAAGTGCCAGGCGGCATCATTGACAACAGCGTGACGCAACTGCATTGATATTGATATATGGACAGGTAACGTAACGTAATGTTTTCCTGCCGTGTTTTAGGTCGACTCGGCCACTTAGAGGGCAAGGTAAACTCCCAATATATACAAAGCCATTCATAGCGATCACCTCCATCCTATGGTGAAGCATTTCTATTCCGATGGGAGTGGTATCGTCCAGGATGACAGTACCCGCCTCCACAGGGCACGAGTGGTCACTGAATGGTTTGATGAGTATGAAAACAATGTAGACCATATGCTATGGCCATCTCAGTCATCTCACCAGATCTCAAGCCAGGTGAACACTTACGGGAGATTCTGGAGCAACACCTGAGACTGTGTTTTCCACCACCATCAACAAAGCACTAAATGATGGAATTTATTTTGGAAGAATGGTGTTGTATTCCTCCAGTAAAGTTCCAGACGTATGTATGACAAGGTGCATTGAAACTGCTCTGGAGGCTTGTGCTGGCCCAAGCTTGGTGTTGCCTTTATTTTGGCAGTTGCGTGCGTGCGTCACGCACGCACGAGCAAGCATGTGACTGAGATAGATAGATAGGTAGATAGATCTCCATTGAATGTATCCAGATATGATCTAAAACTCATGTCCCCAAACCAGTATAAATATACTCTTAAAATGGCTCCTTTATCACACAAGGCAGTCAGCAGTCTTAATGCCTTTGGGAGATTTTCATGTTTTGTTAAAGTTTTTTGTCCTTCTATTCTGATGAAGACCAGCAAGAACAAAACAGTGATGCACTCATTAACTCTTGTTCCATACAAGTTAGTAATGAATAAAACATTTTTAATAAAACGCTCTTTTTCGAGTGAGCGCTATGTTGTCATTCTGAAGCCGTTTTTTTTTTGGTAGCACCTCCACTCGAGGTCGGTCGAGCGAAACGTCCTTCTCACTATTTGTTGAAGAGAAATCGTGCGTCTCTGGCGATGAACATTGTTACCGGCCTGTCAGTCAGGCAGCAGGTACTGGGCACGACCAGGGGAGCCACCACGCTCACTGTTTGCTGAAGTGGAAAAGCAAACAGAGGAATACAGTAGAAATGATTTGTGGATCCACACACCTGACAGCTGATGGTGATTGATGGGCTCTCCCCTCCCTCCCCCATCACTCTCTTCTGTTTGTTATTGTCTCCGCTGTGCTTTCTGTACGCTCATCGTGAGCTGGTGAGTTGTGAGTGCCTTAGTGAAAAATCTGAGGCCCTAATATTTGCGTTGATGTCTGACTGGGAAATGGCTTCTCCTCTCCTGTTACCTGCCAGCGTCGTCTCTGAAGGGCAATAAGGGAAATGCAGGATTATTAACAGCGGCTGGAATAATCTTTTGGACATTTTGGTTTTTACCAAATCCACAAGCATGGTCGTTAGGAGTGAGTTTACTTTTTAAACACGCTGCAAATTATTTGTGTTGTGTTCATGGCACCAACCAGCCAACCTACAACAATAACTTCTGGCCTTTGGGTTAAAGGTGTTCTAAGATGACTGTCTTTGGTGAACCACTACAGCAGCCCCTCAGCTGTAGGTCTAGCGTGCTTCATTACAAATAGCCTACCTGTGACTCGCAGAAAGGAAAATGGCCGCCGCCTCTCTCCTGTCCCCCTTTCCGATCTCTCTTCGCCCAATCCCTCTGCCCCCTCCCTCTTTCTATCCATCGCTTTCTCTCTGTGAAAGAGGTGACCGTTGGGAGAGTCGACGTGACCTTCCAGTGGTGTGTCACCTGGGCCAGTCCAGTCCCTGGGACGCTGTGGGCCCCCGGCCCCTGGGGGCCTGTAGCAGTGAGGCCTTGCATAGAAGTCACTTGGCTGTGTAATGCGTTGCAGATGTGCTGAGATCAGGTAATGGCTCCAGGCTGCTGCTCCCCTCCTCCCTTTTCCTCATAGGCATTGTATACTGGGGTAGGTAACTTACTGCTGGGGGCATAGGGGGGTTATTGTCTTTGAAGGGCAAATGGATCGGTTTCCATTGCAACAAAGCGCATCATTCTTAAGATCGGGGTGCTAGTGTGAGCGTGGTTTGGATTAAAAAAAAAAAAGAAAAATATATTACATAATATATATCATTTTGGAATTTGCTGACGTGAGATACATATGAATTTTGCACAACATCAGTTCAATAATAAAATTAATAACTAGTACTATGTGTAAGTTGTGATCCCCAGGTCTTGAAGTGTGCTGCAAATCAAACGCCCTTCGGTTAACCTTCCAGAGCCCAGCTCAATAGAATCCCACAACAGCCACCCGCCAGCCATAGCAATTTTCCAGTCAGTCAAAGCACGTCCTCCGTTTGAGCCATATCCACGTATGCATTTAAACACTGGACTTAGACAAGGGAAAAATACAAGCAATGACACTATAAGTTTTTCAAGGCTTTTAATGATTGTGACATGCATGGTCTGTGTGGCTCAGTAGGTATAGCAAGGCCCTGACAACGCTTAGGTTGTGGGTTTGATTCCCATTGGGGACCACATGTACTGAAAAATGTATGCATTGCAAGTAGCTGCAAGTCGCTTTTGATAAAAGCATCTGCTAAATGGCATATAAAATGATCCAATGCCCATGTCGCCCTTGGGTCAGATCTGCTTAAGGAGCCCATCGTGTTTATCTTGCAGATCTGTGAGAACTGTTGTGGAGTTTGAAAGGGCACCTTCAATCAGTCTTAATTAGAGACTTCCGTCAACAGGGAGGTCTCACGCATAAGTAACGGGGTGAGCGTAAATAAGCTTCCATTCAATAAAGTCCCTTGATGGTGAGACCTGATTATCACATTTCCCATTGCCCATTCTCCCAGCTCCCTCGGCCCCGCCCATTATCAACGCCCTACGTGACCCCCACCGTCCGATGTAAAGCGCCGTTCATCTGTGAAGGAATAGCTCTTTCTTTTAAAGGCTCCCTTCACTGACGGCGTTCATCTGCGACCTTGGGGGCCCCGATCGTTCGCTCGCTTTAGAAGTGCGGGTTAAAGATGCAATCGAAGTTCTACTGAGGTTTGGTCCTAATCCACGCTTTTCTTTCAGGCGCGAGTTCTTAAGGAGGTACCGTTCACGAGGACAAAACAGCACTGGCGTTCCCTCTGAATGCAGTCAGCGCTATGCATGTTTCCTTACGCGCGCATCTCTCCCACTGCGGGAGAAAAACGCTCAACAAAGGGAAGGGGAACCGCTCTGACACTCATCTCGCTAATCCTGCCGAAAGCTCTCTTCGTTTTTGCATCGCGCCTCCCGATTCCTCGATGATATTCTCTGGTAACGGACACGCAGGATTAGATCAAAGCGATGGAACAGCGCAAAGGCTTGTGGGCCCCACGCCGAGCCCGTGCGCGCGCACAAGCCGGGTCTGTGTTAACGAGGCTATTTACAGCGCTATTGATCACGCGCCTAACGGGGGGCACTTCCCTGTCCGAGTGGAAAATCACAGTCCCAACAGAAGATTCATTCTGCGTTCGCGTCTGCTTTGAAGCAGGATTTAATGCAGACAGAATTCGATACGCCGTGGCTAGGACGGGGGAATAATCGCTGTCCCGCTTGAATTGCAGGCACATGTGTGAACGCTGAAGCTGTGTATATTTTCCTTGCAGATGCTGAAGACTTGCCAGGAGCCTCCCTCGCTGGGGGAGGGGGGATGGGGGGGTCTTAGGAATGTTAGCGTTAAGAATGCGTTCGCTTCCATGCGATTGCCTCATTCCTTTCCGTGACAAATTGCCTCTGACAACATTTGAGGTGATTCAATTTACGGCGGATTTCTAATGCGCGGCGAGACAAAACACGAGCGATCCTTCGGGTCCTGTGCTGTTTTTCTCACGTCGTAGGCGGCTGCGGGCCGCTGCGTCATGTGAAGGTCACGTGCCCGGGCCCTGCGATCGTTAATTAGCGCTTTGCAAATTATACGTTTCGGCGGAATCTTGTCTCATGGCAAGGCTGGGTCTTCACCGAACTCTGTGTAGGAGAGAGCCAAGCTTCCTGTCGAGCCTCCTGTCAGGACGTCCGGGACGGATAAACACAGGGAAGGGGTGAGGGAGGAGAGGACGACATGGGTTCGAATGAAACGGGGGGATGAGGGAGGAGAGAGAGTGGGGGGGGTGAGTGAGCAGAGAAAGGGGTGATGAGGCAAGTGAGAAGTGGTAAGAAAGGGGAGACGAGAGAAGAGACGAGAAGAGAGAGGAAGGAGAGAGGAAGGGGTGCAAGGGAAGAAAAATGATGGAAAGAGGACAGCAAGGGAAGAGAGGGTGAGGGAGAGAGAGAGAGAGGCAGTGAGAGAAGAGGGTGAGGGAGGTGAGAGAGAGGGATCAAGGAAAGAGGGTGAAGGACGAGAGAGAAGGGAAGTGAGGAAGGAGAGAGGGTGAGGGAGGAGGAAGCTGTGAACATGCAGGCGTTGTGAAGGGAGCTGAGAGAGTCTGCCCTGCCCCCAACCCCCTGCCCCCAGCCCCCAGCCCATTGTGTCCCCACACAGAGCGCCTCTGTGAACTCAGCTAACCCCCCCCACTTTATGCACTTTAATTTCAATTAGCTATGGCTGATCGTTCACTTTGATCGCATTAGTGACTCCTCCAAGCCTCGACACATTTTTATACGCCCCCGTGCTATTCTGTTGGCTTTGCTAAACCCAACGGAATTAACTGCCGAGATGGAATCTTCAGATGCTTGGTTTTCACTTCCTATACGGCCTCTTCATCTCTCTCTCTCTCTCTCTCTCTCTCACACTCTCTCTCGCACACTCTCTCTCTCTCTCACTCTCTCACACTCTCTTTCTCACACTCTCACTCACTCACACACACATATATATGTATTTTTTGGGAGTTTAGCAGTGGAAGCTGGGAGTTGTTTTGCTCACGAAGGCCCTCTAAGTTTGTGGCTGGTGTTCTGTCCTACCTTCCCAACAGAATGTGTGTTATGTAATGAAAACGGGTTACACAAGCAATGCATGGCTTCCAGCAAAAGAATCGACAGCTAATTTGACAGTGTAGGAGAGGAGATTTGCATAGTCTGAGTGGCAGCCACGTTACTTTCAGAATCGCACATTCAGTTAAACACGCCAGCTCACAGAAATTGATTGAGTTGGTGTTTCGATCATTGATCATGAATCTCACAGAATCCATTTCCATGCTTAATGTGGGCACACCCTTTTTGCTGTGGGAAAATATTTAATTGGTATTCTCTGACTTATTAGGCATATTATTTGTAAAAAAACGAAACCAAAAAATAATGTTTTGAACAGAGTAAGTGAAGTTACTAAATAATTCTAAACTGTAAATATCAATGCTCGAATGCGACAAATTCAAAACCTCAAATCTGAACATACAGAAAGGATATGAAGAATAATTTCTAGATAATTTCACACTCACAAGTGCATTTCCTATTTACTTACTGCTCAACATGCACTTGCTAATTACATGAAACAAGTTGCAATGCCTTCATCATACTATATTCTAACAGTAAAATAGGCCCTATTTACTTTGCATTGCAGTAATATTACTTTTCAATATTTTAGTGTACACACTTTTTTTTCCACACCCCATCTGTCTTCTGTTGCTGCTCTGGAAGGATAATCACTTGTATTAGGACCTGTTGGAAAAACCAAGCAATACAATTTAAAAAAAATGTTAAAAGTAAGTATTTTCCATTCATGCCTATAACATTGTTAGTGAGGAGATGGGAGTTATGGTGGCCGTGAGCTCTCACATGGCTCTCCTCTCTTCATTGTTTCTCTCTCCCTCAGTTCCTCTCTCTACCTTTTACTCGGCCTCTCTTTACCTCTATCTCAGTCCTTGTATGTTCCTCTCTCTATCTCTCTCCTTCCCTCTTTCCAGCCTTTCTTTCTGCCTCTCAATCCCTCTTTTTCCCTTTCTTTCTCTCTATCGCTCTTTCCTCTCTCTCTCCCTCTCTTTAACTCTCTCCCTCAATTCTTCTCTTTGCCTTCTCTGTCTCTCTCTGTCTCTCTCTCTCTCTCTCTCTCTCTCTCTCTCTCTCTCTCTTCTCTCCCCACCTTTATTTCTGCCTCTCTATCCCTCTTTTTTCCCCCTCTCTCCTCCCTCCCTCCCTCTCTCCCTCTGCGCTGCTGTGGTGACTCAAAATGAGCGCTCTCCTTGGAGCTCTGCCCTGCATAGTGACAGCAACCCAACCTCAAAATATTCCTGTATACACTGAGGACTGTAAAAATAGACAGTGCGGTTAAAGCGCCAATTATCGGCTGCACCCTTGAGTGACCTCGGCCTTCCTGCTCCAGGACGTCCACTGGGGTGGGGGGAGATGCTCCCAGAGACTAGAGGCTGCGCGTTGTTGTTGTAAACAGATAGCACCGGCTATCTCCCTCACAGTTTTTGTGTCATTTCCCCCCCCCCTCCCCCCTCTTTCTCCCAAATGAGTTTCCTGTCGTGTGTATCTGATTTGTACTCTTTTGGTAGCGCGCTGTTCTGAGAGTGAGGAGCTCTCAGCAGGGCGCAGTAAGGGTAAGAAGCTGGACTTTATTTACCTATCTTCCCTTTATCAGTGCAGCATGAATAAGTGCGAATAAACAGTGCAAATGTTAATTCAAAGAACAAAGGGGGATGTGTGTGTATGTGCGTGCGCTAAGCGAGGTTCGGCATCGGTCACAACAATAGGGAAAGGAAACGTGGCATTCTTAAGGCACCCCTCAGGAGAATGACTTTTTTTAATGTCCTGGATGTTGATCTCGCTCATGAAAGCATTCTCTGGGATTCGGCGTGATGGATTACACTGACCGGTCACCACAAAGAGGGACTGCGCATTCTCTCCTCCTCTGTTGAGGTGCTCCTTCCCTCGGGTCGGGATCGAAAGCGGGACCTCTCTCCGCCCGGCCCTCGAGCTCTCCGTCAAAACCTCGACAAAAGGAGCGGCCCCAGCGCCGGAGCAGAACGAATCGCTTGGCCCCGGAGGTTGCTGGTTCAAATCCAGCCCATGCTGTTCCACTTAGCCTCCCCGCCGCAGCTGGTGCATAATATTCACCCTGCGTTTCCCACACTGGGGGTGGGGCAGGCGGGGGGACACCCCCGGTTTTGTCCATGCCCGCGCAGCCACACGGTCGGACAAGCCCATCAGATCGCCTCCTGGCACCCACGTTCCAGTTTCTGGCCTGACGGGATGAAAGGGCAGGCGTCGACTGCATACTGGCCTAGCTGTGGAGCCCCTGCACACTGCCCCCTGCCCCCCTGCCCCCCTGCCCCCTGCCCCCCTGCCCCCTGCCCCCTTGCCCCCTGCCCCCTGCCCCCTGCCCGCTATCTCGCTTTCCTACACAGTGTGATGGGGAACCCAAACAAAGCTATTGAACTCTCACTCATTGCTGTGCATGTTTTGAATGGCTGTTTAATTTCACTGCATACATTTGCTTTTACGGAACGATGTCCCCTGATATTGTCAGCATTTCTACGATCGCCTTGTTTGGTCTTGCTCTTTCTCTTTCTCTCTTGCTCTTTCTCCTCTCCTCTGTTCTTTTCTGCCCTTTCTTGACTAGGCCTCAGTTGGTTATAATAATATTAATAATAGTAATAATAATAGTGAAAAGGATGCTTGATAGACACCTGATTTGCCTGCCCCTTGTGGTGTCACAGGGCGTCCAGTGTGGTCATAGGTCGTTGGTCGTAGGTCCCTACACGAAGCTGGCGTTTCCACTGGAAGGTCCACAGATGTGGTCTTGGTCAATGCATTGTTAAATCGTGCTGTGCTTGTGTACAGCTGTACCGCGATAACGTAATCACAGTACACATGGCCTGTGTAAAATGAAAATCTCAGAAACCATATAGAAAAATAATTGACTGTACAGAAAAGCGAGTGATCGTAGTTCCGCTTGATGAAGGCAAACTCATGTCCTCAACTTTCAAAATGTCTTGCTTTGCCACATAGCAATCTGCTTGTTTCTAGAAGGAGAAATTAGAGATGTAAATAATGGTTTGCCGTGTTTGGTTAACCCATTTGAAATATTAAAGAGTCTGCTAAATGCTTAAAATGCTTAAAATGAAAAATGAAGGAGTGTTTGGTTACTCAAGAACAATACAAGTTGAGTGTGTTGCTTGCATAATTTAAGAAAACAATGCACCTCGTGTTGTGAATGTGGTGATGAGTTATCACCAGCCTGAAATAAATGTTGTAGCAGTCGGGCTCACCAGAATTGTCAAAATTTGCTTTGCCACAAAAAGCATTTTACATTTTTATTGTCTTCTATTCGCAGTTTAAGTTTCCTTTAGACCAGCGGTTCTCAAAATATTCCTTGTCAGGGTCCCATAAAATGCCTACCCTGTGGCTAAAGACTGCCTGTGTCCTTTATCCTTCATCCAACACCCACAACAAGCGACAATGAAGTGGTATTTAACACACTTGTACGTGTGAGCATGTCTTAATCAGGTGTTATTATCATGATTCTTTATGAGATGCATCGTTTTTTAGTACGGTATAAAGATGTAATAGTTAGAATCATAACGACGTGTAAACCAGACAAGTATTAAAACCTGTATTTATGAAATATTAGAATATGAACAAAATATTCTCAATTTAAGGGGATTAATGGAATATATTTTTCCTATTTTGCTGAGGAGCCCCTTGTTTTGGGCCTCGCTGTGGTCCCCACACCCCGGGCTGGGCTAAGCAGGGGAAGACTAGTTCTGCCACCCCATCAGCGTCAGCATCAGATAAAGGTCAGCACACAAGGAGGAACCGTCTCTTCTGCAGCAGCAGATAGTATGATGAGTTTTAAAGTTGCTTCGAGGCGGGTAGTGCACCTGGTGAATTTGAGGCGAGCTCAACCTTCCCCATCCCCGTTCGCCCCGATGCACCAACAGCAAATGAGCATTTATACATTTTTCAAAGGCTAGTTAGCGCTTGCCATTAATTGGATGTCAATTCAAAATAACAATTTCTATAAAGTTCAAAAGGCTGTTTTCATTTGTATGGATTCTCATTCAATTCCCATAAATGGCCATTATTTCTTCAAATTTTCCCCAAATTCCCATGGAAAGTTTTCCTGGAATCTTGCCTCCCTGGTCCAGCCTTGCTTTTCCTTGTGGTACGGATTGTCTGCGTGACAATGACCTGCCTTGTTATCCATATTAAAGAAGGCGCGGTCGGGCACTGTGCGGTTCTGTGTTACTGGGATTTTAGCTGAATGTAAATTGCCCCAGTGTCTGAGGATGACTGTACAACTCAGATTTATGAACTTATAGTTCTGGTCATTATGACCATAAATGATTGTTTCTTGCCAGACAAATACTCTTGGATGAACCTTTCCATGGGTTCAATATTCCGAGGCTTCTTTTTGAAGAGCGGTTAAATGATTGATTCTCAGCTGTTCAATCTCATATTTATATCTACTATCTATATCTATATGTGTGTGTTTTTTGTGTGTATTTTGTGTGTATTTGTGTGTGTGTTTGTGTGTGTGTGTGTGTGTACATTTATATATACCACCAATCCATAACCAACCTCTGTGTCCATTTGGTCCTTATTGTGTCATGTCCTCCTCTCTGTGCCTGTCCTGCTGCAAGCTGTATTTGCCCTCATTGGATCCAGTTTGGCGATGGTGGCGGTGATTCTGAACACACCCAGACTGGTTAGGGGGGGGGGAACACATTCCTCTGGACATGGACACTGAGACGGTGGCCAAGTGGCTTTCTTTTAAAGAACAAAGCCTGGCTGCATCAGGGCGAGCTGAGGGTAGGTCCGGCTTTGGGGAAACGATCCATAATCCCTCCCTGGCCGCGGGTCACATGGGTCTGACCCCCAGCCCCTCTGAAGGAGACTTAGCGCCCGGGCCGGTGACAGTCTGTCTGCTCCGCCGCGACTCCAGGCCCGCCACCCGACACCTCTTCCCCGCGTCGGGTTGCCGGGCTTTTCCTCAACCTCAGCGACCGTGGCGCTCTGGTTTAGTTTGGGGGAAGGGGGGAAGGGGGTGGGGTGGGGGGGCATTTGAAGTGATTTCCTCCTCTCATCCCGTTATGTAGTTATACGTTATACATACGTTATATGTGGAAGGCTGGCAGTGTAGTGTAATGGTTAGGGAGCTGGGCTTGTAACTCAGAGGTTGCAGGTTCAATTCCCAGGTGGGGGCACTGCTGTTGTACCCTTGAGCAAGGTACTTAACCTGGATTGCTTCAGTAAAATATCCAGCTGTATAAATGGATTGTATGTAAAGAAATGTAAACTGTGTAAGTCACTCTGGATAAGAGCATCTGCTAAATGTAAAATGTAGTTGAGGAGGTAGGTTGACCCTGTTGCCCAGAGAACCGCCGGTCTCTCAATGTTGTTGTTTATTGTTATTCACCTCTGTCTAAGGGGCAGGTGTAAACCGTGAGATGGTGGTATAAGTAAGAACATAAGAATGCATGATGACGAACGGGCTGTTCATCCCACTTAGGCTTGTCATGTTCTCGTCTAAAGAGTGTCTAGTGCTGCATCCAGCCTGGACTGGAATAGCCCAAGTGTTATGGGGATAGGGGGATACAAACAGCCCGATAGCTTTCTGACGTTTTGTGTCATGCTTTTTATTCTTAGATATTCAAGTTTAAAATGTGGCCATTGGCCACCATATACCTGAATTTTTAAAATCTATTATTTAAATTCGTTTTCTGGTTTTTCTCCCGTTTTTCTCCCAATTTGGTAGCCAATTACTCCCGCTATTCTTAGGTCAATCCCTCCATCAGAACTGCTAGCTCTGTGACCGGCAGTGACAAAGTGTTCGTCTCCTCCGAGACAACACTCGTCATGCTGTCGACTATAACCCGGCACCCCAGAGCCACTCCTGTGCGCAGCTCCAGTGTCGGCTTCCCTACCCCCTCCCTGGGGTGGACAGCCAATCGAGCCCCGGTGGCACTCTCGAACCCCGTTCACCGTGGAAACCACTAGACCA
Source organism: Aldrovandia affinis (assembly GCA_029706075.1). NCBI lineage: Eukaryota > Metazoa > Chordata > Actinopteri > Notacanthiformes > Halosauridae > Aldrovandia > Aldrovandia affinis. The sequence goes on along the minus strand of JAINUG010000002.1, from coordinate 11,323,426 downwards.
CGCGGGAGGCCCAAATACCTGGATTTTTCTGAAACGTTTCCACTATGCAGTCTGGGATGAAGACGTCAAGCCATTGCAGAAACTCAATTCGCTCGACTTTATAGAAAATATGTAGCTGATCTTACGACTGATACGAGCGGAGCCAAACGTGTTCATGCTGATTGGCACTCATGTACTGTCGGGGAAGAGGGGAAAGACGAAGACGTTTTTAGGTTATGAGAGATTTTCTGACTAAAACGAGAACAGGAAAATGAAATTAAGGAGAAGGAATGTCTCTAGGCTAAGAGGGCTCTGATGCTGACAGGGTGTATTATAGAGAGCCGTCGTGTTCCCTAGTCCAATTGCACTCAGACTGCAGGGGACCAGGGCTGGGGGAAATCGCCAGTAAAACAATGTTAACGTCAGGTAATGGATATAAGGTTTGCTTTAAGCCAAGGAATCGTGCAGTTGGGTAATGTCCTTTCCACCCAACGTGTTCAGCCCTTGCTGTACCCTACATTCGAGAAGGCTTTTGCTACCTATAGAACGGGTCTTCTTTGGATCATGTTTTTTATTGTTTATTTGTTTTTGCCCTGGAAGAAGGAATTATTCTTTTTTGGTCTTTTAATAGACATTGGATTGTTCAACTCAGTTATTATTATTATGGTGATGATTATTATTATTAGAAATCCTTTTTGCCTTTATAAACCTGGCCTTTATAAAAGAACAACTCTCGTGTAATGACCTTTTTTAGAATAAATAGAACTTCCTGTTGTTTCTAATTCTGTCTAACACTTTTGAACATGGCTTCTCTCATAAAGCTAAATTCCTAGGTCTGTGGCGCCTAGCATCCTTCGAATAATAGTGGGTATTGTAGCTATGGCCTTATCTGATAACCCAGTACTCAGAAACCACTTTGGGCATTAGTTTATCTGAAAGGCACACATTGAAGTAAAATATTCTATCGTCTAGTAACTTCTCTCTTGCTGGTGATAGCATCAGAAAATGTTCTGGTTATGTCTTGAAATAAACATCTAAATCTTTATCTCTCTGCACTTTCTGTTTGACAGAAAATGTATATTTTTAAATAAGAGTAAAAAATATATATATATTTCATAATATCTGCCATATGATTATATATATGCTTCATATCGTAATACATTGAGCCCTTGTATTTTCACAGAAACTGAACACTTTCACTGAAATGAAATGTCCTCAAGTATTAAATTAAAAACGGCGAGACGAGGAGGAAAAAAACGCTGCTAACCTTCGTCGTCTGTGGCTGGAACTGACCCCCTCCTTCCCTCCCTGTTTTCCCGCCCTGCTCAGGTTTCCATGGTGCCATGCTGGGCCTCTGCTGCAAGCCACGGCAGGACTTGCATCAGTCTGGATACAAATGACACTCAACCACAGCAGCGCTCCGTGCCCAGTTTCTCAACATGCCTGTTCAGCGCGGATTCCCCTGTGAGGTAGGCCAGCTGGGGATTTTTTCTGGTTTTTTTCTGTTGTTTTTATTTTTTGGGGAGGGTGTGAGATGTGGCTTAATCACAGATTCTATCCACTAACCAGGAGGGCCAACTCCTCCCTCTGTCCTCTTTCTTTCCTAATGACTGGAGGCTCTGGTCTGGTAACGGGAATTTCTATAATATACTGCAGAACATCCATTGCCACAGTGTTGTATTTGGGCACGCCCCTTCATGAATATTCATCAGGTGCATCAAATTGGAACGTTTCAGCTTCTACAGTAGGGAGACCGAGAGCGTCCGGCGGTAAGAATACGAGCCGAGTATCCCGCGAGCGTCTAGAACCTGCGGCGTAGTTTATAACGCGATGATGTGAACACAACCCCGCTGGTCGTGCCACTCGCGTTGGTCATCACAGCCAAATATTTACATGGAGCGGGGAGCGCCTCTCTGTCTCGCGCTGGCGAATTCAAACTCGCCTCTCCTGTTCTCCGGGGGCCCTTTAGATCCTGTCTCGATTGGCTTCGGGCAAACTTTCTCGGGCCGGTTTATTGCGTCTCGCGGCTCTTCCCTTGTGGTGATGACTCGCGCCGTCCAGCCCGTCACACCGAGGAGGAGCTGCGGTCCGCGCACTCCTGCTAAACATCGAGCGTGACAGCGACGGCACAGCCGCACGCCCATGGTGGCTTCTGCGAGCGCGGCGGTCGCACGTGAAGTCATTGCTTTGCTCTGCGGTGGTGAGACCGATCCTATTTTTAACACTCGACTCAGCACGTTTATTTTCTGCTCAAGGTAAACCATTTTAAGGTGTGTCAGAAACGTGTGCGCTGTGCCCGGGAGAAGCGTCAGGGTGAATTCATTTGTACATCGACTGGAGTACAAGAAGTAGTTTAATGGTTTTATTTTCCCTTTTGAGAAACTAGGTACTATTAGTTATCCAGCACAATTTTTGACATTCCCATTTGGTTTTTTGGGGGGTTTTTACAAATTTCCCCTACAGAAACGCAGAGTTTTTAGCTTTACCCCCGCAGAGGGGGTTTGCTGGAGATGATTAGTGTGGTATGAGTGGTGCCAGCCCTTGAACTAGACACAGCTGGGCCTGATGTGATGGGATCTCTCTTTTTCTTTTCTCTCTCTCTCTCTCTCTCTCTTTCTCTCTCTTTGGGAAGGGACTCGTGATTACCGAAAACTGATTACCTTCCCCTTCAGCGGAGATTAACCCTTAACCCGGTGCAGCAGACAGAATTGAACAATCAGCAGGTTTCCTGTCTGATAATTGCGCCGACTGATTGGCCTGTTTGGGCTGTCCGCTGCCGTGATTGATAACCCAGAGAGTGTGGATATGCAAAGGGCTGCTTGCATGTGTTTCTCTAGGTGGCTTATGTTTATTACTGTTGGCCGAGGCTAGTTTTCCACGTGAAAAAGATCTGTGAAATACGTGCTTTTAATGGGGGGGGCTTGTGTGCCTGCCTGATTTATAAACCCCCAAAAAAACAACTTTCAATTTTCACTAATTACCCAATTAATTGCTTTCATTTGTTTCGTAAAAAAGAAGTAAATAAATAATTTACGGACAAGGCGGCAGGAAGGGTTAACGCTGAAGTGCACGCTCATAGACGGGCCTTCAAACAGAACCGGGGAGCCTATTTTAGCAAATTGCAGCCATATGTTTGCAGAGGATGTTAAGCCGAACGAAACTATTTGACATGCCAGACTTTAAACAAGACTTAGCCTGTGGGTAGCTCCAGAATTTTCCAGCGTGCCCATCCAGTCCATCGTAACTCACTGCAGCCCGCTCACACACACACACACACACACACACACACACACACACACACACACACGCACACGCACACGCACAGGCATTAGTTTGACGCCACCGCCACAGTCCCTCGTCATTGTGCCACACCGGCAGGCCGGCTCCTCGCCTCACCTCCCCTCGCTGTCCCGCGCTTCCCGGCCCCGCTGGCTTTCCTCCGCGTCTACGTCACTCTTGTGGCGAGCTGAGCATCTGCGCCACCGTTTGAGCCGTAATGGAGGACTGCCGCTGCGTGCAGGCCACCCGGCCCTGTGGAAGCAGAGCTCCTCGCTGCTAAGTTGGCACGGAGACCGGCTCTCGACGAGGCGGCGACCACGGGGGTGGTCTAGCAGAGGGGCGACATTTTCGGTCCTCGCTGAAAGAAAGCAGAAGTCGCCCTCCACAGTTGTGAAAATGGTCGGGGAAAGCTGAGGAAGAAAGGCTTTGAAAAGTGTTTCTTTTTTACGGCCCCCCCTCAGCATTCTAATCACAGAGACTTGAGCGAAAAAAAGGAAGTTGAAAGTGTTTAGCAGCCCGACAGATTACTAACAGCCTGCAAAGACATGTTGTGTCTAGACCACATGAATTCAGATGACCGGTCTGACGACAAAGGCGACCCCCCCCCCCCACCCCCCAGACGTGGCTTTAATCTTGGGTGAACTAACAGTTCTCATCACTGTAAATATTTGTCAAGCGCTAAATGGAGAAACGTTATATGCTTGGATTTTTATGCGCAAAAGCTATTTTTAGTGAATAATCTGTAACGTTTCCCTAAACAGAACTCATGGTAATTTAGTTTCATGAGTTGGGTAAGTAAGTAATTGGGTGCTAACTCTGGCATTAATGAACATTGAAGACATATGCTGACTGCAATTTTCTTGTGCTATTTGTTGTACTGGTTGTACTGTACATTTAATGTGAATTAGACTGCCTGAGGTAGTTTGTTACGTAATTCCTTTTAATGGTGAAAGTTTATTCATTAGGCTGACATGAGACTTGACCAAGTTCTGTTTTTCTTCTTCTTCTTCTTTCACCCGTTTCTCAAAACACCACAGTTACCATCCACTTTCTTTCTATGTGGTCACATAACCAAATATCATTCTGGAAAAAGTGCTTTTTGCAGAGGTCTTAAAGCAGACTGTCTTGGACAGTAACTATAAATTCGAGAAACATTTGAAACAGCCTGCACTGGATTTTCTATCGTCTAAATAGCAATATTTCTGTGAGAGGAGTGCGCTTTGAAGGCGCCGTTTTAAAGCGAGGCTGAAGGAGAGCCGTGAAGGAGCTCGTTGTTGTTTGGGTTGAAGGCCGCGGGTCTGCACGAGCACTCGGACCGGAGCGGAGCCCACCGCAGGCCCGCTGGCCGGCGAGCTGCCGGCGGGCTCGTTTGAGGAATGCGCGAGGTGTGGGACGATTCCCTCCTGGGGATCAGCAGAGACGAGGAGCGCGCCTCCGGTGGCTGCGCCCCAAACCCCCGGGTCCGGGAGCCGGTCCAGAAGGTCATCTCAGAGCGCCGAGACGCTGAGTTCCTCCATTCCTGTGGTTTTGACCGGGACTCTTCCACGCTGAAGAGGTTTGCGTTGGCTGCACAGTTTGGGTCTCCCTGAGTGATTGCTGATTTTCGAGCGTGTGCGATGGCTGTGTTGTAGGGCGGTTTTATAGGACTAATGTGTTCAGAGAATTCTAAGCACCCCAGCTGCAGGCTGCAGCTTACGTATTAGTCTCATAAAGGGTGTGATTTGGTGTGTTCACTGTGACTTGGTACACTTCCCATAGTGGTCATCTCCAAATCGTCACCTTCTTAAAATAATGGCCTAAGTCATATTTTCAAGTTTTAAAAAAAGCCGGAATAAACTGAACCAAATATAGAATATATGATATTTATTAATCATTTCACACAAAAAGGTTATGACAATATATGACTATTGACATACAAATAACGTTGTCTGTCAATTATGTAACATAAGACGATTAGATTACTTAGGCCAATTTATGAACATGCCGTTGTGCTCATTGACTGCTTCCTCCAGAAAACCCCCAAATTTTCTGTTAAATGATTTGTGACCTAAATGATTCTATTTTGTATAGCAGCCATAGTGGCCAGACTGGAGTGGCCTGCTAAGTTGCATGCCTCAAGAGCTCAGCAAGGCTTGTGCTTTGACTGACGGATGTCAAAAAGTCGACACCAAAGTTGTGCACTGGCCCTTGAGGCTGACCCTCAGTGGGTGGGGGTGGGGGGATACCTCCTGTTACCAGAAAAGACACACACCTGCAGTGTTCAGGGATCAGGATCCATGAATCTGCAGTGTTCAGGTGATCAGGATCTGTGCACCAGCAGTGTTCATCTCTGCTCTGAGGAAGAAGGCGGGACCATTAAATTGTCAGGGGCGGGGAAAAGAACAAATATTTTTAGACTGACAACCCATAACCCCCTCCCTCCCCCTGGGGAATGTGTGAGCAAGTGAAGGAAGATAAATCTCTTTGCATCAAACCTTCCAGCAGCTCCTGGTAGAACACAGTGCGATAGTTGGCACCAGCCAGGTGTACTTCAAAGGGAAGTTAAAAACAACAGCATTGGTGAGTTGATAAGTCAAGAAAACGATATCAGGAAAATCGACCGACTTTTAGGCACTGTTAGTCGACCTCTTCAAGGAGAGGTATGTATTTAAAGTGCGATGAATCGTTCGGTGAGTCGGACACGGCCGTTTGACACCCCTATCTCGGCAAGCCGCGTGGCCGTTTATCTTTTATGGGCGCGGTTAAACCGCACTTTTTAACACCACACGAGGAAGGCTCTTTCCGCGGGGAGAAACAATGAGACGTGCGGCTGAGGATGCTGGGGCACACCCCTATTAATCTTCTCTTGTAATAAATTTTATTTTGCGCGTCTCCCGTGCTCACGTTTGTGCTGCCATTTGCTGGAATTCGTCTTAAAGAGTTGCATGCGAATACATGTCCCTCAGTATGCAATATCGCATGTCATGTCATATATCATGTGTGCGGGCATCACCTTAAACACGCAGCCTTTCACCTTCGCAGTTTGTCAACAACGCAGCACAAAGAGGCAGTCATGAAGAGGAGAGGAATGAGGATAGAGCTGACGCTTGCTCGTCGCTGACACCCGAGACAGGCGCTCGCTCTTCCCCGCGCCCGATTTTCTCGTTTGTGACGCACGCTCGAACCCATCGGGCCGGTCCAGGTGTAGAACACCGTGTTCTGCCGCGCTGCGAGGAATGCTCAATGCACCATGGGAAATGTAGTCATAAATAATCCTCCTCGAAATAATTAATCATTAATTATTAGTTTGGATATGGGCTACAGCCCCCCAAAAAAAGCTTTCTGCCAATTCTGATTCATACCCTCGGTGCTGTTGTGGTTTTAAGAAAGTGCTCATTTTTTGCCATGTCACCGTGTACTTGTAAAATCCATTTCACTGAGCAGTGGAATACTACATTGGTATACTCCTTTTTTCCCCCCACGAGCAGCACTTCTTTTGTTCCACTAAAATAGTAAGGAATTGTACTGTAAGGAATTTGAGTTTCTGTGGCTGGATTTAAAACCACGTACCATCTACAGCAAAACGTTGCCATAACAGGAAACGTGTAAGGAAAACCCTGTGATGTTTTTCTGCCACTAGATGAATTCAGCGTTTCGCTTTCTAATCAGATGCAGAGAGGGGTTTCTGCGTGTTTGTAGGCCTCTGTGCTTTGCCCTTTCTGGGCTGTGGCCCGGACGGCGGTCTGTTGTTGCTGCTGCAGCGTTTCCTGTGCCTGCGTCTCTCAGGGTCCCCTGATCCCCCGCGTCTCAGACGGGACAGCTCTCGGTTATATCGAGCATCAGCAATTACCAGCTCACCAGCAGGCAGGCCTAAAAAAAGCCGGCCTGACTCTCTCTCCCCCCCCCCCCACCAAGTCCCCCGAGACTCGGCAGGGGTCACTACCGACTCCAGCTCAGGACCGGGTCGCCCTCCGCCCCGGCGCTCCGAGGTTATGTAAGACAGCGTCAAACCACCACAGCCGCTGTTTTTCCCTCCCTGAGGGGGGAGTGCGAAATGACCGCTGGAGCTGCAGAGTGAAATGGGCCTGCGGTCTGCATGACGTGGAGAGGCTCTGGCAGGCGGAGAGGGAAAGTGAGACCCGATATTAGGGAGAGATTACTGGAAAAAGCATTTCGGGTCCGATTCCGCCCGCCTCTCATACCACCAGAAGGTTTGTGCGTCCCGGAGGGGTTTTAAGTGTGCATGCCTGTGTGCGTGTGCGTGCGCAGATTATGCGCGCGCATGCGGGTATGCTAGTGTGCATGTGTGTGTGTGTGTGTGTGTGTGTGTGTGTGTGTGTGGAGACCCCGCCGACAGAGACTGGATCCGTCCCAGCCAATAAAACAAAGGCCATTTCTTCTGGCTCCTCACTTTAACCTCGGCAAGAAAGTTCGGAAAAATCAAGTGAAGCCCTTGAACTCCGTCAAGAAGTTTGGCAGCTTCAGCGCAAACTTGACTTTTTCTGCTGAATAAACAATGAGTTTTGGTTAGCGAGGCCTTTTGGACCCTTTGGCATTGTGCAGATTTCGCCGTTTAACCTCCCGTTTGGTTTTCTGTGGCGTGGGCTACACCGGCTCGGTGCGGAGGCCCGCGTTTCACAGGCTGAGGCCTCTCTCTCTCTTGCTCTCTCTCTCTCTCTCTCTCTCTCTCTTTTGCTCTCTCGCTCTCTCTCTCTCTCTCTCTCGCTCTCTCGCTCTCTCTCGCGCGCCTGAAACAGAAGCGCTCGCCTCGCGGCTCATAATTACTGTTGACGTTAGGGAGGTAGGCATTATTAGAGAGGTGTATCTGGAGCGATGGTTTATTAGAGGCTGCATTAGCCACAGTTGCAGTAATTAAGAGTGTCTGTGAGAGATAAACCACAGACCCCGGGTGGCCCTTGGGTGGCTGCCTGGGCTTGGCTACACTGTAAGAAATATGGACCCATTAAGAGATGACACATCAAACGCCGGTCTTTTCTCAAAAGTAAAGTAATAAAACCTTGTTTTCGTAAAGTAAAAAAAAAAAAAAATCAAATCCATATTTTTTTACTTGTTCTTGAAACCAACTGGAAGTCTTCGGTTGGCCACCTATGAAGGAAAGACCAGCCTGTATGGAGTATGCCATCAAAACGCTGCTGTGTGTGTGTGTGTGTGTGTGTGTGTGTCTGTGTGTGTGTGTGTGTGTGTGTGTGTGTGTGTGTGTGTGTGTGTGTGTGTGTGTGTGTGTGTGTGTGTAGGAAGATACTGGCCAACTGTCCCTGTTTTGCAGGGACTCTCCTGTACTTTACACCAATTTCCCCGTCTGCTGCCCTATTGTGATTTGATTTTGCCACACAGCATATTTAAAATCATTATTATGCTGCTGAACAATTTATTTGCAACCCCCCCCCGCCCCATCAACAATTCATTCACACAAAAAACAACAAAAAAACAACAACTTCAATGTCCCAATGGCAGTATCAGTGGCAGGTATGCTGCATGCTGGTGTGTGCAACTGTACGGGGAACTGGAAAATGTCTCACTGACCTAAAACAGTGGCTGATACAATAAACAAAACAGAAATCATTTCACATTTCAGTACATTTATTTATACAATGTGTAGCCTGTATAGTATAAAATTCTCAAGTCCACATAGACACCCTTGTCATAATTAATATCCATAAACCCGGACCGACACTGTGGATTGCGAGTCATTCGTAATCAGGCCCACATCACGGTGCACATGGCGTAAATGAGATCACCGCTCTAGCGCCGCTCACGTCCTGCTGCAGGAGGTCGAGCCCTGAGATGTGGGCACCCCCCCCACACACTTCAGATCTCAACCAGTGCACCACACACACACACACACACACACACACTCAGTGCGCGCACACACACACACACACACACACACACACACACACACACACACACACGTGCGCACACACACACACACACACACACACACACACACACACACATGTAGGCCTTCACGCTATGTGTAGGTCCACATATTGTGTCACAATCTCTGAAAAATGTTATTCTCCAGAACAACAAATAATATATACACATTTTATTTTCCATTTTATTTTAAATTTTGTGTGTGCGTGCGTCTGCATGCATGGGGCAAACAGTAGCCTGTACATGAGGTAAAACGTATTGTTCACGCAATGCATTTACAACTTTTTGAACCATATTGTCCTCAAATTGTTCAATGATTGTTTTGAAGCTTTTTTTTATTTTTTATTTTTAATTTTTTTTAGGTTCACAGTCTAAACATGAGCGTAGTGGCTTTGGTCATCACCTGGGCCCGCTTCAGTGTGCGGCAGCGCTTCGCTTCGCCGGGCCCTAAAGACTCCCTCAGGCTGAGCAATGTGCCGCGATTCCTGCTGTCACAGGGGTGCTTAAATGCATTGGCTCCTCCTGTGGGTCTTACAGTCCTTCAGCCTGCAGAGTGGGGCCGCAGGAGTGATGAAGGAGTGATTGCAGGCAGATGGAGCGGTTGGAGGAGGAGGAGGAGGAGGAGGAGGGAGAGTGTGGGTTTGGGGGTTCGGGGGGGAGCGAGGGGGTGCGCTGCACGGCTCAGTATTATTATGCTAATCCAGCCCGGGATGAGGCGCAAAGCAGCCAAGCAAACAATGGCAGTGGAGCCAGAAAGTCTGCTCTGCAGTCTACCAAGCCTTGAAAGGCATGTCGGGCAGGGCGCCGACACAGAGAGGAGAGCGGGGCTGCCTGCAAGGAGGGGCCCCAGGAGGGGCTGCAGAGAGAGAGGAGAGAGAGAGAGAGAGAGAGAGAGAGAGAGAGAGAGAGAGAGAGAGAGGAGAGAGAGAGAGAGAGAGAGAGAGAGAGAGAGAGAGAGAGAGAGAGAGAGGAGAGAGAGACAGAGAGAGAGAGAGAGGAGAGAGGGCCAAGATTGCAGAGAGACAGAGGGCTGTGTGTGTGACAGGTGAGTGACAAGATTGTGTGAGAGTGTGAGTGTGTGTGTGTGTGTGTGTGTGTGTGTGTGTGTGAGTGTGTGTGTGTGTGTGTGTGTGTGTGTGTGTGTGTGTGAGAGTGTGTGTGTGTGTGTGTTGTGTGTGTGTGTGTGTGTGTGTGTGTGTGTTTATGAGCCAGGTCTGTGCGTGTGCGTTTGGGCATGTGTTCATGCGCACATGTGTGTGTCCGTGTATGTGAATGCGTGCGTGTCTGTCTTGTCTGTCTGTGTCTGTATGTTGGCGGCAGTGCAGTGTAATGGTTAGGGAACTTGTAACTGAGAGGTTGCTGGTACAATTCCCACGTGAGGCACTGCCGTTGTACCCTTGAGCAAGGCACTTAACCTGAATTGCTTCAGTAAAATATCCAGCTGTATAAATGGATTGTATGTAAAGAAATGTAAACTGTGAGTGTCTGCTATATGCCTAAAATGTCATGTAAAAATGTGTGTGCGTGTGTGCGTGTGCGTGTGTGTGTGTGCGTGTGTGCGTGTGTGCGTGCTTGGCTTCATCAGACAGATCCAGCTCTCGGCTACTCCCCATCCTCCTGTCGTTGAAAGCAGAGCTCTAAGTGGGACGTAAAGCCGGTGGTCCGTTAGCGTCCCGTTAGCGTCCGTCACCGTTTCGCAGTGAAGCGGAATGTGAGGGAGGCGTTCAGCGCTGCCGTGCTCCTGAACTCTGAGGCCGGGGCGGGTTCAGCCAGCGCAGCGCTCCTGTGTTTCAGTAATAAGGTGGCTCGCGTGCCGCTGCGCACACAGGAGGACGTGGGAAGGCTTTACGGCGCTCGTTAATGTCTGGGCTCGCCGGTGGTGGGAGATCCCCCGGATGAGCGGGCCTACACTCCGCAACGTGCTCCGAATGTCTCCCCCCTCTCCCCCGCGCACCCTCTCCTGAACGCGGGCCAGGCCGGACTCCGCAACGCCCTCCGAATGTCGCCCCCCCTCTCCCCCGCGCACCCTCTCCTGAACGCGGGCCAGGCCGGACTGTGTCTAGGGCTGACCGCGGTAACTGACCACGGTAACTGACAGCAGCCTCCTTCCTGGAGCGGTCACTTCTTCACACCAGCTCGCATTCCGGAGCGACTTGACAGATCTGCGGTTTTGTGTGTTTGCGTCGTTCTTTTTCACATTTTACAGGCGTTCGAAAACCACTCGCGCAAGCCATTGGCCAGGAGTGAGCCTTAACGCGGTGACTCTCCGTCCGGAGTCCAGAGTCCTACGGAGCGACACGGAGCGATGCGAAGCGATACAGATCAGGTTTTGTGTAACGCATAGTCTCAGAGGCCCGGAGAGAGCAAAGCTTTCCGCCACAAATCGAGACTTCCCAGAAGCCCAGGAGCATCCGTGCAGCTTTAGGTTTCCTTCCGCGAGGAACCCAACCCTGAGATAACCTGAGGGTGTGGACGTTTTCCAGCGCCACGTCAGTTAGATTGACCTCTTTTCGGACGGGACATCTCGCACTCCGCCTTGCGCTGCAGAAGCCTACAGGCTGTTCTCCTCGGTCAGGGCCGGTCCCACCGTCGCGTAGCGGCCATCTTGCGGAAGGTGACGCAACTTCAGTTTTTCATTGCGTTCCTGTTAATGCATTGATATACTAGGCTTTGTAAACATTGTTGTCTTGAGTGTCCTGGCAGCTTTAAGTAAGCATTGTTCATTTTGGATTATTATTACTACAACTCTGATTTTGTCTGTAATCACAACATTGCAGGTGAGGTAGAGTTATCCTTCATATTCATGTGATTTCCAGGGATGTGATATGTGTTTAACATTTGTTGGCCAAATTTTTGTTCTTTTTTTGTTATTCTACTATTATAAACGATAGCTCCAAAATTATTATTCAGATTGTAATTTAAAGTATGATATCTTTGCATACTTTAATACTGCAGTTCATATTTAATATTGCAATAACCGTCGGGGGGCAAGAGCAAAAAAAACTAAACAAAAAAACTAAAAAAAATTGTTGCTCTAATGTATGTCAACAAGGAAGCACCAACAGGCTGAAGTATCAGAATTGGATCTGCGCAGCTTCACCTTCCACATCTCTTTGCCTGCTCGTCCACCTTCAAACACATCTTTTCTTATCACTTTTCTAGTATCAGATATTCAGTACTGACCCAGGCCCAGCTCCAATTCCATATACATATCAAATAATAAGTCAGATAAATCAGGGATTATTATTATTAGGAACTTTGTGTCCTTGAAGTTAGTCGTTCTAGACGTTTGCATTGCTGCCACGACCAGCCTCCTCTCTGTCTACACGAGCTAAGGGCATGCACGCAAACCTATGCCAAACACTCACCATTTAAGGGACGGGCACTCTAAATTCTTTAGTAGGAGACTGAGCGTGCTTCACTGCCTCCCTTAAAGGCCGGTGGGACACCACTACACCAGATTCCAGTGATGTTTTCCCTCCTTTCAGCAACAGATTTGCCCCATTTAAAGAAATGCATAGCGGGGGGAGAAGACGTGCTTTCACAAAGTGTTTGGGAGTTGCTTACGATATTGTTTTTGGCTCTTAATCTGAAATTTTACTCAACCTGTTGAGCCATGTTGCAATTACTGTTTGATTAAAACACAACGCGTTTGGTTAAAGCAACTGCATTCCAAACATTTTCTTTCACGCCAAATGACTTGCAGCACTGTCCCTGGAAGATAAAATAATGTTTTTAGAAATTTCCTTGAGGATGCGTTCAATTTCCTCATTCAAATTACTCAATATTCTGCGTGTTTTGAAGGTTTCAAAGTATTCCCAGTGAAAGATAGTTTGACAAAAGGCAGAAGGGAACACGAAGACACTGCCAAAAGGAAAGGTGTGTACACCATGCTAGGGCACGATATTTGTAACGTGGCAGGCAGTGATTGTTTCCCCTTGTTGGCCGTGTGGGCCCTGCTTTACCACTTTCATTGACATATGTATATCAGGGGGGCTATGCTGTACCACACTCAGTGTGGGATATGTTACAGGTACAGCAGTCATGATACAGTATGTGATAAAGTCATGTGACCATCCAAGCAAAGCACCATGGGACATCAGGCTAGGGTGGGTGTGGAGGAGCGTGTCCTAGAGTTTCACCAGGAGGTTCAGGACTCTGACCTCTTACCAAACCTGTTCATCACTGCTCCATCTTAACATTGCTCTCCCTTGTTTTAGCACAATCCGGCTTTAATGTCCATGCCACGGAGATGAAAGGTCACTGAAGAGGGGGCGATTCTCTCTGCGTTATTACCTGTCCACGCCGACAATTTAACCGTGCAGAGGGAAAGGTGGTGTGCTGACAGCCGTCGCACGGACAGCCAGACAGCGTTGTTTATCGAAGACGAATGCCAGGTGGACGACATGCCTGGGTTCAGTCAGAATTTGTCCTGAACAAACTTGGCGAACTGTGTTTGTGAAGAAACATATCCTTGAAAGTCAACGCTTAGGACAAATGTTGATTGAATACAGACCGTAAGCTCATTCCACTCGTCTCAGTTTGTGGGGCTCTTCCGTGCGTTTCGGTAGGCTGAGGCCTCGCTGGATGCTCGGGGAAAGCCCGTGTTCACTGACCTGAGCGTGAACATCAGAGCGGGGGAGAAGGAGGGAGGAGCAGACAGGACAGGATGAGCTGGAGGAGGGGGCTATGCTACGCTGTGCTTCCTGGCTTCAGGGGCTCACAACAAGTTCAGGGCAAAGCGAGCTTGTTTCGGCACGCCCCTGGGGAAGAGATAGACGCCTTGTTTCTTCCTCCCCTGGGTGCCAGGCCTTGGGGGTGGATCTCAACCCCCTTTGGGCACGCGTTCTTGTGTCTCTGTTCGGGAGCCCTCCTAGAGTTGAAATTCCTGTTGGACAGTGTCGAAAGTGTAAAACGCCAGGTTTTTGCAGGAGACCCTTTGAGCAGAGTGTGAATGTTGTTACGGATGCGCAGTAACGTGCAGAGCATTGTGGAGTTTGGAGAGGGAGGCCCTGGGCTTCAGGTGTGCGATAAACATGAGCGATGAACATTCACAGCTACTACCTTTTGCCCTGCAGAGCGTGCGAGCGTGCGTGCATGCGTGTTTTTGGGTCATGGCACTCTACTGTGTGCCACCAGATCCACGAGCCCGTCTGAACCCCCAGCCTCCTTGCAACACACACCCCGGCTCCCAGAACCCACCTCACCTCACCCCAGCGAGGGTGCCTGGTTTAGCCGTCTTGTCCCTTTGCCTTGAGGAGCCCTCTTTTGTTCCCTCATTACCCAGAAGTCACGGATGTGTGAAAAGTAGGGCACAGGTCAGGGCTCTTTGTCCCCCTTGTGCAAATCGAAAGTGACAGACACCGACCAGCTCCGCCACTAATTTGTCCCCCTCCGAATCGCCACTCGGAGCTCTAATTGCGGAGCGCTACAAGAGAACAGACACATCGAGTTATTAACGCTGGACGGGGCCAACGCGGGTAATTGCGGAACATCCTTGAACAAATAGTTCAGACATGTTCAGCAATTCAAGAATAGCGCCAGGCCGACAGGGGTCAAGGGGTTGAGCCCGGGGAAAACAAGAGGGCAAAGATGGGCAACACCAAAAAAAAACGAAAACAAAGAAAGGAAACCGGCCTTCCCGACAGAATAGCCTTTGTCTCTCCGCCCGGTCACCGCCTCAACTTGGAGACCTCTTTTTCCTTTCCTTTGAGGGTCCAATTATGGTTTTCTGAGAAATTGTAAATTGCAATTAAGGCTGAGTCATTTAAGTGAAAGGATGGCTCTAGTTTTACTTTGTGTGGTGTGGAGGTGACACTGGGAGCAGAAGGGCACGGTTTATGATGAGAGTTGTCCTTCACAAAATAAATCTCAAAGACACCACCTACAGTGATGTTCAGGCCGTAGACAAAATAATGGAAACATCAAACCCTATATGAATATTTATTAACTAATAAGCGGTTGGGCCACCCTTTGCCTTTAGAACAGTTTCAGTCATTCGTGGAATGCTGTTATATTAGCTTTGAACTGTTTCTAGTGGGATATTAAACCATTCTTCAAGAAGGAAAGCAGTCAGTTCTTTGACAGATGAAGGCGGTGGAAATCGACTCCGCATTCTATGTTCCAGAACTTCCCATAAATGTTCAATGATGTTTATATCTGATGATTGGGGAGGTCATGGAAGTTGTTTGACTTTTTCATGGTGTTCATGAAACCACTCTTGAATCCGTGTAGCAGTGTGTGTATGGGGGCGTTATCATCTTGGAATAAGGGAACATCCTGAGGAAACGATGTTTGCACCAAAGGGTGCACCTAGTCACCTAAAATGGCTTTGTATTCCTTGGCCATAATTCTACTGCGCAGAGTAATAATCAGACCCAGTGGCTTCCACGAGATGGCTGCAGCTATGGTAGCAACTATCCAGTTAAGTGGCTGTCTATCCCTGTCGGTGAGCTTTGACTTGCGACCACTGTTCCTCTTTCCTGATGTAGTTTGTCCTTGTTTGGCATATACCGTCATTATTTTCGACACTGTTCCTCTTGACACATTAAATAATTTTGCCGTTTCTGTGACTGATGCACCTGCAGTTTTGGCACCAACTATTTGACCTCTTTCAAAATCTGTTAGATCTCTCATGTTGGTTTAAAAACTCACATATTACAGATTTAAAAATCTGATTCTATGTCTGAAACATATTGGTAGTTAGTACTGGCATTAATATGAAGAATGTAGAGACTCCTTTTTAATTGCGATTTAGTTACTTCAAAAGTCCTTTTTCCATTTGGTGTTTCCATTATTTTGTCTACCCCTGTAGGTATCCATTTTAAAATGCATGTAAGTTATGTTGGTGACACATTTTCAGTGTTAGGTTCCCTTTAAGTTAAGGCAACCGCTAATGTTAAGAATGCGAGGGCAGAGTTGCCCTCTGCGTAAGACAAGTCGTCCTTCACAGAACACATCTAACAGACGCCCCCTGTGGTGTCGCCATGATGCCAGGCCACACGCTCTTCGTCCTGCGCAGTCTTCGGTTTCTGCCGCTCGACACAGCTCCCGGTGTTTTCCCGCAGTTGTAATCTTCACCCGCCCCGACAGAAGCGCAGTTCTCCCTTAAACACAGTTACCGATGGGTGACGTGTCCGATATCTCCAACCAGCGTAATGCTTCACAAACATAGCATTCTTTTATGTGGGCTAAATAACAGTCTGAGACAATGAAGATGCGCTCCGTTTCTCCCTGACTCAATTAGCCTGCCTTTCTGTCCATTAAATCTAATCTCACTTGCTTTGGTTTGCCAGATCTGGCATTCCTACAGATGTTCTTAAGCACATCCATTTACATTGGCAATGTTGCATCCTGGGTGCCAGCCTGACCAGCACACCCCAGATACGAGCAGAAATACTTCACTGGATAATTTCCCCTCCCCCCCAATAAATACGCTGACCTCTGAACAGCGTGAAGTGCACATTAGGTGTCTTCATGTGTAACAGGGAAAATCATAAATGTTCCAATCATAAATGTTGGTTTGCTGTGGTGGTCCGCTCTAAAATTCACTGACACATGATAGCACCGCTGTCACCGGTTTGACCAGAGGAATCCAAAGGGAGAGAAAGGTGCCATGCATCGTGTGACGTTATCTACATTCTCCCCTTTTTAAATGGTGTCCTTTTAAAAAATGTATGTGCTACCTCGTCTGATGAGGTGAAATGTACACCCCTGTCACAGTGTGTGCCTAAAGTGTGTGATTGCGCTTTCCCCTCACAAATCCCAGATGCTGAAAAACTTCTTTTTCTTCTTCTCCCCCCCCTCTCTCCATCTCACAGGGCTGTGCACAAGAAGAATCCGTGAGAGGGGCACTCTAAGTTCAGAGTGCCACACCCCCCTCCCTCTCCTCCCTCCTTCCCCCCCACCCAACCCTGCACCCTCGCCCCCACCCTCCCTGTCCCATACATTGGTTTCCACCCCCCACCCTCCCCCTCTTGGCACCCCGGGTCAGGGCGAGACATCTTGGGGAAGCTCACTGTGGCGGGCGGACAGCTCCCAGTGAGAACGCTCGGCTCCAGGGACAGAGTTTGGGACTCTCCGCTCCACTGGTCCAGGATGACCGGCGTCCCTGTTTACATCACCCTGCTCGGAGCGTGCCTCTTCTTCACACTCAGCGCTGAAGGTAAGGGCACTTTTCACGTTCTGCACTTCTCTCTCTCTCTCTCTCTCTCTCTCTCTCTCTCTCTCTCTCTCTCTCTCTCTCTCTCTCTCTCTCTCTCTCTCTCTCTCTCTCTCTCTCTCTCTCTCTCTCTCTCTGTCTCTCTCTGTCTCTCTCTCTCTCTCTCTTACTCTATCTCTCTCTCTCTCTGTCTCTCTCTCGCTCTCTCTCTCTCTCTCTCTCTCTCCTCTCTGTCTCGCTCTCGCTCTCTCTCTCTCTCTCTCTCTCTCTGTCTCACTCTCACTCTATAGCTATCTCTCTTTCTGTCTCTCTCACTCTATAGCTATCTCTCCCTCTCTCTCTGTCCTTTTCTCTCTCTCTCGCTCTATAGCTAGAATAAATAGCTAGATTTATTTTCAAACAAAGATGTGTATCATATTTACTCATATCCAGTGTAATTTTTTCTCTCCAAAGGTTAAAAAGTTGATGTAGGGGCAGCAATTGAATTTTGTGCCTCTTGCTTCAGGGACCTTGTGAATATTGAAATGAGCATCGTTGATCAATCAAACCACAGCCCTTTTGCTGTATTTCTGTTGCCAGGCACTATGTAATTACATATAGAGGGACATGTTGGCACTTAGTTTCAACTGGTATTTTTTTTTAAACCCTAGCTTTTGTTGTCTTTTTTGAATGTTTGAAATAAAATACAAAATCCTGCTGTACCAGAATAGTTATATATGACTACAAATATATATACATGTATATACACACACACACACACACACACATATATATATATATATATATATATATATATATATATATACTACTTAACAATATAAGGGATAGAAATTTGAAATTTGAGTGACCGGTTTTGTCCTAACTTGAACTTGAATTTGAAAGTTCATTTGTGTGTGATAATGCGTTCCAAATTGACCAGCTACTTTGGTTTTAGGGCCAACTTGGAGCCGAATATAAAACGGTAATTTGTAATGAACGCTTGAAACTTTCCAAAGCTGAGCTGTACGCACTTAGAAGAGAAGGCCGGATTCCGAAAATTCTCAATAGAGTAAACACGCACAACCGCAAACACATGTATAGGCTTAACCTCTTACACAAACATAAGTAATATGCATCAGCAAAAGTGTAGTTCTCCCAGCAGTGATTTTGCTGAAAATCACAATGAATTTCCGTGAAGCTTAAAAAGAGCAATGCCAACGATGGAAGCCTGTCCTCATCTGTATTGACAGGTAAACAGCTGGTTCTCTGTGGCTCAGTAGGTAGAGCATGGCGTTGGCAACGCTTAGGTTGTGGGTTCATTCCCCACTGGGGCCACATATACTGAAAATGTATGCATTCACTACTGTAAGTCGCTTTGGATAAAAGCGTCTGCTAAATGGCACATATTATATAACTACTGGCATCAGTCATTTTATCATAACTATAATAGTACTCAGAATGGTATCTATGTGGAGGTGATAGAAGTTAGCTTCAAACAGATTTTTTTGTAATGTTGATTTGCATAGTGTTTTGACAGCTCAAGACAAAACTAAAACATTTGGATAGATCTGGTCAAATTAGATTTCGCCGTAAGCCACCTCTGGAAACAGTGTATGAGACATCCACAGGCCATGTTTGAGAGAGATGTGCATGTGGCTCGGTGTGAGGTCACGTGTGGGGTGTCCTGGTTCTCGGCCCTTTAGCCTGCCAGGTTTGTATGTTCCCCTTTGAATCTACACTTCTGAACTTCTGAGCACTGGTCTACAGCCAACTAGATGGCTGACTCGTCTGCTAATATGCTAATAAACAATAAAGACAATATTACTATAGTAATACACGGTAGCATCCCTGAACATATCTAGTTTGCAGATCTTACCTTTACGATACACAGGGTCTGGCCTGTATAGATGGGTTGGTTCTATAGAGATATAAATGGTTGAATGTGAAAATGTAAATGTGTTGGGTTTATGCCAAAGCTGGTATAACATCATAGTGAATTGCTTGGGTTGAGCCAGTGTATGTGTGTGTGTATTGAGTTGCTAAAATCTTGAGAAAGGTAATTCCCACCAAAAAGGTAAATCCCTATACGTTGCTGAGGCTATATAATAAAATGTAGAATGTGTTTGTCATGCCATTGGTTATGTGTTTTATACTGGTTCACAGAGTATACGCTACAGGGAGCAGCGTGAGCAGTAGAAAGACCGCTTTAATCCAATGTTGGTAATCTGAAGGCCAACGAGGCGGAAACCTGCAAGGTTGATACCGCCAAACACACCTGCACGAGGAGTCACTTGTGTAGAAAGGATCTCCTGCAGCAGGAAAACGTGCAAAGACGAGTCGGATTAAACCAAAGAATGGAGCAGAGCACACACGCTCTCCTTCCCCTGACATGTCAGTGACAGATTGGATCTGCAGGATGTATTTCAGGGGAGAGGTTCCAGCCTGAAGCCTCAGGGCGCTTTATCAACAATGTGCCACTCTTTGCGACCTGGCACCGCTGCGCGACGATCCGGGCGTCTCCCCTCCAGCGAGCGTCTTCTGGCGCGGAGCGGCGTGGCCGCGGGCCGGATCTGCTTCCCGTTATCTCCTCTGGCCCCCCAGAGGGCCGGGCCTCGCCTCGCCCCACCCGCGGCACCGCCCCCACAGAGTCCAGTTTCCTGTCCTCGTTATCCGGCGCCGTCCCCTTGGGGGTCGGCAGCGAGAGTTTTCACACGCCGGGCTTCCTGTCGCCGGGTCCAGACAGGAAGTGAGCCACTCCTGAGGGCCGGGGGCCGGGGGAGGGGGAGGGTGGCGAGCCTGCAAGAGCGGAGTGAGCTCATGGGTCTCACACAGCGGTCAGGGCATTCCGCATCAAGAGGGAGATCCGTCCGGCGTCCTGCCTCTCCTCTGCGATCGTTATGATCCACTGCATGAGGCGAGAGCCACTGGTGGATGGGAGGTCCAGGCTGGACCCCCGCCGGGCCAATTAGTGTGTCGAGCCTTCTGGTTGTCATGGAAATAAGGCTTGGTAAAGCATGTTTATGGTTTTCTTTATACTATCGCTGCCCGTTCGCTTTTGTAAGCGTCGTTGATCCGAGAGTTGTGGTGTTCGATTCTTTGCTGCTGCTGCTGCTGTTACGTGTCCAGAACCGAGGCAGGATGAGACAGTGTGCTCGTGGGAATCCTATACAGGATTGGCCCAGTGTGCCAGTCATCTCAACCTGAAGTAGGGGGATATAATCTGTGTATTCTAACCCTCAGAACTCATATTTTGTAGGTGTACTACTGAGACTACTGTGTGTAGTTGTTAAAAGACGTTGCATGTATGCGGCATGGGCTCCCAAGTACTTTTGCACCATTTATATATATATGTGTGTGTGTGTGCGTGTGCGCATGTATATATATATATATATGTAATATTTTCTTCCCTATCTTACAGTTGAATAGATATGATTATTGAAAAGAAAGGCACTGGTGTCACAGTAGAGAAATCTCCCATCTCCAGGTTACGAAACCACAGAATTATTTCAAATTAGCTTGTGTTCTAAAAACAAATTAAGAACTTTTCATTTTGGATGCCTACTGCCAAAAAAAGATGTAATTTTGGGTTTCCAGTCAAATTACCCAGCATGTGCATCGTGCATTATCACGCTCCGCCCCCAGATCCACTGTAGTGGAATTGCAGAGAGCAGAAGGCCCCCCCCCCCCCCGGTGCCTGGCTGGTAGTCGGCCAGCTGCTGTTTGGCCCGTATTGTGTTTGTGTGCGGATGGTGGGCAGCACACCTGAGTAAACAGTGCTTAGGTGGAACACCTGGGCCACAGCAGCAATAAGCCATGCTTACGAATGTGGTCCGGTCCACCTGTTTCTCTGTGTGGTCTCGCTCAGCACATTTCTTGCCATTGAAGTTCATGCTGTTCATGCCAAAGTACTGAGAGAGTCCTATGATCGTATGAACATAATTAACGTCTCAATCAATAGTCATAATTGCCAGATGGATTCTGAAGTTCGTTTGAAATACGGAATTCCTCTG
The DNA here is from genome assembly GCA_029706075.1 of Aldrovandia affinis. Classification (NCBI taxonomy): domain Eukaryota; kingdom Metazoa; phylum Chordata; class Actinopteri; order Notacanthiformes; family Halosauridae; genus Aldrovandia; species Aldrovandia affinis. The sequence continues at coordinate 11,302,141 of JAINUG010000002.1, read as the reverse complement.
ATGGAATATTTGGTTTGTGGCTATGTCCGAGCGTTGTTTGTTCTTGTTTGAAGAACAAAGTCTCAACATTTCCACCAGTATGTACATGTGAGTCATCAGTGGACAACAACCTGATAAAATATCCTGTCGTTAGGTGAAAGACACTGTTGTGTGCTGTCGTTTGACTTTGGAAGGGTCACCTTTTAAAGAGCGAATGAAAGTAAATATTGGCAGTGGAATATTGTGAAGGCCTGGTTTTTAGCACATGCAAGATGATAAGCAAGGGGGGGAAGGAGGTCCAGTACATTGTGGAGAAAAACATCATTCAGTCCCTCAAAACTCCATATCTTTTCACTTACTGTTTGGCAATCAGAAGGATTCTTCACAAAAAAAGTATTCTTCGTAAAAGTAAAAAAACGCAAGTGTAGTGTCATCTCACACTGCACCGACACCCAATCGTTTTAAATTCTTCTTTTTAAAGGCCTCTTCTTGTTTTCACTTGCACAAAATGTTTAAATTCACTTCAATTCAATATGCTTTATTGGCATGAAATACAGAAGGTAAATATTGCCAAAGTGTAACATACATGTAGTAATAAAACTTTTTGTTGTTGTTGAAAAAACATAGTACAAATGAAAAATAGAACGCACAACTGATGTAACAGCGATGTGCAGTGCCCTCTCCAGTGCTATCTGAAGCTTTCCTATTCATCAGGTTGCTGGAATATGCATAATGGCCTGGGAAAGACACCCCCATCATCACAGTTGCCATGGTGATCAGGGAAACCCAGCGAGAATGACTGCACAGGGGGTGCTCTTTACAAAAAATCTGAAACGCCACCTCAGTCAGTCACGTGACCATCTCAAACACTGTTTTTGTTCTGTCTGGTCGTGAAAACCCAGGGACCAACCGCACATGCCAGGCACCGCGTGTCGAGTGGTGTTCGCACCCCGTGCCCTTCCTCCATTTTTAATAGGGGTGCACCGGTGGAGAATTCCCCAGACTGATTCCGCTGTCCGATATCTTCCCATCTGTATCTGGCTGTCAGCTCCAATGTTTTTAGGGCTTTCTTTCAAATGCAAATTGTTCAGCCAGATAGGCCAACGTGTCATTTGTAATACCTTATCGACTACAGTTAATCAAATAAAAAATGGATGTCTTGGAATACCACACTTGTAATATGGTTTTATTTACTCTGTTTAGTCATGACTTTGGGAGATTATTACTCACATTAGGTTGCGTTAAGTTAACAATGACAACGAAACACACTTCTTATAAGTGAAGAAACTACTTTCAAATCACAGTAGGCTACTGTACAAAATCCCTTTCGCCCACATATTTACATAGGCGAGTAACCAGCCAGGTTTTGTGATAAAATGTTCCTGCTGTTAAAAGCTATAATGGGGGGGGGCACAGTTCACCGAACGCTGAAAATGTTGGTGAAAAGAAAACAGGCCATGCATGCAAAATTGGAAACAAATTCAGAGATAAGCTATCTCTTGAGGATTTCGGCCACCATGACTGACATAAAAATGTGGTAGAGAAGACAAGAAACTTGCCTAACACTGAAGGGTAGTCTAAACTGTGCACTCTTGAAATGTCGTAGCCCATTGTTGTCGTATGGAGAATGTTAAGTAATACAATTGTATTTTTTATGGCTTATGTTTTGATAACTCAACCAACTTTTTGAAATGCAAACATTTGACTTCAATACTTGACTATTCAATCAATTGGGCTACGCGTTCAATTTCCGTTAAAATAAAAATAATAGGAGGCCCACTGAACGTCATGGAAATATATTTTTAACTTTGCTGTGCATGCTCCTCGCACACTGTGTCCTTTTCAAGTTCGGGATGCCCAATAAAATGTGATAATGTCATCGAAAATATTGGACATTAAACAAGCAGGACGAAGATGGCCGACAGCTCCCAGGGTGTGATTTATAAGGTCCCGCGCTGCGTAGCGTAGCGTAGCGCCTCGCTCCCGCCCGACCCCTGCTCCGGCCCTGCTGTGAAAGCCCCACTACAGGAAGCTGTTGGGCTGATTGCCGACGCTCTGTGTAGCCTGACACATTAACCATTTCCTTTATAACATTGCCGGAGAGTCATTACGGGACAAAAATACTCCAAACATTCATTGTTCTCCGGAAACATCTTTTTTTGCGGGCCAGCTATTGCCCGCGAAGGCCAACAGACGAGCGACAGAGCGAGAGAGCGAGAGAGAGAGCGGCAGGCGGCCCTGCACCAAGCTGCGCGGAGGAGACAGGCTTTTCGCGGGGAAGGGGGAAATTGGCGGGGGGCTAAGGGTTTAAGGGCCTGCTGCGCTCGCTTTTACGACTACCTGTGGTTTCTCAGACCGATTTTTGGCACCAGAGGTGTCTCGGACCCAATTATAATCTCGCTTTAATAAAACCCAAGCCAAGGGGGGAAAAAAAACAACGTTTTTTATTAGTCTGTCTTTTACTTGTTTTTGTTTTCCATGTGCGCGAGGCGGGGTAAGTTGGCCTGCAAGCGAGCAGGACTTCAAACGGTTAGAACTTGTAATTCTTCCAAGTTTCGCCTCGTATAGGCCCTGTGTTCTGGCATCAGCGATATATCCTCGTGGTCGATTAGCTCTTCCAGTGTGATCGTGACAGCCGTGTCCGAACAACACGGAGAAACACGTGCGTGATTACAACAACAAACTTGAAAAATACACTTGGTGGTGCGATACCTGTTCTGGTGTGGAAATACTGAGTATTGGCTTCTCTGGGTTCGCTGTTGTCATTATTACCAGCATGATTAAATATAAATACCAGCCACGTGTGTACCCTATGCTGTGGAACCCGTGTTGAGTGAAGTTTGAGATTTGAAAGGGTGGGTGAAAGTTTTCTGGGGTTATTTGGCAAGGATGGGTTTCTCTGACGGGGTAAGACTCAATGTGTTTTCATTTATACCACTTTAAAAATATATATTTTGCTCACATCCAGGCAAATTTCACTGTGCCTCTTGCATTTACTGGAAACAGAACTCCACTTGGATTGGGCAATCGAAGGGTTAATGTTCTCCCTTAAAACGGCTCGCTTTCCTGCCAGGCTTTTGTTTTTCAGACAACAGGGCAGGCAGGCTGGCACATCCCAAGCCTGGAAACTTGTCAGAGTGCGACGCCAGCACTCGATTTTCATCTGCCGTTCTCCCCATGCCATCTCCACGCCCCCTGCTGGCCCTTCTCAGTAGCACACCCCAAAGCAGACTACCAGCATTCTCACTCGATTCCCAGACCCACACACAGACCCACACACACACACACATCAGCATGTCTGTAAGGGGGACGCTGGCCCTTTAAGAGTGCGGCTGACGGTGGAAGGGGAGACGGGGTTGGAAAGACTCATTACCGCGTGCGCGCTGCCAGACCTCAGACTCCGCGGTGACGGGTGGCTGAATTAAGCACACATGTGGACGCAGGCTCGTTCCCAGCCCTCCGCCGGTCTCAGGTCTCAGCCGTGCTCCGGGAGGGAAAGAAAGCACGTAGCGTTCGCTCCCCCGCCGTTCGCCCGTAGCCACAGGAATAATCGGGTCAAAGAACCGACGGAGAGGCACGGCCGTTTCACTATCGGCTGTGAAGGCGGGATTGATCCTCGAGTCGTCGTTGTCATCGTCGCATCGTGCGGGGGTGGGGTGGCGCACGCAGCAACCGGCGTGTACGCAGCTTTCGCACACCGCGCATCGACAATCCCCTCCGTCACAGCGTAATGGTGAAGGATCAGAGGCTGTACCCAGAAGGCCCTTTGATTGATGGGGCCCTGTCCCCCCTGCCTGGGCTAATGGGATCTTTATGTGTGCTTCTTCCTCTGGGCTGGGCACAGCGTCTCACAGAGTCTCTTATTGATTTACTCTCCCTCCCCTTTGAAGAACTCTTACACCGCGCCTCACGTTCTCAGCTCGCCTCCTTTGTTTTTGCTTTTTTGTTGGGTAACCCGGCAAGAGAAACGGTATCTAAACCCCTTTTCCACAGGAGATCGGTTCATTCTTATTTTTAGCCCCCCCCCCCCGGAAAGATGAAATATTATTATTTTGGGATGTGAGCACGGTCTTACTTCACATCAGTGATCAGATCCGGTAAGCCCGAATCCATCCCAAAGGCTAAATTGAACCCGCTTGGCTTTTGCGTTTTTATATAAGACCTCAGCTAACCCGAGGGCCACGTGTGTTCCCGTCTTGCGAAGATGACATCGATTGAACGCGTTTTTTTGCAAGTATAATTAATGCGCGAGGAAAGCTGTGCTTAATGCCGTCTGCGTTCATCCCAGGAGTGACAGTGGAAAGGGAGAGGAGAGGAAGGAGGGAGAGAGAGAGGGAGAGAGGGAGAGAGAGAGGGAGAGGGAGAGAGGGAGGGAGAGAGGGAGGGAGAGAGAGGAGGGAGGAGAGGGAGAGAGAGAGAGAGAGAGAGAGAGAGAGAGAGAGAGAGAGAGAGAGGGAGAGGAGGGAGGGAGAGAGGGAGGGAGGGAGGGAGGGAGAGAGGGAGGGAGGGAGGGAGGGAGGGAGGGAGCGAGGAGCGATATCCCTAAGCTCCCTGGTTTCTGTTCGGGGCCGGCCCTTTGATCTGGTTCCAGTCCTCGATGCGTTAGACTTTCCACGCTCCTCCGACGCCATCATGCTCTGCACCGAGCCCATCAGTGGCGTTCCCGCGCTCACTCTAGGCGGCAGTGTAGTGTAATGGTGAGGGAGCTGGACTTGTAACTCAGAGGTTGCTGGTTCAATTCCCAGGTGGGGGCACTGCCGTTGTACCCTTGAGCAAGGTACTTAACCTGAATTGCTTAAGTAAAAAAAAATATCCAGCTGTATAAATGGATTGTATGTAAAGAAATATCAACTGTGTAAGGTGCTCTGGATAAGAGTGTCTGCTAAATGCCTTAAATGTAAAATGTAAATGTACTCTCCCCAGCTATATGAGCACACATCTTAATGTTCGCCAGGAAAATCCCTTCAGTTGTTTGGACGACTAAGAATCCAAGCTCATTTGAAATCCTTTTGTGGTTTCACAACCTGTTGTAGGCTACCTAACCCACAGATGTGCATTGCCCAGCACTCTTCCACTATGCAGATGGCAGCAAATTGCATCTGCAAATCGCCTTGTCGTTACTCATTGTTTAAAAATCACTCTTGATCACTTAAACGAGTAAATACTGACCCCAAACACTTAGCCAAGCAGTAGGTATAGTCTGCTCTTTGTGAGCTAAGCTGGTTTGTCTTAGTATGTGGAATTAGCATGTATATCATCAGCATGGTAGCTAACAGGAGTGGGCTAGCTTCATGGTGCATTCTGGGTACTGGAGGAATACAGGGATAAAGACAGGAGTGTACTTATTTGCAGCTATAATTTAAATAATTTTAGTAAAAAAAAATGCAAATGTTTTGGGACTGCCACCTGTAAAGTTACATGCTTAGAAGATTTACATGGAGTATGTGAAAAACAAGTCATTTGTTGCAGTAAAAGTTGTAATAGTTAAACTTAGTAAATTAGTAAATTAAGTGTCTGTTCATCGTGTATGTTACTGAGGGGGAGTACCACATGCTGATATCAAAACATGAAACATTTGTGCATGGAAATAGAGGTTATGTACCTGCTAAATTGTATTTCAGCATATACTGTACTAGGTACTGTATGGTAAGGAACAACCTCAAATTGTACATTTTCATTTTGTTACCCGTTTATTGCCGAGGATCCCACGGAGCACCTCTTAAAATATTTCTAAACGTTTTAAACTTATTTGAACAGTGGGTTTAAAAAACAAAATATGTATATATTTTTTTAAATGTCTGGGATTGCATCGGATTGCACTGTTTGATGATAAGGACTTTTGATGACGGTCTGTGTCTCGAGCGTCTGTGCGTTTCTGTGTGCGGCGAGTGATTCATGTGTGAGAGGTGAGTCACTGCCCCCCCACCCCCGGGAGATCACGGCCGGAGCGCTTCATTAAAATTGTGACTTGTGTAATCTGTGTGTCGACACAGCCGAGAGTTCAAAGCCCGGCGCTCGCCGCTTCTGAAGCGCCCCCGGTGTCTGGGCCCGATAGCGGGCAGCCTCCATTACCACTTATTTTCTTAGGGTGTTACCAGCGCTCCCAGTGCAGATAGCTCCCAGCGCCCTGTTTGTATTACAAATGACTGTTTGCTCTGCGCCACCGACCCCCTGGCTAACGATACGGGCCTATCTGTTTTCTTGTTTTTGTTGCGTTTCGAGTGAAATCCGGCCCGTTTCTTTGGGGTTTTTTTTTTTTTAAAAGACGTTACCAGCCAGGAAACGTCGTCGCGAATTTCCACACAAGTCAGCTCTTATCACTTTTCATGTTTTTTTTTCCCCCCCCTCTTTCTTTCCTTTCTTAATGCAGGTATTTGTTGTGCATCCACAGGGACTCAGATTCCTATCGGCTCCGGGGGAGGGGAGGGGGGACTGTTTTGTTTTCTAACCTCATTTTCCAGAAGTGAGAGTCCCAACAGAAGGCCTTTTTTTAAAAGAAAGAAAGAAGGAAAGAAAGAAGGAAAAATGTGGTCCACTGTTTTAATGACTTTAAATAGAATGACTTAAAGAAGGCACCATGGTCCTGTTTAAGATCGCCGAGGTGCGTATTAAAAAAGGAACACGGCCTTCGCTGGTAATGGAATCTGGGGAAGGAATGTGGCTCCAGAGACAGGAAGCCGAGGTGGGGGGGGGGGGAGAAAGAAAGAAAAGAAAGAAGGGAGCACGGTGCTGCAGAGGCCTTAAAAGTGTAGCTTTGCGGGCGATTAGCCCTCCGCAGACATGTCTGAACTGGAAGAGGAGAAGACGCGCGTGGCGCGGCCAGAACACACGGACCATTGTGCTCAGGGCCGTGTGGCCCCGGGGCCCGGCTCCTCAGCGCTCCGTGGAGACGGGGAGAGAGGGAGGGAGGGAGAGAGGGAGGGGCCGCTCAGGTTTCACCGCCCCTCCCCAGCTCTAGGTCTTTCCTCCTCCTCCACCTCCTCCTTCTCTCCCTCCCTCCCTCCTTCCTCCACGCTGCAGCAGCAGCACTCCACGCGACTGAAATGGCTCCCTCTCTCACTCGACTTTGACTCAGATGGGCATAATGAAATGAAAGCTGCTATTTTTTCCCTTTGCATTGTGCGTATTGCATTTCAGTGTTCGAAAGAGCCTTCCAAGTGCTCTTTATAAATGGCTCAAATTGGCTAATTAGGCACTTAAATGCCACTCGTACACTGCCATTATTCCTTAAGTGCACAAAGGTAACGCACACTCGGCGCCGCGGTGCAAATTGTGCGGAATTTGGCCGAGTTTAACTGTCAGGTGCAGGCTGGATATAAATGTTCAACCTCTGTACTTATTTTCGAGACAGACGGCTTGGTTCCAAATGTAGGCCGCGTCTCCCAGGAGGACTAGGCCCTGGCGGATCCGCGGACGTTATTTCAGAGGCGCGCTTTTCGGTCGTGTCCTAAAGGGGAGCTTGTGCATGCGCGCGTTCCCGACGTTGTAGTCTGCAGTTATGAACGCAACAGCAAATGCCACAGGTTGACGGCTGTCAGTTTTGAGACTCGCAGACTCAGAGTCTCGCGAATGTTTCGTTGTTGTTCTTGAATCGCGGCCGACTTGCCCGCAAATCAAGTTCTTCTCAAAGACTTGTTCTCCTCGAAGAACGGCCCTGGTTTTCACACGCTTTTGGAACCCTGAGGCCGATTGAGTTTGTTTATTTACGATCAGGCCGACAAGGTGGATGAAACGCTGACTGTGGACGGTTGGTTGGAGCAGGAGCCAGGCAGCCTCTCACAGCGCACGGACACACAAACGCACAGCGCTTGCCCTTCCAGAGGACGGCAGGGTATAAATAGCCCTCTGGCCTTATAAGGATGGGGCTTATCACCGCATTAGAAAATGAAGCCCAGACAGCATTCAAATGTGCAGCGAGAGCAAGAAAAGGCCCGTGTCTTATTGAATATAAAGTAGAGGGGTTTGCATGTGTGCCCCCCCCCCCTGATTGGCTGAATAAAGGGGAAAGGACATGTGACCGATGCAGCAGGGAGCAGAGATGCTGCCAGGTGATATTCGATCTAAATGATTAAAGTTGGTTAAAGGGTCGTGGGCTAAGCCCCTTGGGTCTGCCGTCGTGTAGACCGAGCAGCCGTACTGTGTGGGAGCGGCTGGGAGTCCAGCGAGGCGAAACATTAATACCGCGCAGTGCCGGCCCAGACGCCCTGCTCAAACCGCGCAGTGCAGGCCCAGACGCCCTGCTCAAACCGCGCAGTGCAGGCCCAGACGCCCTGCTCAAACCGCGCAGTGCAGGCCCAGACGCCCTGCTCAAACCGCGCAGTGCCGGCCCAGACGTGCTGCTCAAACCGCGCAGTGCCGTCCCAGACGCCCTGCTCAAACCGCGCAGGGCCGGCACAGATACCCTGCTCAAACCCAGTGCCGGCACAGGCGGTATTAATGTTTCGTGGCCCATTCCTCCATCTTTTCTTCTGGTCAAGCCCTTGCGTCTGGGTTTCTGATGGCACGGGTCACTGATGAAAGTAGGCTGGACTCCCAGCCACTCCATCTCTGGAGCGTCTGGAAAGGCGAGCCACCATTCCTGAGACCGGTTTCTTCGTAACCTGATTGGTTCGTAACCTGTTTCCGGCAACTTTTGTCCAGTGTTGTGTGTATGGGTCGACGGTTGAGTTGGCTTGAATCGCCGTCCTCCAATTGGAGCCCCGCCTACGTGAGATAGTGATTCCTAACTGACCGTTGGTTTGATTGCAAAACACACCCCTGGTAGTTGGGCAGATTTCTCTTGCATCAGAGTGTCAACATGTATGCCAGAGTAGCTCAGGCTCATAGTAGTGGAGATGAAAATTGCCCTGCGCATCGCAGATTAAGCTACTCCAGGTCACACTAGATACCGAGCTCCCTGAGTGGAAGCCGCCTGCTGCTGCTGGATTCCACCCAGTACACTAATCTGCTTCTAGTAAGAGCTGGAAGGGTTCAAACTGCTATGCATTGGGAATGCCATTTTCCATCACTGCAGCGTCACTGCCTATAAATTCTGCCTTTTTTTTTGGACATTGAGGTGAAAGGTGAATGTGCATTCGGTTGGCCTTTGGGACATCATAACAGAAATCCTGGCGTATTAATCACTCGACATCTGCAGTATGAGCGCGATGTCATCATCCCTTTCCGCTGAAAGCTGGGGGCAGCTGAGGTCCAGAAGTGACCTCCATCTGGTCATGTGACTCCACCTCCTTGATTGAAGAGCGTTAAACTGTACCACATGCTCCTTTTCCAAACGGTGTCCTGACATTGAGAAAGGATTCCCGCCTCAGTCTTGCAAATGAAACTCCTTCCATCGCTCGGTTGTTTTACCATAACAATATGCCACGTGTGTCTCCCGGTTTCCTGTCTCACTCACCTTTCTTTCTTTCTTTCTCCTCCTCCTTTCCTTCTCTTTCTTTCTCTCCTCCCCCTCCCCTCCACAGGTGGGCAGAACCCTGACCACATGCTCCATGGCACTGGGAAGCACGGCTCGGATCCCAAACGCTCGGGGGACGACGCCACGGTCTCCCCCGAGGACGCTGCGCGCTTCCTCAGCTGCTACTGCTCCGGCCACTGCCCTGAGGACGCCAAGAACAACACCTGCGAGTGAGTGACCCTTACACACGCTCATATACACACACACACGCGCTCATATACACACACACACACACACACATGCATACACACACTTCCTTTCACCCACCTTCACATTTAAGTCATCTTAACCCGATTGTCCTGTTCGTAAACGTATCTCTCAGTGGCCCTGATGTCTGGTTTGGGTTCTGTTTGGGTTCTTTGTTCCTGTTTATCAGATCCCTTATCCAAAGCTGCACCCACCTTCACATTTAAGTCATCTTACACCGTCCTGTTTAATCTGTAATCAATTTGTGGCCCTGATGTCTGGTTTGGCTTCTGTTTGGCCAAGTTCACCACATCAGAAACTTGTTGAATATGAGATACGAACTTAACCTTGTGTTTCTGTCTGTGTGTTTGTGTGTGTGTTTGTTTGTTTGTTTGTTTGTTTTTCACCTAAACATGTTGTGTGTGAGATGTGTGTGTGTGTGTTTCTGTGTGTGTGTGTGTTTTATGTGTGTGTGTGTGTGTGTGTGTGTGTCTGTATGCTTGTATGCTTGTATGCTTGTGTGTGTGTGTGTGTGTGTGTGTGTGTGTGTGTGTGTGTGTGTGTGTGTGTGTGTGTGTTTTGCAGGACCAATGGCCAGTGCTTTGCCATCATTGAAGAGGATGAGCACGGGGAGTCTATCCTCACCTCCGGCTGTATGAAGTATGAAGGCTCTCATTTCCAGTGCAAGGTACTGGTTTCTTATGGAAACTTAATACTGAATTACATATCCCTAATACGTCTGTCCTGAATAGCTGTTAATGAGCATTGTTAGCTCTGGTGATGAGTGTGGCCTGAACTCGGTGGGCTGGGTGCGGTGTTGTTCCTCACGTCCCGATCCAAACGTGTGTCCTAGGACTCCCCCAGAGCCCAAACGAGGCGGACGATCGAGTGCTGCCAGACGGACTTCTGTAACCGGGACCTGCAGCCCACCCTGCCCCCGCCCATAGAACCAGGTGAGAACGGGCCCCAGCCCCCCCCCACCCAGCACGGGCCTCACGCGCCGTCCAAACAAAGCACCGGCAGTGTTAGCATAATGGTTAGGGGGCTGGGCTTGTAACGCAAAGGTTGCAGGTTCAATCCCCAGGTGGGGGCACTGCCATTGTACCCTTGAGCAAGGTACTTAACCTGAATTGCTTCAGTAAATATCCAGCTGTATAAATGGATTGTATGTAAAGAAATGTAAACTGTGTAAGTCGCTCTGGATAAGAGCGTCTGCTGAATGCCTAAAATGTAATGTAATGTAATGTAATGTAATGTAATGTTATGGCACCGTCACATGGTGTCTGCCGCTCCGACTGCTTTCATGTTACCAAGATCAGAAAACCGTTGGCCCAGTTGGCATTTGAAAGCACAAGATTCTAAACTAAGAATGCACTTAAGTTTCGCACTCAAAGGCCAAAAGTGTGGAGTGCGAAACCTATCCCAGTTCTTTACCCGGGTAGGCACCCTTCAATAGCCTCACAGATCAACCCACACACCTTCTTATGACTCGCATGTGCTACCCAACTCTGCTATCGAGGACAATGCAACACAACAATGCTATCATGTAGCAGCATAGATGAAATGTTGCCGGGTAAACTTTGGGGGAAGTGTCTGAGAAGAGCTGCTCTGTGCTCCTGAGCTGCAGGCCTGTTCTAAGCCTATCGCAGGAATGCAGGGGGCTGACGTCACAGCCAGTATGAGACTTATGAAATGTGAAAGAAAAAACATTTTTAAACGTTTCGCTCTCTCCCTTCTGTGTGTTGCACAGATGCCTATTTCGGCAGTGCCCACTGGGTGGCCTTCCTGATATCAGTGACCGTGTGCTGCTGCACGCTCATCGCCATCACCGTCATCTGTTACTACAGGTGAGACGCAGAGACACTGAGAGACCCAGAGAGTTTGGACCGGGGTCGTCCCCTGTTCTTGACATTTTTGGAAAGGACTTGAAAGTTCTTGAAAATAGCACCATTTTTGACAGAGGTCATTTAAAGCATTTACATTTTAATGTTATATATAAAGTGTGGCCTTGGCAACTGATCCTGATCAGAATCTACATTGTATTCAAAATGGTTGGGGTTTGGATTGGTGTTGAAAGAGCTGATCCTCGGACATCGTTTTTCATTAACATTCTCGATACAGCGTACTGTACAATTTGATGGGTATTTGATTTTAGGGGAATGGGACTTTGTAAGGATTTAAAGAGACGTGACATTGTGGCACAGGTAGCAGTGGGAGCCCTGGTGAGGTAGAGTAGTTTGTGTCTCTGACCGCTTCGCCTCGGCCCAGGTACAAGTGGCAGACGGAGAGGCAGCGCTACCACAGGGACCTGGAGCAGGACGAGGCCTTCATCCCCGTGGGAGAGTCCCTCAAAGACCTGATCAACCAATCACAGAGCTCAGGCAGCGGCTCCGGCCTCCCCCTGCTGGTAAGCCAATCCGTGGTGGCACCGCCCCCCTGAGGCCCGCCCCCTCGAGGGGATCATTTACATTACATTTACATTACATTTTAAGCATTTAGCAGACGCTCTTATCCAGAGCGACTTACAAGATGTGCATCAATACATGGTAGGAGCAATCACAGTTAGCGCACGAGATCAGTGCAGGAATACAGCAATAGACATCATTGCAGGCATCTGCGTACCATACCTGTAACACCGGGAAGGAAAAGGTATTTTACAATGTTTACAAAATGTACATTTTTTTTTTTTTTTTTTTTTTTTTTTTATTTTTTTTTTAAAAGAGTATAGTGTTGAACAAGTAGACAGTGGTGAAGACAATTTAGCTAGATGGACAGAGATCAGGGGTAGTGGAGTCTGAAGAGGTGGGTTTTGAGTCTCTTGCGGAAGATTGGAAGTGATTCCGCAGTCCTGACCAATTGCGGGAGGTCGTTCCACCAACGAGGGACCAGGACAGAGAAGAGGCGAGACCGCGAGGAGCGGCTGCCAGGCGCCCGGAGGGATGGGGCAGTCAGTCTGCCAGCGGAGGCGGAGCGGAGGGGTCTGGACGGGGTGTAGGGCGTGATGAGTGACTGGAGGTACGGGGGAGCAGTACCTCTGGCCGCTTGAAAAGCCAGCACCAGTGACTTGAATCTGATGCGTGCTGCGATGGGGAGCCAGTGCAGAGAGGAGAGTAGAGGGGTGACGTGGGTGAACTTTGGCTGGTTGAACACCAGGCGAGCAGCAGCGTTCTGGACTAGTTGCAGTGGCTTGATGGCACAGGCCGGAAGGCCTGCCAGCAAGGAGTTGCAGGATCACTGACCGGAGAGAAGCTCTCATGCGCTCACGTCCCGTTTATCCGCTCCTCGCCCCCACACGCAGGTGCAGCGCACCATCGCCAAGCAGATCCAGATGGTGCGTCAGATCGGGAAGGGCCGCTACGGGAGGTGTGGCTGGGCCGCTGGAGGGGAGAAGGTGGCCGTCAAGGTGTTCTTCACCCGCGAGGAGACCAGCTGGTTCCGAGAGACCGAGATCTACCAGACCGTCCTGATGAGGCACGAGAACATCTAGGTGCGCTGCAGAGGAACTCCGCCCCCCCGTGTGTGTGTGTGTGTGTGTGCGTGTGCGTGTGCGGAGTGCGAGTGCGTGAGTGCGAGTGCGCATGCGCGTGTGTCATTCTTCACCTGGGTGTAGGAAACGACGTTCCCTTGAGCTCGGTCACATAATCTGTGAGCCTATTAAATTAAATGTACTATTATTAGTAATAATAATAATAATCTGTACACTCTAAAATAAAGTGCTGTCACCTCATATCTTGTGGCACAGGTAGCAGTGGGAGCCCTGGTGAGGTAGAGTAGTTTGTGTCTCTGACCGCTTCGCCTCGGCCCAGGTACAAGTGGCAGACGGAGAGGCAGCGCTACCACAGGGACCTGGAGCAGGACGAGGCCTTCATCCCGTGGGAGAGTCCCTCAAAGACCTGATCAACCAATCACAGAGCTCAGGCAGCGGCTCGGCCTCCCCCTGCTGGTAAGCCAATCCGTGGTGGCACCGCCCCTGAGGCCCGCCCCCTCGAGGGATCATTTACATTACATTTACATTACATTTTAAGCATTTAGCAGACGCTCTTATCCAGAGCGACTTACAAGATGTGCATCAATACATGGTAGGAGCAATCACAGTTAGCGCATGAGATCAGTGCAGGAATACAGCAATAGACATCATTGCAGGCATCTGCGTACCATACCTGTAACACCGGGGAAGGAAAAGGTATTTTACAATGTTTACAAAATGTACATTTTTTTTTTTTTTTTTTATTTTATTTTTTTTTTTTAAAAGAGTATAGTGTTGAACAAGTAGACAGTGGTGAAGACAATTTAGCTAGATGGACAGAGATCAGGGTAGTGGAGTCTGAAGAGGTGGGTTTTGAGTCTCTTGCGGAAGATTGGAAGTGATTCCGCAGTCCTGACCAATTGCGGGAGGTCGTTCCACCAACGAGGGGACCAGGACAGAGAAGAGGCGAGACCGCGAGGAGCGGCTGCCAGGCGCCCGGAGGGATGGGGCAGTCAGTCTGCCAGCGGAGGCGGAGCGGAGGGGTCTGGACGGGGTGTGTAGGCGTGATGAGTGACTGGAGGTACGGGGAGCAGTACCTCTGGCCGCTTGAAAAGCCAGCACCAGTGACTTGAATCTGATGCGTGCTGCGATGGGGAGCCAGTGCAGAGAGGAGAGTAGAGGGGTGACGTGGTGAACTTTGGCTGGTTGAACACCAGGCGAGCAGCAGCGTTCTGGGACTAGTTGCAGTGGCTTGATGGCACAGGCCGGAAGGCCTGCCAGCAAGGAGTTGCAGGATCACTGACCGGAGAGAAGCTCTCACGCCACGCTCACGTCCCGTTTATCCGCTCCTCGCCCCCACACGCAGGTGCAGCGCACCATCGCCAAGCAGATCCAGATGGTGCGTCAGATCGGGAAGGGCCGCTACGGGGAGGTGTGGCTGGGCCGCTGGAGGGGGGAGAAGGTGGCCGTCAAGGTGTTCTTCACCCGCGAGGAGACCAGCTGGTTCAGAGAGACCGAGATCTACCAGACCGTCCTGATGAGGCACGAGAACATCCTAGGTGCGCTGCAGAGGAACTCCGCCCCCTTGTGTGTGTGTGTGTGTGTGCGTGTGCGTGTGCGAGTGCGAGTGCGCATGCGCGTGTGTGTCATTCTTCACCTGGGTGTAAGAAACTGACGTTCCCTTGAGCTCGGTCACATAATCTGTGAGCCTATTAAATTAAATGTACTATTATTAGTAATAATAATAATAATCTGTACACTCTAAAATAAGTGCTGTCACCTCATATCTTGTGGACATATGCTAATCACAATGATGATGGTAATTCATTGTCCAAGAACACAAACAGTGTCTCCCTTTAAGTCTCTGTATTTTAATTCATCATTTTATGTCATTGTCTCTATTTGCTTTAAGTCCAGCAGCCTCCATTCAAACACCTGTAATATGTTGACACCTGTATACACAACAGCTTATTTTAAACTACCTTGTCACATTATTGTCCTTTTTATATTTTTTATTATTATCCTTTCTTCCATCCTGCTCCTTATTTGTCTTTGCTCTTGTATTTTGAAAGCTCTACAAAGATCATGTAATAAATGCCTTTTATACGTGAAGTTTATTTAACAACGACAGCCAAAGCTTGCGATGGTGATAATGACGTCCCTTCCGCCCGCCGTGCGCAGGTTTCATCGCGGCGGACATCAAGGGCACGGGCTCGTTCACGCAGCTCTTCCTGATCACGGACTACCACGAGAACGGCTCTCTGTACGACTACCTGAAGTTCACCACGCTGGACACCAGGGCGCTGCTGAAGCTGGCGTACTCGGCCGCCTGCGGCCTGTGCCACCTGCACACCGAGATCTACGGTACACAGGGCAAGCCCGCCATCGCCCACCGCGACCTCAAGAGCAAGAACATCCTGATGAAGAAGAACGGAACCTGCTGCATCGCCGACCTGGGGCTGGCCGTCAAATTCAACAGGTACTACACTACACTACACACACACACTACACTGCACTGCACCACACTACACACACACACACACACACACACACACACACGCTTGTACACGTGCAGACACACACACACACACACAAACCTAAATCTGAGACTGTCAAATTAAACAGGTACTGTACATCACCTACCGTAACACACACACACACACACACACACAAACTTAAATCTGAGACTGTTAAATTAAACAGGTACTGTACATAACCTGCCGTAACACACACACACACTTGTACACGCACAGACACACACACACACACAAACTTAAATCTAAGACTGTTAAATTAAACAGGTACTGTACATCACCTACCATAACACACACACACACATGCTTGTACACGCACAGACACACACACACACACACACACACACACACACACACACAAACACAAACTTAAATCTGAGACTGTTAAATTAAACAGGTACTGTACATCACCTACCGTAACACACACACACATGCTTGTACACGCACAGACACACACACACACACACACAAACTTAAATCTGAGACTGTTAAATTAAACAGGTACTGTACATAACCTGCCGTAACACACACACACGCTTGTACACGCACAGACACATACACACACACACACACACACACACACACACACACACACACACACACACAAACACAAACTTAAATCTGAGACTGTTAAATTAAACAGGTACTGTACATCACCTGCCGTAACACACCGGCACACATACCTGAGGCAATCAAATTCAACAGATACAGTGTGCGACACACTAATAGACATTGTCAAAATGCAATGTACATAAACACTTACGCACATACACTACACCACACTTGAGGCAGTCAAGTTCCACAGGTATTGTACACCAATTCCTGACACACACATACAGTAGATCAACACATTTTAGGCAGTCAGAGTCAGAATAGAACATTGCACGTACACATACATTTTAAGCATTTAGCAGACGCTCTTATCCAGAGCGACTTAGAAGATGTGCATTAATACATGGTAGGAACAATCATAGTTTGCGCTAGAAGATCAGTGCAGTAATACAGCGATAGACATTGCAGGCAGCTGCGTACCATACCTGTAACACTGGGAAGGAAAATGTTAGTAATTATTATCATTTATTTTTTTAAGATGAGGAGTAAGCAGGGATACATATACAAGAAGTATTGAGCAAGTAGGCAGTGGGTACCTGTATGCTAATAAATATAAAACACCTGAGGCCATAAAATTAAAGATGGCGTGTGACAAATCCGATTCAGTGTTCTCTAGTCCATGCACACACACACATTCCCACTCGTGAAACATTCAGTCTCAGTAGACACGCCATGTTCCCGTAGCCAACCAGAGACCAGGCCGGCAGTTTACAAAGGAACGGTATCCACTTATTGCCAAGGATATGACCTTAAACCATGCCCACTGAATGCCCGTCTCGGAGCCAGTTTGACCCACACCGGGGCTCCTCCCGTTCCCTCCCTCTTTCAGTGACACGAACGAGGTGGACATTCCCCTGAGCACCCGCGTGGGCACCAAGCGCTACATGGCCCCCGAGGTCCTGGACGAGACGCTGAACAAGAACCACTTCCAGGCGTACATCATGGCCGACATCTACAGCTACGGCCTGATCATCTGGGAGATGGCCCGACGCTGCGTTACGGGAGGTACGTCCACTCTGTCCCCGCAGTGCACACACACACACACACAATCACACGCACACACACACACACACACACACAATCACACACACACACACACACACACACAACACGCACACACACACGCACGCACACACACAATCACACGCACGCACGTTCCGTATTCTCTATTCCCCAACTACTCTTTACTCCCATCTATTCCAAATCTGTTCTCTCCACTCTCTTATTTTCTCTTCCTCAACTATTTTCCTTTTCTGTTCCTTCTCCATTCCCCATCTCTTCCTTTTTCTTTTTCTTTTTTTATAATTTTTGTTTCTGATTTTTATCCCATTTTCTCCCAATTTGGTAGCCAATTAGACCTGCTATTTAAGTCAATCCCCCCCCTAGTAATGTGAGTTTGTTGCCGTAGTAGCGACGCGCGACCTGACGCCTCTTCCGAGACGGCACTCGCCCAAGTATCAACCGTAACCCGGTATACTGCAGGGCCACTCTTATGCGCAGCGAATGTCATGTCGGCTTCCTTCCCCCCTCCCTGGGGTGGACAGCCAATTGCCGCCCCCGGTGGCGCTCCCGGCCAGAGCCGACTCTGGCGAGACGGGGAATTGAACCCCGGTCTCCGTGGCCAGCATCGAACGCTGTAACCACTGGACCACGCGGGAGGCCCCATTCCTCATCTCTTCTCACTTCTACATCTATTCTATTCTTTATTTTCTGCAGCTCAATCTTTTGCCTATTCACCATCTATTCTCCATCTCTCCATCTGCTCTCTCTACATGGAGACGCGCTCCGTTCCCCACCCGTTCTCTGCACTCTCCTCCGTTCGCTGTCGTGTGTACTTGTTGTCGGTTCTGTGTTGCGGTTTGCCACTGCTTCAGCTGAGCTGGTGTGCTCTTAACGCAGGCATCGTGGAGGAGTACCAGCTGCCGTACTACGACATGGTGCCCACGGACCCTTCGTATGAGGACATGCGGGAGGTTGTGTGCGTAAAGTGTCTACGGCCCGCCGTGTCCAACCGCTGGAACAGTGACGAGGTGGGTCTGAGGGCAGACATGGATAGGAGACTGAGGTTTAAAAACAATAAAAGGAAATTACAGTCCTGGAAATGTGTGATAAAATCATACCGTAGGGGTGAAAATGAAGCTCTCTGAAAATGGTCCAATCTCTCTCTGGTCTCAATCTGTCTCTCTCTCTCTCTCTCTCTCTCTCTGTCTCTGTCTATCTCTGTCTTCCTCTCTGTCTCTCTCTTTCTCCACAGTGCCTGAGAGCGATGCTGAAGCTGATGTCCGAATGCTGGGCCCACAATCCCGCCTCGCGGCTCACGATCCTGCGTGTCAAGAAGACCCTCGCCAAAATGGTGGAATCTCAGGACATCAAAATATGAGCAGCTCTCAGTCTCACAACCACACGCGGGAGGAACTTCTCTGTGCTTGTAAACTTATGATCATGAATTTATTGCTTCACCGTATGAGAAGGGGGGGGGGGGGCAGTGGGACAGGGACAAAGATCACGCCCCCATCCCCTGAGACTCGAGCACTGGCAGACAATTGGTACAGAGACAGTGCTGAAATGGGCGGAATCTCACAGACAGCCAGTGATTGGTTCCTTTACCCCTGCTCTTTCACCATCGGAATTCTGGAAAATTGGAAGAGAAGCACTGTGATTGGTGCTTTCTGTGAAAGCCATAGACTACATCACATGGAGAGGGTTGGGGGGGGGGCAGTCGGTTGTTGAAAAAGGAGAAAGGAACGTTATGGAACAAGAAGTAAAGCGGAGCACTTGGCACCGAAAGACGTTACCCGCCAATTTTCTTCTTTTTTTTCCTTCTTTTTTTTCTCGCCTGTTTACATGCAAGCTGTTTTTGTTTGTACCAGGACAATGTCTTTTTCCTGCCATATTAAGATATATTTCCGACTCTTAAATAGCAATTATAAAGGAAGGTAACAGGAATCGATTTGTATTTAAAATGTAAATAAATCATAACTAGATGCTGTGCCTATACAAAAAACGAAAAAAAACACTATGCTGCAAACATCAATGTCCAGTTGGTTTCCAATGTGCAGTGCATGCTGGGACAGAGCATGACGACGGCGTTCGGACTGGGTTACAGGAACGGCTCACTATGCTTCAAAACAACAGACCTCAACCAGTATGAGAAATACCTAGTATTTAAAATTATATATATCAAGGAAACGAGAGATCGGGAAAGCGCGCTGTGCTCAAAATTACTCGTTTAAAGGTTACTCTAAAAATGATTCTCGAGATCTGGTCCTTACCTGTCCTGTGTTCAGCCTTCGTTTGTCCCTCGTTGTGTAAATGTGTTCCGAGAGAAAGAGGAAGGCCAGGCGAGATGGGTCAGGCTGTGTCCTGCGGTTTGTGTACAGTCGGTTTATTTAAACGTGTTGCGGTCTGGCAGCCTTCAGACCCGTCACAAAAGAATGGCGCGGGTGTGAGCGCGCCACTGTGCGAGACCGTTATCGAGCGCTGCTTCGGTCCGCGCTGAAATGTAATCAGCGTGCCATTATGGCCTTTCTGTTTTATTGAATAAACAAGAAAAAAACACACCTGAGCAGCAAGGTTCAGACCACTGGAAAAATCGAATGACAGAATTTAACGAAAGGACTCACATTTTTAAGTTCAACAGTACTTTTATTTGAAAAAGTGTGTGTGTATATATATATATATATATATATATATATATATACATATATATATATATATATATATATACATACATACATATATAAAAATATATATAAAATAAAAAGTTAATGTGAGACCTTGCCTTCAAATCTGTCATGTTTCTTTCTTCGTTTTAGTTACAATTCCATCAACCGTACAGGCTTACAAAGGGTGTTCTTGGTTCATTTGCATGCGATGGTCAAACGTCAAACCGCCGCCATTGGATAGCGTTGACTCTCTCTCCCAGGGTTATCGGAACGCTCAAGTCAGGCCGTAAACTCACAGAGCTCTTACTTAAAAGCGCTCAGATCGGTACTTTATTCTTCGTAATTTCATAACCATATAGCCATATGTGTAAAAGTGTTTATGGTTGTCTGTAATGCTGCATGTCTGTTACTATAGTCCTAGAAGTTGACATTGACTGAGAATGGTTACATTAAGATATTAGCTGACATCTTGTAAAGGGTACGGTGTAATGCAGATACGGAAGAGCGTTATTTATTGTGTCGTTACATGCTGAATTGAAACAAGCTCTTTCAATATTTTGGACATCAAACCACTATGCTTAAGTCATGGGTGCTGGTGGGTGGGGGTGGGGGTGGTTTGTATAACTGCCCAGTACAGTCGGACTGGTTTTGTTCGAAAAGTGAAGGCAGACAAACTAATCTTCCCTTTCTGTGGAATTAGCTTTCGAAATTCCTTGACAAACCAAAGTGATTTTCATCTGTCTGCGATAGGCTGTGTCAAATAAATGTTGCAGGTTTTAAGGTTGGTGTATAAATATTATCTGACCTATAATCTAACGTCATCTCTCACGAGTATGTTGTGGTCAGTAGTGGGAGAGCATTGCTTCTTCCAGCCAACTACCGTTGTGACAGCGATGCAGTTAAACCTTTCTCTACAACCAAGTAGAACTCTATTAAAACACTAGTAAATGCCATTGAATATTTCCTCAAGCAGTTATACTGCAAACGACATGACATTAATACTTTGCCAAAAACATGACAATCATTAATTGATTTTTATCCACCCATTGTTTTTATTAGCCCCCCCCTGTTATAAATCATAGTTGGATGTGAAAACATACCGATATTTGATTTAAAACCAAGTTTTGCCATGTTTTTCATTCTGACGTCTAGTGAAAAGCCAAACTGTTAGTAACATGCAGAGGAGGTCTGTGGCCGTTGGTCTTCCAGAATCTTCCATGTCTGTCAGGTGGGTGTACATGTTTGTGTTGCGTGGATGTTCAAGGTCCGAAAAGGTGATGTCATGCAGCCTTGATGTTCCATTCAATTTAGACTAGGAAAAGGAAATCAGAAAAATTGGGTCTTTTATTCATTTAAAAAAGTACAAGTGGATATTTAACTCGATGCTATTGTGAAATCTATAGTAGCAAGACACACAAAATGACAGAAGTAGCCTTGCGCTCCACATTGAATCAACGTTCGCGTCATCAACATCATTTGGGTTCGATTAATGCATGTGACAACATATACTAAGTATAAATATGCATTTCTAAAATGAGTTGTGCACTAAAAACTTGTATGAGTGAGAGTGAAATAACTGTATTTTTGTATCCGCACGGGAAAATATATATATGTACAAGTGGTGTTTAAAAAAAGAAGAAGAAAATCCTGTTTTAATTGTAACCAGTCATATCGATGCAGGCTTCATAGACTTTGTAACGGTTTCCTCCTCATCTGTCAACAGTGTATTACATCGGCAGATTAAGCTAGTCCAAGTTTGCATCAAAGGGCTGCTAATGGAAGACAACAGATAAGCCTCTGCAACTCTTTGCTGTTCAAGTGCGTGTGGTTCAGAACACAAGCGAAGCGTTGTGTCCTGTGTGACGGACAAATTCTGGGCTTATCCCGTCGGTGTAATTCTTGCTTTCTGTCCGTTTCTCTTGCCACTGTTTGACTTCCAATTTTCTGCTCAACCCTTCACAGCGATTTAAAAAAAAAAAAAAGAGATATACAAAATAACCTATTTTATTCGTTCCATACCCCATGACTGTCAATTCAGCACAAGCTGTGTGTGTGTGTGTGTGCTGAAACTATGCGCCCAATAAATTTTAAGTGTTTGTAAAGAAAAAAACAAAACTGTAATGAATTAAACTTAGTTGTACATAGTTATCGAACATGGATGCACCACAGAGCAGTAACCTGTCTTTTCGCCTGTGTTATATGCAAAACTATATAGAATAACCTCTAAAATGTAACTCTTCAGTGTCTTTTGTACAGCATCTGAATAAAAAGGTGCCTTATTAAGTTTACCAAGGAAAAAAAACCTTCTGTACACAGATTATGTCCAATGTATCAATTTTTAAGTAAATAACCTTATTTTAGTACACAACATTGTGGTCTTGTCTCTGGTCTTTTTTTTTCATATCTTTGTGGGGTTTGAGTGACGTTTTCACTGGGACTGGCCAAGTGCAAGCCATATTTGATTTTCAACACTACATGGATGCTAAGCTCCTTCGTACAAATACGTGGACAGTGTTTAGTGTTTATCTGACTGTTTACACAAGTTATTATTTTCCCTTTAAGAGGAAATGTAACATTCTCCTACAAGTAAAACCAAGTAAGAATACATGGTTACATTTATAAATCCCATGTCTGAAGTAAACTATGTGTAGCTGAATGAAAGGTTGTGTGCATAAACACGCAACGGACATATTATCCAGGTTTTCAATCTCAATATATATTATGCCCATCTGGTGGGCAGAAAGAGTATTGCATCAACAAAATCATGTACGTAGGCGCTGAGTCAGAACTGGTCCCAAGGCCCAAACATAAGACGTGGTCTGGACGTAAATGATTTAAAATGCAGTTACTGGGAAGTGTTTTTATCAGTATTCTTATTGTGTGAAGTCCCATACGCTGTGCAAGTCTAAGTTGATTTTTGTTTGTCAAAGGTCTACTGTGTTTGATACAAGTGAGGCGGTGCCTGGAAACAATGTGGCTGCTGGCACAGCAGATAAGAATGTGGCCAGTACACATGCCAGCTTTTCACACAAGTTATTTGCAACTTGTTGTGACTTCTATAAACCACATTATTTACTACAGGGGCATTATTTGTGGCCTGCTCTTTGGAATTCTTCCCTCAAGCTTCACTGAATTCCCAGATCTTGTGATTCATACTTCAAGAAAATGGGTTCTGAGGTGTGTGTGTATGTGTGTCTGTCTGTCACATCCAGGGTGCTGGCTTTGAATCACAAGAGGTCAGTTATGTATCATTGAGGGCTTGAGCGTTCTCTTAACCGTAAACATAGACCAACCGTATGATTGTACTTCCTCAACCGGTTGTTTTTTGCCAGCCATTGCATAAGGAACCTTCGTGCATGTTTCTGTTCTAAAGACCAAAAGTAAGCATCTTAATGGGAAACGTACAAAGACACCTACTGGAAAAATGACCTCTCTACGTCATCAGTTCACTCGATAAGTCTGACACACAGTAGGGATAGCAGTTGTCCAATGGTTTCTCACTCTGTCGGGCGCCTCTGTCAGTTTTCTACCGCTAACGGCGTCGCAGCGCTGCCTCAGGTGTCCCGGGACAGAAGGATTCCGCTGAAGGTGTTGTCCGCCACGTTCCCGCGCTCGATCGTTCCCTCCGACAGTTCGAAGCGAAGCTGCTCGCCCCGCTCCAGCTGGAGAACGCACACACGGGTCACAGGCCCCGCCAGACTCTGGTGCAAGGCGGCCGCTGTCGTATCCCCTCTCCTCAGGTAGGCCAACGAGGGGCCGGGCCCGAACTCCACCGTCAGAATGAACAGATAGATTCCCGCCGAGGGCGCGCGGAACGTCCCCGTCACGTCCGAGTACATCTGGCCGCGGTTCAGGGACACTCTCTCGAAGATCACCGTGCCCGCCTCGTTGGCGCCGTCGTAGGTGCTGGCGAGGAACATGAGCGGCGCGTCTGTGGTCTGGGCGAGTGCTGCGCAAGAGAGGGAGACCAAGGTGGGGGTTCATGGTAATAATATAATAATATACGCCATTTAGCAGATGCTTTTATCCAAAGCGACTTACAGTAGTGAATGTATACTTTTTTTTTTTTCAGTATACCCCAGTGGGGATTGAACCCACAACCTAAGCATTGCCAACGCTGTGCTCTACCAACTGAGCCACAGAGAACACCAGTAACGATTTTAAAAGGCACAGCTAGAACTTTGCCCACAGAACGGTCCGCCTGCAACTGAAGCTCTATTTAAGACGTGCGTGACTGTTTCACTGTCTAACATGATGCCAAGTTTTGTCAAATATTTGTGCATTTAAAATCTAATTTCACTTCTTAGACTGAGTCTGGTCAGTTTTGGACTAGATATGGTATGTAGGCTATAGTGGGGTTTTTTTAACTTATCCTGGTTATTTGCACTTGGTGTTGTTTGTAATAATGTCCTTGGAAGTCGCTTTGGACAAAAGCGTCTGGCAAACTGATAAATTTATTATTTGTAAATCTTATGTAGCCTAACTCTAACATTTTATTCGGTTCATATCCATAGAATCAAACCTCACTGAAAATGTTTCTTTGCAATACGACCAAACAGAAAAATATTATTTGGGTGCTAGTCCACAAGATGAGGGCACAAAAATGATTTTTACGCTGTCTTATTTGTCTAAATACAGTATTCATTCAAATGTTTCCTAAAATGGTTTAGCAAAAAAAAAAGAAATATGGACCGTTGAGTAAATATATTGCAATTCTATCTAAGGCCACAAGAGGGAAGTGTTGCTTTACAAACAGCCAGGCCTGATGGGAAACGCTATCCTGTTTAGTGCTCTAGCTCTTTGTACTGCATCCAAATCTGTGTGTGTAAACAGAAGACAATTAAATTCACCCCAGCTCTCTAGCTTCAAAGTGCAGTTATGATTTCAGGCCAGCTTTTTCATATTAGGGGAACAGGAACAAATAAACACTACACTGTCATCAATAATGAGATGTTGATCTTTATACATATTTGAAACAGTTAATGGAGAGAAAAAATAATTTAGTTGCTGTGAAAATGAATGGATGGAGGCATGTTGTTTTAGTGTTATTCTTTTTAAGTTTGTGGGAAAAACATGATAATACGAACCACTTGCTTTGCACTTTTGTAGGCATATTCTTATAATGGTTCTCACGCAGGCTTAAATCAGATCTGATGATGCCAAAATGCCCAAATGTCATCAATGCGTTAATAACAGAGCCAAAAAAAACATGGCATTACATCGTTTTATCTTATTAAAACATACCAAAAAGTCAATTTTACACTTGTGGGTTAGAATGTACACACGGACACCAAATCTTTAAAAGATTAGAAACTACATCTAAGGTGGTAGTAATGCAGTTATTGTTCAATATATCCTATAGTCCTCACCGCCCGTTTCCAGCGATGCGTCCCTCTTGCTGCGGAGACTGGCTTTCCTTCCCCCGTGACTCTCCCTGAGCTCCACCTCCTTCTCCTTCTGCTGTCTCCTCAGTCTCTTCTCCTCCTTCTTCTTGAGCAAGGCCCACAGCTTGTCCAGGTCCAGGGTGCCCTCAGAGCCCGCGAGGCCGTCCGTGTTGCTGAAGATGTTTCTGAACACCCGGAGATGATCCTCAAGCCCCCGGCGCAGCAAAGCCACTTCAACCTGCAGTTCCTCCACCAGTCCACCGGGGGCGGCGTCCCTGGTACAGTTACAGCAGGAGGTGCAACGCTGCCCCTCTAGTCTGCTCACCTTGGCGTCCAGGTCCTCCACCTCTTTCCCCAGGCTCCAGAAGTCGCTGACAGAGTAGTCGGGGCGGTCTCCCATGGGCGACTCCGGGAGGTCGTCCTCTCCGCGGTCTTCGCTCCGTCTCCTGAGCCCTCGGGAGCCCCACTCGGTCAGCGTCAAGGCCTCGTCGTCCATGGCCGGGTCGTGGGCCTGCATCGACTTCAGCAGCGAGGTCAGGCTCAGGTTCTGGTGCTTGATCTGCACCAGCGTGTGCTGGATCCTGTCCCGGAGGAGCGGGATGGCATACTCCTCCTGCTCGCGCAGGGGCTTCTCTTTGAACTCCAGCACCTCCTCCCCCAGCAGCACCTCCAGCACCTCCGTGTGCCGGATGGCGTCTTTCAGGAGGGAGGAGAAGGAGCTGGCCAGCCGCCGCATCTCGCTCGCCTTCTTCTCGTCGCTCTCCTGCAGGCCGCGGATCTCCTGCCGGCTGCTCAGGTGCGACGCCAGCAGCTGGGACATGTTGAGGTGCAGCGAGCGGCTCTTGTCCTGCTCGAAGGCCAGCGACTCCTTGACCTGCAGAAGGCCCTGCTTCAGGTCCTCCACCGACGTGCCCCAGCCGACCTCCCAGCGGTCCTGCCCCAGCGTGCTGTCCTCCAGGGCCTGTCGATTCTCGCTGGCCAGCTCGGTGACGTTAGCCACCTCCCGCTCCAGCCGGGAAAGCCCGGCCACCAGGGCCTTGCAGTCGCAGTCCTTGCTGGTGGCGTTGCTCCTGTAGAGCTGTGTGTAGAGGTAGTCCATGTCGGAGTCCATCTCCTTTAGGTGTTCGTCCTGGAGGGTGAGGTTGCTGGCCAGCTCGTTCACCCTGTTCAGGACCTCCACCTTAGCCGCCTCCACCTCCAGGCCTGTCTCCATGAACTGGATCTGGCTGTTGCGGCCCGTCTGGTCTATCTTGTCCTCCAGGCCGCGGAACCCCCTCTGCAGGTCCCGGATGTTTCCGGAGGCCAGTTCCAAGTCCTCCAGCAGCGCGTTGACCTTCACGGTGTTGTTCACCACCTTGTTGTCCAGCTTTCCGATGGCGTCCCAGACAGCAGGCCCTTCCACCAGCTGGCCGTGGCCCGGGCCCCCCCTGCCGCCGCTCCCCCTCTGCACCTCCTCCTCCAACCACTGCTGCGCCAGCTTCACTTCGGTCAAGGAGGCGTTGAGGGAGTGGAGATTGATCTGGCAGGGAAAGATGTGGAAGACAATGAAGGGGAAAGAAATGTCATTTGAGGCTGCACACTCTTGTTAACTCTTGACATTTATTTATAAAGAACTAGCATTACAAGAAATCTGTGCCTTAATAAATCATTTTGGAGTTACAAGAGTAATAGTAATAATAACAACTTTATTTGCTCAGTGGCTTTCTTGCACGTGCACAAGTGCCTTTATAGACATTTGGAGTGTGCAAGCTCATACTGTGCATTTGAGTGTGTGCAACTTTAACTTCTATTTTGATTATATAGGTTATACAACTATTTCTGATCTGTTTCGTTTGATGACCAGCAACTCGTTACTGGGGTATGTCTTAGCATTATTGCTAAAGCATGTGTAAAAAGAAACAGTGCTTGATATAAGGATGGACCGGGCGGAAATCCAACAGTTCACACCAGTGTGTCCTTTCTATTCTTATCATGGGCGAGGACGCACGCGCTATGTTGGAGAGGATGGACACATGGGTGTGTTTGGAATATCTATAACCGAAAGTTCTGAGTGATGGTGACGTGGCAATCGCTGCTTATGTGAGCTGGCTAGAAGTAAGCCAGCTAACTCTCGACACAGAAAGATAGATTTTTGTGTACGCATGAATCACGAACAGTGATTGAAAAAGCAGGCTATTGTGCTTTGATATTCAAACAAACAGGGCTAACAGAATGTCAAATCAACTGCTAAATCAAACATTATTTTTAGTCGCTTTCTAAAAAAAAAAACTAACTCACCAAGTAGCCTACTATTGTTATACAACAAGAACCTAGCCTCGGTGTCTTTTGATGTGACTTTCAAAGTTCAGAACGTTTCACCACACACCGACCTGCATTGTCTTCTGGTTGCGCTTGATCTTGACGTCGGTGTCCGTCTTGAAGTTGGTGAGGTTGTAGTGAAGCATGGCGTGCTGGGAGTGCAGCCGCTCCTCCAGCTCGATGCGCTGCAGCCTCAGCTCCTCCTTCACCTGGTCGATCTGGTGGAAGCTCTCCTCCAGCTTGGCCTCGAAGTCCCCCGCTCCCGCCTCGGGCCCCTCGACTCCTCGGGCATCCGCCTGCGACCGTCGCTCTCCTGCTTCAGCCGGGCCAGGTCCTGGGACAGGCCCCCCACCTCTTGGGACAGGCGCTCCAGCGTCCGGTTGAAACCGTCCAGGACAGGTCCGAGCTGGGCCATCAGCAGCTCTATCATTTGGGGGAGCTGGGCAGCGTCTGGGAAAGGCGATGCCCCTGGCAGTGTGTCCAACGCTCCACCTGGGCCTATTGGACACATCATCAGCGAATAAGCTTCGGACTCAATGGCCAGGACGGCCTGTAAGGAAATTACACTACAGCGTTACTATGTTGTGTGTTTCATATATTTTTGCAGCCGAAAACAAAATGTCCTCGATTTAATTGGCTATGCTGCCAAACACTTAACTAACCCAGTAACTAGCGTTTGGACATTTTTTGGTTTCCGCAACGTTT
Organism: Aldrovandia affinis; assembly: GCA_029706075.1. Taxonomy (NCBI): domain Eukaryota; kingdom Metazoa; phylum Chordata; class Actinopteri; order Notacanthiformes; family Halosauridae; genus Aldrovandia; species Aldrovandia affinis. The sequence continues at coordinate 11,273,858 of JAINUG010000002.1, read as the reverse complement.
AGCTTGTGCTCGCAGACTCCTCTTGTTTATGAGAGCTCAGGGTGACATTATGCTGGCCGGATGAATATTTCAAGACAGGATAATGGACCCCCGAGGCCCGTCTTTGTTACTTTCAAATGGCCTCCCCGCCTCCCGTCTCCCCCCCACGTCTCCTGGGCTTCCAAACCCACCCTGTCCCGACCCGCCCCTGTCTGCCATGTGGTCCAGACAGCACTGAGGTGCAGATATGGTGCATGGCGTGGCTGTGAGAGGGGAGTGTGGTGTCTATGTGTATGTGTGTGGTGTCCACTCCCCTTGACCTGCCATAGGAGTCGGACAACAGGGGCAGTGGTGGGCAGTATGTGCTCATGTGTGTATGTGTGTGTGCCTAAAGCTAGTCTTATTATTTATTATGTGCAAATATGCATTCCTTTTTCAACTTAAAAATGTTTTATTGCCCATTTGTGCATTGTAGTTTATTTTAATTGGTTTTCGTGGCGTTTTCTTTAATTCAATTCATATTGAATAATTATTTTAAATTGACAGTGCATGTGTGTGTGTGTGTGTGTGTGTGTGTGTGTGAGAGAGACAGACAGAGAGACAGAGAGACAGACGTGTCTGTTCAGGCATGTGGAGTGTGATTGCGCGGAGGGGTCGACAGGTTCTTGACCGGCACCGGACACCCCCCCCCCCTCAGAGACCAAAGCGCAGTATGCTGCAGGGGTGAGAATCTCAGCCAGAACATACTGCTCTGGCACCCACTGATCTCCTTTCCTTTGGCAGACAGACTCCTGGGAATGAGCCACCGCTGTGCACCAGGGCCTCAGCCCCTCTGGCTCCCCTGTCATCTGAAACGGCTCGGGCGATGGAGTCCAGAGCCCCAGTGCGCCGTGCGCTGATATATGTGAAGGGTGTTTCTGCGTGCAGGATCCGCTTCCTTTAGAACAATGACATGATGTACAGAGCGCACGGCAGCCCACATGCTTCACAGGGCGAGGGGAAAGGTCACCTCCTGTGATGTCACCCCTGGGGTTGTGAACGGAGTGAATAAGGTCTCCCTGGCGACAGATAGAGTGGGGCGGGCCTCTCGGCCAGCTCCACGTGACATCGCGCACGGACACGTGAACCAGTGAGAATTTGGTCCTCAAATGCCCGTTGACCAAAGGACACGGTTCATTTTTTTCCACACAGATCAATTTTGAAAGTTAATTGTGTAAAAAAAATTACATTAAATTGAAATTTGTATTGCTGTTCACACACACTGTTCGTTGTGATCGACATTTCAGCAACGTTTGCCTAAATGAGAGAGATAGAGAGACAGACAGACAGACAGAGAGGGGGCGGTGGTGCATGTGAGCTGAGGGTCACACGTCACCTACCCCTTTGTCCTCCCCAAATATGGAGAGGCGCGTACAAAAGGTACACACGATCGCGGGAGGTTTTTTGTTTTACGACACTGAACCCAGCGCTGCGTGCCGTCACAAAGCGTCCCCTGTTCCGGACCTGGACCCCCCGCATCACTCCCACGGGGGATTACATCATTCCTTTCACAAAGCAACAAAAAAATCCCCCTTTTTCCAGAAGAAAGAAAGGATTTCCTGCTGAGGAAGCTGTAAGTGACTGGGACGGTGTAGCGGCAGAAGAATGGGACGGTGGAAAACAGCGCGCGTCGATTCCGCCCCGGGCGAAATCCCCCGGCCGCCTCTGTCTTGGTCTGAGTGCGGGTGAAGGCGTTCACGGCCTCCGTAAGGATGTATCTGAGACGGGCGGCCATCCAGACTGTGGATGATAGCACGTCTGGAGAAGTGACTCTGTCAGATAACCGCTTGGAGAGAGTGGCACTGAGGTCTACAGGATATTACATGTGACAGTTTTTTGGGCAGTGCCTGGCTTAAGCGTGTTTGTTGAAATGAGAGATCACTTGCTTAAGTCTTATGCATTGTCAGGGTCTTGGCCCAGCCTTTGATCAAATTATCAAATGGTTATCCGAGCAGCTATAGGAATGTGTTCAAGCGTTCCGGACTTGGTGAGCCTCCAAAGTATCATGCACGGGATGTTAGATATGTTCGTCACCTGTGTATTTTTACGTGTTATTTTTGTGCACGTTATACTCATACATTTAAAAGAAAGTATATTTCAGGGGTCTCCCGGGTTGGTGTATCCAGCTGAGGCACTTGTTCTTAGTGCAGTGTTGAGTGCCGTGGTCCTGATGGAATTCTAACTGCACTAGTGCTGACTCCTGCTGCTAGTCCCAGAAGGTGGCCTAGCATCACCCAGGGAGGAAGGGTCCTAGTCAGCAGGATATTCCCCACATCATCGGTCAACAGCGACTTGTCTGGTGGAGCAGTCGCCTGCTCTCAGGCTGCACCAGTTGTGCAGTCCTCCGGCATGGTTTCAGAGTTCAAATAAGCAACGAGCTGCGCATGTGCATTTGGGAGTACATCCGTTTGCTGCCAGACGTGTGGATGCTGTGCGACGTGTGTGCTCCCAACTGAACATGGAACAGGCCCACAGAACAGGCCCACAACTACGATTGCACATTCCAAATCGGGGTGGGAAGAAAAATGTACAAAAAGTCCAGATTATATTTTGGCAGCCATTCGCACTGCTGTACGCTGTTATGTGTGTTTGATTGTGACTCGTGCTCCTTCCACTCTGCACTCTGCTGGCTTGTTAAGTGCAGGGGCTACAGGGCATACAGTTTGTTTTTACATGCACGTGTTTGTGTGTCTAGCTGTGTTTTGATTTCAGCCCCCCTCCATCCCACCCACACCCACCCCCACCCCCCCCCCCCCCCAACCCCCCGCAAGACCAGATGCAGTCCCCTGTCTCCTACCAGTTTGGTCGTGGCTGCGGTCGTGGTCATGGTCGTGGTCGTGATCTCGTTCACGGCCGCGGTCATGGTCTTGGTTGCGGTCCCGGTCGTATTTGTAGTCAAAGTCAGACAGGTCGGGTTCGGATATGGAAGTGGAGGCGACAGCGCTAGGCTCCCCCTCCAGGTGGTGGTACACCGGGCTACCGGGCAGCTGGAAGTCGTTTTGCTCCCGATTCTGATCCCCAGCCAGCTGCATCAGTCTCTCGACACCTAGACAGAGACAGAGACAGAGACAGAGAGACAGAGAGACAGAGACAGAGACAGAGACAGAGACAGAAAGAAAGGCTGGTGAGCATAACCAGGTGAGGACAACCTGACCGTAACAGCACCACAACATGACCGGGACTGTGGTGGAACCAATCAGGCGGTGGAAAAGCGACACGCCTCCCCGCCCGCCCGTCTGTAAAGCTGGAGTTTTTGGGGAGCTCCAGCCCTGTTGCTCTTGCAGAGCTGGGGGCGGTGTAGCTTAGTAGTTGTTGTTCACAAGTTGTGGAGAGATTCATTGTCAGAGCCCTTTCCAATGCAGGGTGGGGGAGGATACAGGGGAGTGGACACGCTCACAGCCTGGGAATATCTTTGTTTTTGCCTCTGTTATTTGTGGCCCGAAATTCAAAAGGGCAGCCAAGCATTTGAGAGGCTATTTTTGAAACGTGCCCACGCATGCCGTCATGCGCATGTGTGTGTGTGTGTGTGTGTGCGCGTATCTGTGTGTGTACGTCTGTGTGTGCGCGTATCTGTGCGCGTATCTGTGTGTGTGTATGGCTGTGTGTGTGTGTGTGTGTGAGTGTGTGTCTTCTGCGGGTGAGTGCCAGAGGAACGGGTCGCGGCCCTCTCCCGGGTTCCGCTCGGGGGCGGGGACCACCGGTGACCCTGAGAACCGAACATGCACACCCCTTCTCCTCCGTCCTGGGGGGCCCAGGGGACCGTCCCACAGCTGGCTACCGTTTACACAGTCCCACTTCGCCCCGCGGCTCGGCATTTCCTCAGTTTGTTGGCGTTGGGGAGGCCGCGGCAAGGCAGCAGTGGTGCGGGGTACGGGGCCAGAGGCCTCCTCCCTGCCCCCACGCAGCAAAACAGGGAGCAGAACAAGCAAATATACCTGCGTGGCGGACAGCGGATGCTCCTGGCAGGGCACTTCCTGCCGTCTGGTTGCTGGGATCGGAGACATGCCCGTCTGTGACTATTAGACATGGAGAATGGAGGATGTCACTTTTATGGGCTTTTGCTGCTCTCATAAAAACACATTCACCCCCCTCTCTCTCTCTCTCTCTTGCTCTCTCTCTTGCTCTCTCTCTCTTGCTCTCTCTCGCTCTCTCTCTCTCTCTCTCTCTCTCTCTCTCTCTCTAGCTCTCTCATAGTATTTCATACACAGGATGTCTGTTCTAAATTAGACATTTATGAATACTGGATCCATATGTTGATGCTTATTGTTGTGAATACGGAAATGAAGCACAATTCTAAGCAGTCACGTTTACACTTAAGGAGTTGACATTTATGGACATTGTGAAAAGGAGAATTCAACCCAAAATCCAGCTTGCTGTGTTTATGCTGAGATGATTCGCTCCAAATGTCTTTTTATCTTGTGTTTCGTACCAATCCAATTTTTAATCTAATATTTCTTATGCGTGACCCAGAATAATATTCTCCCCTGATAAGTGAAATCACCTTTTCAGCAATGGACGTAAACAAGGAGGAATGACTGACTGTGCTTGCCCGTGCACTGCACGCTGTGTGAGTCTGCTGTGATTGGTCATGTTGGCCCTGATGATGTCATATTACCTGTCTCCTCACAGTTGTGTCCCGCGTGGCCAGGGCAGCATCTCCAGAGCAGGGCTGTGAAGATCTTCTGCTGCTGTCTGTACACTGGCCGAGTGGACAGCTTGTACCTGGCAGCACAAACGCGCGCACACACACACACACACACACACATACATGTACATGCACACAGACACACAGACACACATACATGTACAGGTCCATGCACACACACACACATGCACACACCGCACACACACACACACACGCACACACACAAGCACCCATGTACATGCACACATACGTAACCATGCACCACACACACACACAGACACACACACACACACACACACAGACACACACACACACAGCAATGTTACCTCAGGACAAGTAGGAGTGGAGTGCATTATGGGCTTGTGGATTTATAGATATGGTGATCTGTTACAGCAGGTGGCAGGGACAAAGCCATTAGCACCCATTACTGATAAATATTTAATTGCTACATTTGACTGCTTTCATTGTTTGTCTATCATGGGTGCTTGAAATGGTTATGCTGTGTAACTAGGACAGTTTGAATATTTACAGAAATAGCCGCCATTGCTGTGGATGGTAATTGATCCATTTGTATGAGTAGCACATAGGGAAATACAGTAGATAATTTATCATTCATGGCTGTCATATAGATGTAATTCCTTGGAGTCATAATGCAATTCTTCTATATCCATTTCTCTTTCATACACCAGAACCTCTGTGGGTACATGCAGTGGTTCTGCCTTGCAGACCTTATATTCGTCGCTGTTGTATAAAAACAAGAAAATACCAGGCCTGGACCCCCCAAAAAGCAGAAAGTGAGGCAAAAACCCCCGAGTGGGAAGAGAAACAACACTCCGACAGTGGGAAGAAATCTCAATGAGGGAGCCCATCCTCCGCTGGCCGGCCCGGGCGTCAGTAGTGTGGAAACTAAATGTCCTAAGAAGGGAAGGCCTAAGGTTCCAGGAATTCACGCTGGGATCATGGGGCACACTCACATGACCAGCTGGCAGTCGGGCGTGCCGTTGGGACAGGGGCTCTGGGACTTGATGGTGTACTTTTCCGTGCCGCAGGAAACCGCCGTGGTCACGACCCGATTGTGTATGAAGGCGCACCAGTTTCTGTGAACACACGCACACACGCACACGCAAGCGTACACTTAGCCCCGCACAGTCCTGAAGCCGCACGCAAGCGTACACTTAGCCCTGCACACTCCTGAAGCCGCACGCAAGCTCTCTGCCAGGACTGATTTGACGTCCCAGGATAGCTGTGGTCATTAGGGATCATCTTCCCATGGTGCAACTTCCGCCCTGGCTGTTTATTCCTGTTTATTCGTTTATTTGCAGTTCTGTGGTTTCCCTTCCTTTTCTGTCTGTCAGGGCTGGTCACAGCTGCTCCACAGTGGCCACAAATGTGGCTTAATTTTCAGAACAGTGCTCACTGGTGATTTATGATATTGTTGAATGCATTACGTGCAGTGCACATGTACTGGACATTCCTAAGTCTGTGACTTATGTATGATTATACAGTATGTGTTCATAACGGAATCTCAGGTCCCAGTAGCCGGTTGTAAATTGCACTGACTTTGCTACACCCCGACATGTCTGTTTGAGAGACCGTCCAACAAGAGGTGGTGTAACCCTACCTAAACATTTTCACAGCCATACTATACCCTGCTTTGAAAGATTGCAGTACACTGTCCGTCTGTGCAATTCAGCCCAATCACATTACAGTCCCATTAACAAAGCCTCCTTGTCCGGTTTTATTTTTTTAAATATATATATATTTTTTTACTTTCCACTGGCTGCCCAAGAACTGATGACATCACACCTGGAATGCCACACTTTATTATAATTTTAAAAAATAAATTTTGTTCCAACTTGGTAGGCAATTACACCCGCTATTTTTAAGTCAATCCCCCCCTCGTAACGTGAGTTCGCTGCCGTAGCCCTGTGACCGGTATTGACGAAGGCGAAGTATCATCTCCTCCGAGATGGCACTCGCCAGGCCGTCGACCATAACCCGGTACTACAGAGCCACTCCTGTGCGCAGCGAGTGTCCTGTCGGCTTCCCTTCCCCCTCCCTGGGGCGGACAGCCAATCGCCGCCCCCCGGTGGCGCTCCCGGCCGTAGCCGACTCTGGCGCGCCGGTGGGATCGAACCCCGGTCGCCGTGGCCAGCGTCGAGCGTTGTAACCACTGGACCACGCGGGAGGCCCTGAAATGCCACACATTCTCCAAAGCAGGCTCCTCCCTGAATTATGACATCACACCTGGACCCACACTGATTTCCCAGAAAACAAAACAAAAACCTTTCACTGCCAGCCACAGCGCCAGGATTGCCTCCCTATTCTGGTGCGGTGAGCCGTTTACTCAAAAAATTCCCCATTGTGCCCCCAGTTCCGCGACGGTTCCGCACAGTCCCTGGCGCCGAAAGAACGATTTCTCTGAGCCACATATTCCCACAGCTGCCGGCTGATTGATATGCATTAGTCACCGCGGGGTGTCCATCGCTAAACCTCCTCCAGGTTCAAATGTCCACACATTCCTTAAGAAGAGAGAAATGGAAGCGGGGGGGTCACGATAGAGTGGGAAGAAGATCTGTTCACATTATCTGCGTGGACGGACGGATGGATGCGGAGAGAACGGATTTCACGGCCGGCATGCGGTCGTCTGCGCAGCCAGCCGGCGTGACACAGAGACCTTTGGCCCCATTACCCTCGAGCTCAAAACAGAAACGCCGGCGCTGTCATCGACGGGGACCCCAGGGGTTCGACGGCGCAGAAATTAAGACGCGAGGGAATAGGGGCCTGAGATCTTACGCATGGGCCAGGGGCGCGGGGGAGTAAACATTGTTCTTGGCTCACCTCTCACACCACTGACAAAATGGCCGCCAGGAGCAGAGGGCCGAGTCGCCGCTCGTTACACTGGGGGGCACCTCCCTCCTACTGTACGCGTGATGCGCCGCTAGGCCAGCAGGGCAGGCTTTGATCAGCTCTGATTCTCGAACAGGAAAAGGCCCTGATGGCTGCCCCCTGGGGAGGAGTCGTATCCCGCAGGACGTGAGGTGTGTGTGCTGGGAGGAAGCCGTGTCTCGTGAGCAAGCGCCGCTCCACCCCCCCCTCCCCCTTTTTGCCACCGGGGTCCCTGAATTAAAAACACACAAGACGTTTCCCATTGTGCAAGTGCCCTCGGCCAATTGACCTCCCGTCTCCGCGACGAGCCAAGCCAAACACAGCGAGGCTCCGCAGAATTAAGGGGAAAAAACGAGTCAAGATCGGGAGTTTCCACGGCGAGGTGAAACGAAACAAACCAATGACATCGGAACATGTTACATTACATTACATTTAGGCACTTAGCAGACGCTCTTATCCAGAGCGACTTACAGTTTCACGTTTCTTTACACACAATCCATTTATACAGCTGGATATTTTACTGAAGCAATCGAGGTTAAGTACCTTGCTCAAGGGTACAACGGCAGTGCCCCACCTGGGATCGAACCTGCAACCTTTGCATTACAAGCCCAGCTCCTTAACCATTATACCACACTGCCGCCCGGGGGAGGGGCAAGTGTGGAGCAGGCCTTTGTGGTCTTTAGAGCTCAAGTCCTGCAAGGGTTAAGAAAGGGATGCACAGCTACAGAAGACAACCTTTCTGGTATCCACAAGCAAGGAGAGCGCTGCCCTCACAGCGACTGACTGAGCCAAAGCAAACCTGTCACCTGTGCCCTGATGCTCTGATAAACTTGTGTTGCGTGTGGAGCGAGTTTAGCCGTATGCAGGAAGTATCTCCAGACTGTGAAGCACACAACCCTCACAGATGGATTTAAGAGCATGGTGGCAGCCCAAATAGCATAGATAACGAGATAACCAAGATAACGTCCACCATGGAAAAAAACAACAGGAAAAGATGTTTGTGTTAGCGTGTTGCAACATTCGGCTCCATTCATATTTTCTAACAGAGAAAAACATCTCTGCCATTCTGTTTCACTACAGCTGTGCCCTGTTTATGTACCGGTGCAGACAATACAACGCTGCAATAAACAAGCTTGTCTTAATTCATGGCCGGCGTTATTTTGACAGACAGAGATGCGAGGAGGTCATTGCCTCAGAAACGAGTTTGACAGAAATGGCTTGCGAAATGCCTATCAACTTCCTCTAACAAAGGCACCAGGGCTCCAGCGTAGAGCAGGGGTGGTCTGGGAGGGCTGCGGCGTGCGCTGGTTTTCAGTGTTGCTCGGTGCTTAATTGTTCAAATAAAACAGTTTATTGGTTTATAGCAGACCGAGGTGTAAACAAAAACCAGCAGACCCTGTGACTCTCCAGGACCAGGGGTGGCCGTAGTTTAAAGGCTGCCTTAGAGTGCTTTTAGTTTAAACACTACCGTACTGAGCGATTGCAGTGCTGTCGTCAGAACAAAGACTACCTTATAGCGATCTAAGACCATCGGTGTCTTAAGACGCCGACGAAGTGACCGCGGTGATCTAACCCGGCGCTCGGCTCCCGACGGCATCACAGGAAGGCGCGAGACGCGGCGCAGCGCTTCTTCCCAGCTGCAGCGACCCTCCTGCTCTCTGCCGATTAGCTCCCGCGCCGCTGGGCAGGAAGGAAGCCCCCACAACGGTCTCCCACAGTCCTGGGACCCTTTCCCACAGAGGCTGCGCGCAGACAGGACGCCACCGCTGACCCCGAGCCCTTCTCAGACCGCAACGCGACACCTCCACCGCTACCCCGACTTCCTGGCAGGTGACATCACAATGCCGGCTGCCTGTGGAGAGGTCGCCTTCGAGTCGGCCCAATCAGGGGTTTGTCGTGGGTGTGGTCGTTCTATCCGGGTTAAAGACTGTGAGGCAAACAGCCTTATTGGTCTGTTTGAATCGTGTGCGTGTACATTATCGTTCCTCGCCCTCTACCTCGGCCTCTCAGCGTTCTTTATTTTATTTTATTTTTAAAAAATATTTATTTCAGATTTTTCCCCCGTTTTTCTCCCAATTTTGGTAGCCAATTATACCCTCTATTTTATTTTCAATTCCCCACCCTCACGAGTCCGCCGCCCGTCCTCCGGGAACGAGATTCGTATTCCTGGACCTATTTCCCGCCTTCTTTCGAGACGGAGATCTTCCACGGACTCCATTAACCTTCTCGGACTCGTGCCGGCTCTCCCTCCCCCCCCCCCCGAGGCGGACAGCCAAATGCCGCCTCCGATCGGGCTGACGACCAGGGCCGGTCTGGTAGAAACGCGGGTTTCGATCTGCGTCTGTGACGGGCAGCGCACACCGCTCCAAAGCGCGGTGCACTAGACCGCTGGGCCATCCGCCAGGCCCGGCCTCTCAGCTTTCTAACTCGGATTGTTCCCTTTACTTCGTCCAGGCACTGAACACATAGTGGGAGGTGACCACTGAGGCTGAGTCCTTGCCTCAAGATTCAAAGCTTGTCCGCTGTGATAAATGAAAGGTTAAATATAAATATAAGAACTCCATTCTTATTTTTGTTGGGGTCTTCGCCGAGGCTGTTCTTGCAGATGTTTCTGCATGCACATTACATCTGGCAAGGACAGCGCTGTCTCTGTTATAATGTTGTTTTTTTGTGCCTGTAAGTAAAGCCACATTGTTTCAGCTCTTTGGGGGTGGGGGGTGGGGGTTGGGGGCGCACTGGTGCAGACTGTGTTGAGTCAAATACAAAGGGAAAATAACTTGATCAATGTGGAGTCTGTTTAGTCGAGTTTAGTGTTCGAAGTTGACGATGACCCATGAATCAAAGTCAGCGAATAAGCATTTTCATATTTCAATGCCAGTGTCCTTGCGAACCGAGCAACAAAGCATATTCAGCAAAATCACATTCAGACTCAGTGCGTGAGCGAAAACGAGAGCCAGGCAGCGAGTGGAATCAGATGGTACTTCAGCACCGGGTCCCCTTCCCCGTGATAGGGGCGGAATGGGAGAAGTCACAGCGGATGACTAATGGGACCATGGTTCCCACGTAGAGCACGATGACAGCGAACAAACTTCGAAGGGTTCCTGCAGGGAATTTCACTGAATCATGGCCCTGCTGTCAGTGCCAACAAAGTTCCCTCAGAGGAAGTGCGAGAGGTTCAGTCAGCTGACACGGTGGCCAGGAGCGGAAGTGCGACACGCGACTGCTTCGGCTCAGGAAAGGGTCCCGCCCGCCCGCCCGCAACCCGACTGCCGAAAACCCTGCCAAGAGGGCGCCAATCAGAGGAGTGCCACTGGCCGTCCCTCCTGCCCCACACCTCTGTTTCCTGTCTCCCTCCATTCGCTTCCCCTCCGCTGGCAAGTCTCGCCAACGGTAGTGTGTCTTTAGTTCCGCAGCAGGCAGGGGACGTTACGACTCCGCCCTTCGGGCTACTGTGCGAACACCTGCTTCGCTTTCAGGCCGGGCCAACGCACCTGACCCCCTGGAGTGACTCACAAACTCGATGACCTCCTCACGAAACTCCTGCCAATGCCAAGCTGCTCGGCTCCGAGCGTGTCTCTCAAAGCCTCGGCGCTCATCAACATTCCGCCTGCGGCCCTTATATTCTCCGGGGGGGCACTCAGACATGTCACGTTCCACCCTGGCGGCCCAGCTCTCTGCCCACAGCGCGCTCAAGGGCACCTCGCCACAGCGCGGGACCAGCGGCGCGCACGGCCAGCCAGGACGCGGCGACCCGGCCTTTTAACACCCCAGGAGGGCCGAGGCGCTGCGCCTGCGACTTCGCGGCGCTCAAAGTCACGGTCGCAACCCGCCATCAGAAAGCGAAGACAACGCCAGCTCAATCTGCAGCTCGTTACAGTAATGGCGGTGACACAGAAAGCCTGCCTGTGCAACCTTAGTTTAGAAACTTTATGTTAGCCAGTTAAAATAACTCGTTCTGATTTCTTCCCTGGGGAGAGCGTTATCTGAGAATCAGACCGGTTGAATTGCAATTTGCTGTGTAATGTATGCGTCTGGGCTAAGATCATTTGTCCCTGGTAACTGAGAGCTACTTTGGAGATCAAGCTGTGCCAGGGGTTTTAGGGTACGTTTATCTCCAAACACAGGAAATCTGTAACCCCGTCATGTTTTCCGGCAATTACAACTAATTAGTATTGATTTGTCCTGCTTGGGAGAAAACTGTGTGCACACTTGCAGTCCAACATTTAGGATTTGGAGAACACATCTTGAAAAGTAAACAGAGTGTTTCTATATATAGTCAGTGTGCTGAAGGTGGCTGATCTAAACATTTACTAAAAGAAAAAACTCCTTGTTTAGTTTCTCATCAGATTGTCCTGATCAAAGAAGAAAGACGTCAATCATCTCCACATGACAAGCTCTGAACAAGTTTCAATGCTGGGAAAATACCTCTGAAGACACAACAGCAAGTAAAAAATCAGAAAACAAAAAACTGGCAGTTGGTTCATCTGCATCGGTGGGTACTCTCGGTCCCTTGGGAGTCCATATGTTTTACTTACATACACGAAGACAGAGAGACACGATTATCACTGAATATTCTAAAGGCAATATGAAAATGTGATGTGTGTACAGCCGTGTGCCTAAGTGTGTCTCCGCCATGTTTCTCTCTCTGCCTCTCTTACTCTCTCTACGTCTGTTTCCTCCCCCGCAGCATTGTCACCCTGTGAATCTGCCATGTTCACACGCTGGACACTCTTTCAGCCCTAAAAAGGGGTGCAAACAACTTACCCTGTCCGAGCTGGGTGGTGCTGGGTCCTGGCCTCTCCAGTGGGGGGCGCTGTCTCTTCGGGGAGGCCCAGGGGGCCGTATGCAGGTCCGTCAGGGGGTGGCCTGTGGGCCAACAGGGGGTGTTCAGGTTCCACTCGGTGGGTCCCATGCGCTATAGGGTGGTGCTCAGGTTCCACTAGAGGAGGCCCATGTGCCAGAGGGTGGTGCTCAGGCCCCCATGGTGGCTCCCGTGCACTGGAGGGTAGCGCTCAGGTCCTGACAGGCGCGTCTCGTGGCCCGCCGGGTGGTGCGCGGGTCCGGGGGTGGCCGGCCTGTGGCCGTGCGCCCCGCCGTGATGGTGTGTCCCAAACGCCCCGGGGATCATGCGCTCCCAGCCGCTCTGCCCCGGGACCGTCCCGGGCTTGTCCTCCACCTCAGGGTCCCGGGCCCTGATGTCACCGCGCGCCGCCGCCGCCAGCCCCGCCAGGAGAACCAGTATCCTCGCAGCCATGTTCTGCACCTCAACCTCCTCTGTAGCTGCCAAAAAAAAATCTGAGCCCTGCTCCGGGACGGCTTTTTGTTTTAAGAAGCTGCTCCAAGTGCGTTTGGAAACTCCCCGCCCCCCATCTCAAAAAAAGTTCCTTCCCTCCTCCCCTCCTCCCCGCATCGCAGAGTCCCCTCCCCTGCCTTCCCCTTCCCCTCCCCTCCTCTCCTCTCTCCCCTGGAAGGTTTCAAAGCCCTCCAACAATCACCGGAAATGGCCCGCCCCCCTGGGCCGCCCCCCTGGAAAGGTCGCAGGTTCCTGGAACAATGCAGCAGTGCCCTCCTCGGGCCCCGCAGGCTGGGGAGACGCTGGGGGTCCCGGATCCCCGAGGGCCCAGAGAGCCTGGCCGAGGAAGCTGTCCATTTCTCTTGGCAGGTCTCCGGAATTCTTATCGGCCCCCGGCCCCCCTCGGCCCTGTTTCCTCTCCCGCGGAGAGTTCAGGAAAGGGAAGCCGGCGGAGGGCGAGATCGGACGCGTTTTAAAGGAGGTCGGGGAGCTGTGGGCCAGGGAGATAGGGCAAGTCGTTCGCGATTTATGTGCATATAGGAAAGACCGTGGAGAATCGTTCCTCCTCCCCCCAAAGCTAGGGAACACGATGGGAAACAATATGGACCGTGACGTCAGAAAGGGCCAGGAAAGTTTGGGATGAGTCAGTGTTTGAGATTAAATCATATAGTTTATCATGTATTCACTGCTATGGAGACAGATGTGCAATTTTTTTCAGCTCTGGACCGTATTACTGTTTTCATGCAACCCTAGGGGATGTTGGTCATTTGTGGACATTTTGGGTTATTCAGTGACTCAGATGGTTTGCCTTCTTTCCCACCAACTGACTTGAAGCAACCACGGTAAAGTAATCTTTTCATCTGCGCTGTCTCACAGACAGCACACTCACTCAGCTCAGCCCTGCTGCCAGGTCTCATATCTCTCCCTGGTATCAGTGTTTTGAGGCCGACAACAAAGGCTGACGACCGCCATAAATCCAGCCTCTGCAGCAGTAGCAGGCTGGAACACTCTACGCCTTTCATCTCAACACCAAAGTGAGGTCATCAAAAGGATGCCAGGGAGTCGATGCGACAGGAGAGATGCGCGGATCGTTGTTCATTGCGCGTCCTCCACAATCGGAAGGAACAAAACGTCAAAATCAACTTCCTCTCCAAAATATTCTAATCTAGCCACGCGAGTCGTCGTCTGTCCCCCCCCCCCCCCGGCTCTGAATTGGACACATGGTTTGCGGTTCTCGACCATCTTGATGATGACCCTTCCCTGCCGCAGACTGCGATAAGGCATTCCTGACCTGGACAGAGAAACCCCTCAGCGGATTAAGGGCTTAGGAGAGCGCCGGGCCATTTCCCCCAGATGAACAGCAGGTGGCAGCACATTTACGCACAAGGAGCGAGGCCGTTTGTTTTCACAGCCCCTCGGTGGGAGCAGGCATCAGCCACTCCACTCAGGCCGGAGAATAACATCCCACCAGCAAAGAGGTCGAGGAGGGGAGAGAAGACAAAACACATTCCTGTTAGAATAGAGCGCAGTGCCAAGGAACACACTTGAGTGGACACAATGTGTGTGTGTGTATATGTGTGAGTGTGTGTGTGTCTGTCTGTGTCTTCAACAAGGTCAGACCCTTGACTCGATGACAGATATTGCAATAGAGAAGTTTCAATGTGACCACATACGTGCCCTGCTGCAGGAGTCACAAAGCACCAATACCTGGATACCTGTTTAAAGCCCGGACACACCATAACAAACCTGGTCTCCATACATCAACAAAGATAATGTGATTTCGGGAGAGGGATGAGGAACTTGACTAATGTTGGGTCCCAAAGGTATGAATATTGTGCACAGTCTTGACTTTAAATCACGGACTTGATTTTGCTCAGTGACAAACAATGAAGTAGTTAATGGCAGACGATCCGGCAGATTTTTTTCCAAGGCCGTAAAGGGAATACACACACTTCCTGCAGCGTGATGTATGTCCTGCGGGTCACCAGGAGCAGGGTCAGGGGTCACGGGGTTATGGCCTGGCTGCTGAATAAGGCCAAGCTCAACATCAAAGCCCATCCAGGCAGCTTTACTTTGTTAATTGTCTTTGCTTGGTTAAAAAAAAAAAAAAAAAAAAAAAGTGCTGAACTCTAAACGTCCCGGAGATATCATCGGGGAGGAGACGAGTGGGATATTTTAAGAAACGTGTAAACAACTAATCTCTTAATTGCTTAAACACCTTACCTGGAAACCATAGCAAAGGCAGGATGGTTCTTTAACTGGCAAGAGGGCCAGCTCTCATGACTCAGGGCTTCTAACAAAGCTGGCTACGGCATTAGATGTCGCGGGCTCGCGTCCAACAGCCCAGGTCCCCTGTTAATGGTTTCCTTTGTTCCGCTCGTGGCCCTTCGGAAGCGAGGCGCTCTGTTCCCAACGCAGCTGTGGGCGTGGCCCATCCCTCAGCTCCTCATTGTCGCAGCGCGTCTGCGCAGCTGCTGTGCAGACAGAGTCCTCGGCGACGGTTGGCCCCCCGAGGGCCAGGCTGGTGTTCGGGCAGCGATCTTGAATGATGCCACCTCGCCAGGACAATGGAAGGCCAATGAATGGGTGATGATGGGGAGGGAGGGAGGATGCTGTCACATTAACTGAGGGTTGACGTACGTGTGCGTGTGTGTGTGTGTGTGTGTGTGTGTGTGTGCGTGCGCCTTTGCCGGGGCGAATGGGTTGTTAGTTTATTGTGCTGATGTCATAGCCGGCCTGAGTGATATTTATTACATAACCCGCCATTGATTTTTTTCTTTTATAGCCTTTTTCCTCCCTGCAGGACAAAAAGTGCTGCCCCAGCATGTTTTGATACAGGTGGATTGTGGGGGTGAAGGCAGAGATGTTCCAATCAGCAACGAGTGCTATTGTGGTATTGTGGGTATGTGTGGCAGGACGCTGCAGTCTCGTTACTGTCGTTACATAAATCTTAACGAGAACAGATAAATAACAAAGGATGGGTTGAAGGCAGGAAATTTAAGTTGAGCCCTGGTGTCCCAATGCGAGCCCCTTCCCAGAAAAATCGTTTAATATTTTACGCCACGCGACTCCTTTCCCTGAACATGCAAAAGCCTTCCAGCCTGTAGGTACAATTTCCTCCTGCACTCCCCCCAGACAGACGATGGGAAATGTCTCTGTCCTCACTGCCTGTGAGGGTTTGGCACCAACAATCTCTGAGGCGTAACCACGCACAAGGATGAATCACACCTCTCCGCTCCGTGAATCCTAATCAATGACCTGACATTCAACAAGACCTGAATGTCCAGTGGTGCCGGATCTGAACTGTAAGTTTGGGAGTGGAGGAATGAATCTGTGGTACAGAGGAATAGCAGTGCAGTGAGCATGTTAGCTTTGTATAGAATAGATTTCAAAGTGATGCTAATAGTTTGTAAATCACTCAGTGGCTTAGGACCAAAATACATCTTGGAAATGCTCAGGCCGTATGAACCAAACGGATCACTTAGATCTCTGGGTTCAGATCTGCCCAGGTCAAAACAAAAAATGGCGAGGCAGCCTTTAGCTTTTACGCTACCCATAGCTGGAACCAACTACCTTATGACCTTAGACATGCTTCTATTATGTCATTTAAATCTGGACTGAAAACTGCCCTTTTCATGGGACTGAAACAATTACATTTGTACTGCATTTTTAACATAACATAACATAACATAAGGGGAAAACGAGAACAGGCCATTCAGCCCAACACTGCTCGTCCATTCCTACCACTAATCTGCTCACAATGCTTAGTTTACCCAAAGGCTAGAGTGTCTAACACTGGATCGAGCCTGGCCTTGAATACCCCTAGTGTCTCAGCCTCCACTACATGTCCAGGCAAGCTATTCCACGCATTGATCACTCTCTGTGTGAAAAAATATTTCCTAGTGTCCGTGTGAAATTTACCCTTTGTCAGTTTCCATTTATGCCCCCTCGTTCTGCTAACCGAACTCAACTTGAATAATTTCCTGTAATTCACTTTGTTAATTCCTTTAATAAATTTAAAAGCCTCAATCAAATCTCCCCTAAGTCTCCTTTTACTAAGCTTGAACACTCCAAGCATCTCTAGCCTTTCCTCATAACACTTATCTTTTATGCCTGGAATCAGTTTGGTTGCCCGTCTTTGGACCTTTTCCAGCGCATCTATATCTTTTTTGTAGTGCGGTCCCCAGAACTGCACACAATATTCCAAGTGTGGCCTAACAAGGGCATTGTATAGGGTGCGTATGATCTCCTTCGATTTGTACTCAATACTCTTGGCTATGTATCCCAGCATCCTGTTGGCTTTTTTAACTGCTACCGCACATTGACCAGACCCTGACAAGCTTTGATCAACTAGTACTCCTAGGTCTTTTTCTACGTGTGCACATTCTAGTTTTCTACCTCCCATAAAATAATCCTGTCCTATGTTTTTATTCCCCACATGTAGAACTTTACATTTAGTTGTATTAAATTTCATTTGCCAGGTTTCTGCCCATTTCTGGATTCTATTCAGATCGTCTTGGATTACTTTAGTAGATTCCTGACTATTTGCTAAGCCTCCCAGTTTTGTATCATCTGCAAATTTAACTAATGTACTTTCAATGTCCATATCAATGTCATTTATGTAAATGATAAAGAGCAGTGGACCCAGCACCGATCCCTGCGGGACTCCACTTCCCACTATACCCTCCTCGGATAAGATCCCGCCTATTACTACCCTTTGTGTTCTATCCCGTAACCAGTTCCGAACCCACTCTAAAATGCCACCTGTAATTCCTACTGCTCTCATTTTGATAATGAGTTTGTCATGTGGCACCTTATCAAATGCTTTTTGGAAATCTAAGTATATAATATCATACGCCTTTCTCTCATCCAGACACTTGGTTGCTTCCTCAAAAAATGTCAGCAGATTTGTCAGACATGACCTACCCTTGCAAAAACCATGCTGGCTATCCCTTAGGATGTTGTAATTTTCAAGAAATACTTCTAGTTTATCTTTAATAATAGATTCTAATATTTTGCATATGATGCAGGTTAAACTAATAGGCCTATAGTTTCCTGGATCAGTACGGTCCCCTTTCTTATATATTGGTAATATATGAAGAATTATTTAAGACCAGTCAGTTTTATCTTAAATTGATAATAAGGGCCACTTACCGGGTCTGAGTCGTACGTTTAACTCTATTGCACTACCATTACTTATTCATTGAATTGAATTT
Source organism: Aldrovandia affinis (assembly GCA_029706075.1). Taxonomy (NCBI): domain Eukaryota; kingdom Metazoa; phylum Chordata; class Actinopteri; order Notacanthiformes; family Halosauridae; genus Aldrovandia; species Aldrovandia affinis. The sequence goes on along the minus strand of JAINUG010000002.1, from coordinate 11,255,797 downwards.
AATTTTGTTTTATTTATTCTAAATAGATTTTTTTACCTCTTTTATTGTCTCTATAAATATTTTTAATTCATTGTCTGTTATTTTACTGCATTTTTCTCTTTTATCTATGCATTGTTCTTGTTTATTGTTGTAAAGCACTTTAAATTGCATTTATTTGTACGAAACTGTGCTATACAAATAAACGTGATTGATTAATTGATTGTATCAACGTTCCTGCCAGCTCTTGGGGTTTTAGGTGATGATAAGGTTCTAGTCTTTAAACAGATGTACAGTGAAGAGGACGGGCTGTGGATCTGTAACCTATCTAGGGACAGATCCTGTCCAATTGGGTTACTGGGCAACTGGGAACACAGTGCTTGCTGTCGGGTAAGGTCATGAGGTACGTGCTGTTGGCCAGAGTGGGACGTCCCATAGGGGAATGCCTCACTCCCCTGTGAGGCACTTGGCACCCCCTTACTAATGGGAAGCACCCTGAGATCAGCATTTTAATTTATGGTGATTCGGTTTGTTCCCCAGCACTTGTTGCCAACAACAATTTGCTCTGCAGAAGTGCTATGTGACATTATTTTGTAACCTAGCGACTACAGGGTCTTCCTGGGGTCCTCTTGAGTGTTAGGGATTTTAAAGGATTTCAGTCACTGTCCCTCGCATCCATTTTTATAGATTTTTTTCTTCATACTAGTCTATCAAACATTCTGAAAACATATAATCTATAAACTGAGAAAATAAAAACAATATTAAGAACGTTTTAATATTGTCAAAATTGATTTGAAAGAGCTGACCACAAATGAGTTCAGCAAATAAGCTTTTGCCAGGTTGGAATCTGATTTAAAAGGCAGCAATATCTAGAACCTGTCAAATCAAGCCTAATTTCCATTGGTGAATTCAGATTAATTTGAGTTGTATCATGTGCAAATACTTGACAATGGACCGAGCAACGAGTGGCCATTATCAAACTCCACAGATATGCTAGTAACATTTCACAATACATTAGACAACATAATTTACCAGACTAAATATAGAACTAGGGATCAATCAGCATACACTGAAGTCTATACGCACAACACATAAAAAGCATTTTTCAAAACATACTTTAAAAAGACTAGTTTCAAATGCTTCTGCAATCAGAACTCGTAAGGTCTTTGAAGACCATACAGCCAGACAAATAAATAAATATTATGACCCACAATTGGGGCTGATTTGGCTGCTGAAAAATGTTTCTAGGTCACATGCTAACAGCTGGCTCCCTGCAAAGCCCTTTCATGCTCTTTTATGTTGTATTCGGCGAGCTCATCCTCTCTCCCAGCCTTGAATAATGAAAGCCCTCGTTCCCATCCTCCTTTATCGGAGAGCAAACAGGCAGAGCCCACCCTTTCGGTAATTGAGGAGAGATAGAGAAAGGGAGGTCACGGGGGTTCGGTCAGAGCACAACCCTCTGGTTTCCTGTAATCATCTTCTCTAATCGTCTCTGTCCTACCCAGCGTGCTGTCGCTTTTGATCTCACCGCACGCTCTCGGGCTGTTATTTTTCCCTGGCGGGTTCTCTGGGCCGTGTGGACATGCGGTTTGCCCAGCTCCTGCCGGCAAGCAAGGGGGTGTTCAAGGGGGCCTGCATCTGTCTCCCTCCGTGTGTCTTGTTGCACATTGCAAGGTGTAACTCAAAAATGCTTTAAAAAAACAGAATGAATTCCCCTGCATTAAGAACTACACAGGCTGGCAGTGTAGTGTAATGGTTAGGGAGCTGAGCTTGTAACTCAGAGGTTGCAGGTTCAGTTCCCAGGTGGGGCACTGCTGTCCAGTTAAGGGGAGCGTGGAAAATGCAGTATAGAAGTACTGGTGAATGGGGTACAAAGGTGAATGCTTGGGCCTAGTCAGACCATCTGCTCCGACATTCGTAGCCACTTTATGTGCTAGCTGGCACACCTCAAGTGCTGATTTACACATCTGTTCTTAATCTCTTCCTGTGGTTGAAAACAGGCTTTGCCACTCGACGTGCAGGCAGGGGGGGTGGGAGTCGGGTTCAGAGAGTTGAGCTGGAGCAGGGCGTTGTGGGTGGGGGGTGGGTAATTATTTCACAGGGAGCTGTTAGGTGCTGTGAACCATACTGAACCCTGGCACTGAGCTCCCCCCACCTCCTGATCGATGGGCCCCCCGGAATCAGGAGGGGTGATAATCGACTACGGAGGAGCCAATATCCACAAATATTTTCTCACCGCACCGACAAAAGAACAGCTCCATAAATACCTGGCCGCTGGCCTTCGGCCAATTGGCAGAAGAGAGGTAGGGGGGTGGCCGGAGCTTGCTGCCCAATGGTGGCGCAGGCCGTTGAAGGTTAAAACGCTGAGTGCAGTGGGTGGCGCCAGAGGGATGATTCACCCCTTTCATGTCCGTGTTTGAAGAGCCTCTATGCCTTACCTGTCACCTGCTGATCCACCCCTATAAGAGAGAACCATAGGGGCAAAGCTTTACTTAGATTTCTTAATCAAGTTCTGAAGACTTTAATCTGTGCACCCATATGGAAATCTCTCATTGTCCAAGCCATGATGTCAACATCATGAGTCTATTTAAGTTCCTATCCAGCCATTGGCCCATATTAATGAGTTGAGTTGGGATGAGCTGGAATGCAGGAAGCCTGTGGAGTCTGGCTAGTGTCCTCTTTGGAAATCAATCATTGTACCAGTTACCAGTTCCTCTCCTCCATCAGACCTTGTGAAAATGGCAGGGACTTAAAATTGTGACTCTTGGTGGCTCTAGCAGACAGATATGTAACAAGAATGTAAAGTAGCCAACTACACACAGGAAAATCCAAAGGCCAATCATCAATGAAAGCTGCATCCACAACCACAACCACAACCACAACGGTAGCCACGGTCCGATAATAGCCATTTGCAAAGTCCTGCCCCCTTAATTGTTGTCGCTATGTTGGTTGGGCTTTCACTGATCCTTATACAGTTTTATATCATGAATGTAGCCCTCAACAGCAGAAGACCCTTTTGAGATTAATAAACTGTCTTTCCAAAGGGTATTGAACACCTCTTGTTAGGTCACTTGATGCGATTGCTATCTTTGCCATGTTTATGCTAGCTAAGATATCAATCGAGGCAAAAGCAGACCGCCAACATCTACCAGGTTTGGGTATTGAACACTCAGTTTCCCATCAACAAAGCACAACATTCTATGACTGTTATGCTAGCTAGTTTAGCAAAGAGATTTGTTGCCTACTTGATTACCATGTAATGAAAAGGGTTCAATAGCTAACTTGGTGGAGAGTTACAGTGATAATGTTTGTAGCCAGCGGTTTGTCCACATCTGAAAATAATTAGCTATGCTTACACTTACGTTATCTTACTGATATTGTGCTACACATGATAAAGGGCTAAAAATATAAGATTGCTTATGATACTGTTTGGTCCAATTTCCGATTAATCGATAGTTTGGAGCAAAGCCAATCAAATTAATGTCTTGCTGTTTTTACCTTCCACGTGAAACCAACACAAAACCGTGACCAACATGGAGGAGACAAAGCATGATCCATAGCAAAAAAAAAAACGCTGCTAACTTACTTCTCTCTGTTGGTTGAAGGTTTTTGAAAGGTTATTTATTTTATTTATTTAACCTTTATTTAGCCACTCTACCCTCCAAACAGTCACTAGCACCCATAACCCTTAACTGAGCTATGTAGATTTATCAAATTAGCTAGCTAGCTATCAAAAGAAACGGAAAAGACCATGGTAGGCTAGTAGAAAATATTTAATATAAAGACAGCTGAATCAGTGTAACAAATCTAAAATTTGGGATTCAAAGAATACTCTTTTCGCCTTTGTTCTTCTGAGGCTGGAAACAGAGATGTGTATTTGGAATGGTCTATAAATGGTTGTGTTTACTTGCAAAGACTCAAGTCATCCTGGGGACATGGGTCAACTAGTTGTTGCTATACAGTGGCAACCTCAGCGCTCTGATCTTGATGAAGTTTTATTTCGCTGACAAAGTAAATGACGGGTAAACAAGAATATCCCCACTCAGCCGAGTAATGTTTTTCCCAACTCAATGAATGATTTATTCACTCTATTGTTGAAAAATTCTGACCCACAGTAAAAAAAGCGGAAAAAGATATTATCATTTGAAGGAAATTTGATATAAAACAGATTCTCAAAACCGATGATGAACTATTCGTTTACGCACGCTCGGAAGCATTTTTGAGGACGCCAGTCAAGCGCGGTGAACGCCCACTGGGCAATTTATTCGCCTAGCACGCCTAGCATCGCTCCCCTGTTAGAACGCATACTAAAGTCACTTGGAGTAAAACCCCATGAGATATTATCATTTTAATTTGATATAAAAATTATATTTACGCGTGCGTGAGGCATACAGTATGTGAGGCAGGCGTCGCATTTGTTTGTATCTTCAGCGTTTTTTGTCATATTATGAAACGGGAAAAAAATGCCTAGCTAGTTTTTGGAGTTGGGAGTTGGGAGTTTTGGAGGAGAAATGTGTCGAGTTGAGCCTCGTGTGAGGCGAATGCTAATGTACCACACACCTTGCTTTTGTACATCGAGGATGATGAACTTGAAGAAATTATTGGTAAGGAGTCTGACATCGAGAGTGATGCTGACGACGAAATTGACGATCCGTCTTTTGTGCTCGACAACGAGACAAAATAGCCCAAGACCTCTAAGAGCTACGTGCCCCAAGGACACCCTTTAACCTTAGTTTATGTTATTTACTCACCTTACAATCTTTGTTTCCAATATGAAATAAGGTTAACATTACAGCATTTGTGTATCGATAGGTTGACCGAGTAGAGGCTCTTGTAGTCATGGTTGCTAAGCTCTGACTGGACAATCTCTATATGAGGGTGGAGTTTAGCATGGAGTCAGTTGGGGGCCTCTCAGGTTGGTGCACCCTGCTAAAGCTCTCATACATTTACATTTTAACATTTTAAGCATTTAGCAGACGCTCTTATCCAGAGCGACTTACAAGATGTGCATTAATACATGGTAGGAACAATCATAGTTAGCGCACGAGATCAGTGCAGGAATACAGCAATAGACATCATTGCAGGCATCCGCGTACCAGACCTGTAACACTGGGAAGGAAAAGGTTAGTGATTTTTGTTTTGTTTTTGGATTATAGTGTTGAACAAGTAAACAGTGGTGAAGACAATTTAGCTAGATGGACAGAGTTCAGTGGTAATGGAGTCTGAAGAGGTGGGTTTTGAGTCAGTCATGAGGTAGCAATGTACCCTGTGGTCAGGAATCAAATCCTGGCTGCGCCAGTGCTGATTATAGCTGGCAATCCCACAGGGCAGTGCGTAGTTGGCCGTAGAGTTTCCATCCCTTTTCTGCCTCATTCTGCATTACCACCTCCTCTGGCCGATTGGGTGCCTGCAGTCTGCCTGCACCAGCTGCACAAGAAGGGCAGCCTTCCAGCTGGTGGACTGCACAGTGGTAGAAGTGGCAGCTGGCTCCAGCTAGTCTGCGCCATCTAAAATTTATGGAGAGTGTCAGAGTGGACTCAAAAAAATGACTGGGCACCCCCAAAAAATTTTTTTAAAGTAATACTAATAATAATAACTAGGGCTGGGACTTTAACGCGTTAATTTCGATTAATTAATTACAGAAAAAATAACGCGTTAAAAAAATGTATGCATTTTAATCGCATTTTAATCGCATTTTAATCGCACTATATTTTTGCACTCCAGACACCACGGAACGTTTCTCAGTGGACGATCATACCGATGCACAAAGTGCATTGAGTGACGCCAGACAACAAAGCCCCACTCTGAGTAGAGCGTTGTAGGCTAACATGGAAGAACCAGATGAGACCGCGTTGTTTGGCCCGGTGGATGGGATATTTAGATATAAAAAACTCCCTGATGGAAGTGTGGATAAGAGAATAGTTGTGTGCACATTGTGCAACAAAGAATTTGCATATCACCGGAGCACTTCAAGCCTACGGTATCACCTCAATGCTAAACATTTTGCAGCTAGCGTGGAAGCCAGAGCTAACGCTGATCAGGCTAACGTTAGTCCTAGTACGAGCAAGCAGAGTCGCCAACCCACACTCGACCAGATGACGGGGTTCAGAGCCAAGATGAGTAAGACCACGTCTAACAAAGTAACCAACTCACTGGCTCACTGGTATGCCGTGGACTGTAGACCACTTTCGGTGGTCGAAGATAAGGGCTAGAAAAGGTGCTACAGATTGCGTCGTCTGACACAATTTATGAACTGCCATGCAGAAAGACAATTTCGAAAAAAATCCAGCAGCTTCTTCCAAAGGTCCTTTGCACTATCATATTCCTAAAATTGCTGCACTTTGTTCAAAATTGCACTGGTCTGTGTAGTAGCTAAAATAAACAAGATTTTGCTGCTTAAACGTATGTATATGTCTATTCATTGATTCACTCGTATACCAAAATCCATTTGAATTGAAAAATGTTGCTTCTCGTGTCAAATATTGATATGCGATTAAAATGCGATTAATTTCGATTAATTAATTACAAAGCCTCTAATTAATTAGATTAATTTTTTTAATCGAGTCCCACCACTAATAATAACATAACATAAGGGGAAGACGAGAACAGGCCATTCAGCCCAACACTGCTCGTCCATTCCTACCACTAATCTGCTCACAATGCTTAGTTTACCCAAAGGCTAGAGTGTCTAACACTGGAAGTGTCTAACACTGGATAGTGTCATGCATAATAAACCCAATTCATGCTTTAACCCAATTAGTCTAGTCAAATGCTTGACTAGACTAATTGGGTTATAGCATTTGGGTTGAGGGTACTGTTTATAACACAGCATAGCACAGCTGTGCAGAACATCCGACTCGCTTTGTCTCATAAGGTGAATGTATTTCATCATCATCATTTTGTCAATGATGATGCCTCATAATTTATTAAAGGGTACATTAAAAGTCAAAACCATGCATTTAGAAGGGAGACTGCTGAAGTTTGCATCGTCTCTGTTGAAAATGTGTGTCTTTCCTGTGGAGATAATAATCCAGTGGGAGGAAGGAGATCGATTGAAGGGGGTATTTAAAAAGGGGTGAGGATGCCAGCACATTCACCACTTTTCTAATGCATTTCAGAAACCAGGGACATCAGGGGGATGGCCACCCAACCCAGGCGGTGTATCAAAAATGCAATCCACCAGCCTGACGTACCAGTGCGTGTGTGTGTGTGTGTGTGTGTGTGTGAGCTGAAGTACGGAGGGTGGGGGTGGGTGGGCAGTTAGATTTAAATACACTGCAGCATCGAGTGGAATCCATCTTTCTGCATTCCGTTCTCTTGCTTGCCGGCTTGCATCCCTCTCTTGTTCACTCCCTCTCTCTCTCTCTCTCTCTCTCTCTCTCTCACACACTCTCTCGCTCCACTGCTCTTCTTGCTAAGAGTGTCCCGGTCAGCCCGTCTGAGCACACACCACCCAGCACTGTCTCGGTACAGCAGCACACAGGCTGAGAGAAACGCTCACTCACACACACACACACACAACACGCAAGCTCTCACCAGTCAGGGGACGCAGCCAGGAGAACAGCAGCCCAGGATGGACGCCCTGAAAAAAGGTTTTTCCATGGCCAAGGAGGGGGTGGTGGCAGCGGCGGAGAAGACCAAAGCAGGGGTGGAGGAGGCAGCTGCCAAAACCAAGGAGGGGGTCATGTATGTTGGTGAGTACCGGTGAGGAGCGGACGCTGTGCGGAGACGGACCGTGTCAGACCGTATGTCCACACGGCCCAGGGAGCCCGTCGGGAAAACATAACAATCTGACCGCGCGGTGAGATCAAAGGCGACAGCATGCCGTGGAGGACAGAGACGATTAGAGAAGATGATTACAGGAAACCAGAGGGTTGCGGTCTGATGGGGGAGGGGGGAACAGGACAGGTGCGAGGCAGGGAAAGCCACCAGTTCTCTGTGTGTAAGCGGCTCTCATGATCACCGCCCCCTTCAGAAAGTAATTCCTGGCTTGGTCCCCTGAGCAGAGCTGGCGATTGATCAGTGACCAAGCGTGGGTTAGTGTCTGTGGATTGTGCCGCCTCTCATCCCAGTCTGGGACGGCTGTGAGCCAGAGGGGGATGTGTCGGGGGGATTGTATGAAATGTAGGTTACAGCACTGATGCAGAAGACCAGTGTTGAAGCAGCAGGCGGAGGGAGGGAGGGAGGGAGGGAGGGTGGGGTGGCCGGTGCAGAGATGTGGGAGAGGGAGGAGGGTGGATGATTAAGGGGAAGAGGGCGAACGGCAGTAGATGTTTTTTAGGGTGAGAGGGGCCAGCGACTGTTGCAGAGAGTCACTCAACTGTAAAAGGCCAAATTATTGATTATTAAATACACTGTTACAAATTGTTGTTTAAATCTTCAGCTCATGATCTTGTTTGGGCTTTAACCTCAAACGTTATGGCAGATATGTCTTTAAAAATATACATTCCATGTTGTTTCAATGTTCGTTTGGATCTCTGCTGGATCCTTCTCATTCGCTGAACTCTTCCTGTTTTTGTATAGCGGGACCCCGTGCTGTTCTTAGCGTTCATTTCCCCATGGAATCATCCAGAAAATGGGGAGAGACAACCCCCCCTCCAAGGTTATCAAAAGGATTCGCCGTCCCATCAGCGTGAATGATGGGCCACGGGACAGTGCGGTTAAATTGGCTTCACAGGGTGCTTCCTGCGCTGCTTTCCTTTGCACTGTTTGCTTTGTCTGTTTTTTTTATGTCTTCTCAAATTGTCCTTCCAATCAAAGCATGTGACTGAACCGAAATACAAATTTTCCTTTTTTTTTTTTTCGTTTTTTCGTTTTTTTAATCATGTCCTGCCAGTGATAGACCCATTCTAAGGGACACAGAGGAGGCACTCGAAGCTCAGGAGTCAATGGGAGGGAGGCACACGTCCCACTTAGTAGACCCGCTAGAGCAACGGGGTATGGTTCAAGATTTCATAGCTTCATTAATAAGCCTTATTTGACATGTTCCCACAGGCGCCTGCACAAGCCGCACATGAAGGGTCCTCTTCCAACTCAACGTCTATAACGAGCTTAACGGGCAGATTGCGGTGTAAAAATAAGCAGCGGCTGACATCAAGTGTTACGAGGCAGAGTGCGTGCTCGTCTACGCTCCACGCCCAGAGGTTACACCGATGAGCTTGAGCACACATGTAAATTGGGCATTCCAAAGTGGGTAAAAATAGGAGTAAAATGCATGGCCTGGTGTGTTGTGCTATGGTGTGGTTGTTGGGTGACGTTATGCAGTATGATGTGGTGTACGGCGTGTGCTGTTGTTGTGTGGACTGCTGGGTTGTGCTATGGTGTGATATGAAATGATGTGGTGAGTTTGATCATGATGTGTTGCAGTATAGTGTCACAATGCCCCCCCCCTCCCCTCCCACATTGTAATATAGAGCTCAAGTTCTATTCCCATAAACAACACTTGTCAGTGGTCACTACCTCTGGGTCTCAACAGTACAGAAAAATCGATTAAGAATACAGAAATTGCTGATCCAATCACTGCTGCAATTTATATACAGTACATATGACTGATGCACTAGTGCAAAGATTTAGCGTTAGCGTCAATGCAATATTACTTATAATGATTTGTTTCGGGTAAACTCTCAACTGTGTTTGCATTACTGTAGACATCAACACTACATTTACATTACATTTTACATTTTGGGCATTCAGCAGACGCTCTTATCCAGAGCGACTTACACAGTTTACATTTCTTTACATACAATCCATTTATACAGCTGGATATTTTACTGAAGCAATTCAGGTTAAGTACCTTGCTCAAGGGTACAACGGCAGTGCTCACCTGGGAATTTAACCTGCAACCTCTGAGTTACAAGCCCAGCTCCTAACCATTACACTACACTGCCAGCCCAACACTGCATGATACTGAATTATGAGGGGTGTTGTGGTGTGATGTAGTGTGTTGTGTTATGTTGTGGCACTGCGTGGCAGCGTGATATGTGTTAGTGTATTGCGGCATGGTGTGGTACTATTCTCACGGTGGCGTGGTGGTGTCCTGTGGCATTGTATGTATATCACATGCTGTGCTGTGTTGTGTTGTGCTGTGCTCGGTGGTGTGGAAGGTTGTCACAGACGTGTGCAGGTATGCAGAAAGGCGTGTGGTTGATGTGCGGCTGCGAGTCACGCGGAGGAGCCAACACGGGGCGGAGGGAGTGTCGAGCTGGGGGTCGGGGGGGCTGTGCTGCTGGGAGAGAAAAGCTTTAATACTCACCATCTCCCAGAGCCAAGCAGGCCCCAACAGTCTGTAGGAAAATCAATGAGCATCTTGGGAGATTGATCTCTGCGATTAAACAGTGGCCCAATTCCATTCACAATTTTTGTTTTCACTTGTGAGTGAATTTGAACAACTATGACCTTTGTCACGCTGCAGCTAAGCACAATACCAGTATTTAACTCAGATATTATTGTACATTTTGAATTTAGAATGTATACTGCATTGCTGTTACTGAAAAAAAATGTAAATGACTGTTTATTTGTCGTTGCTCTTTTCACATATATGGTAGTAGACCCTGGGTCATTACACGATAATTTCATTGTCCCACCCGTTAACTTTGATATATCATTTAAGGGTACGAAGAAGCAACTCAGAAGCTGCGCACGGCTAATGATGCTTTGTTCAAAAACAAATTAAATACTGCAAAGCTGGCATGGGACGTTCTTAGAATGTAAGAGTTGCGATGGCAACTGTGGTTTCAAGGGCAGCGGCAGGGCACATATTTCCCTGGTACGGAGGTTTCCACGTTTCCACTGAATGGACAAGCTGTGAGGCTGTTTTATTTGTAAACGGTGTCGCTCCTTCATCTTGATTCACTCGTGCTCCAAGTGAGTGTTACTCCAGCTCTCACTCGTGTGACAAAAATGTTGAGTCTGCCTCCCGAGAGTAGAGGGAGGCAGTGGAGGGCTCCTCAACTCAAATGGAATTCATTCAATATACATCATGGATTGGGGCTTCGGGGGGGAGGGAATTATAGGAGCCCACATTAAATGTCCTTGCACACACAAACACACACACACACACACTCACGCATACTCATGTAAATAAACAAACACCACACATAGCCCATTCTGCCTATTTGATCTGGATTTGCTCTCAAACACAAGGCACCTCACCACACTCACCTTCTTATTGTGTCACATTTCCACTTACATAATAACCAGTCCTGGTTCCTACTGTGTGCTTGATCACCTTCAGCATCTGTTTCTACAGATTCTCTAACTCTCCATCTCTCTGTCTCTCTTTCTCTCTCTCCTGGTGGTTACATAAGTGCCATTTAATCATAATATATTAATCACAGCCAGAGAAGGGAAGGCAGGAGTCTGTGCAGTTTCCAGGCACTAGAGACTGAGTAATCCCTCTGAAGTCCCAGTGCTCTGCCAATTGATGTTTCCTGCACTTCTGGGTACCGGAGTGTATCCAAAATGCAGTCGAGAAGAGCTCCTACCACTGAATTCCAATGAGAATAAATGGAGCGGATGTGGGGACATGATTGGTCAACGTGCAAACAGGACTATAGTCTGTTACGGTCTGGTAGTGGTTCAGTCTGAAGGGGATTCATCTGAAATACAGGATAGATCCTGGTTAGGCTCTGGATCCATCATACTTCCCTACCCCCTTCTCCAGCCCACACCCCACTTGCATATGTACAAACATGTGTAGAGGTGCACTTACCAGCTCTTACACGCACCGAAAGCACCCACACGCGCTCTCACATGACAACAGTAATATGGTGAGTAATCACTTTGCAATACATATTTTTATTCCCCGTAAAGAGCAGAGGGGAAAGATGCTTCTCGTATTCCAAGAGGAAGGACGAGGTTGAATATCTCAGCTCTCTGTGTGAAATACAAATCTACAAAATCAAGTCGAATGTGGTCACCCAGCCACCACTGCAGCAATGATGGCAAAACAGATGGACAAACAGCACGAATGCACTGCGCTGTTGTACAATGCAGTGTAACACGACACTTGACATCTCCCCATCGTCATGTCAAAGCGCGTGGGCGACGGGCCCGGCGAAACAGCCCTGTCCTCTGTGCGGTCAAAACCTTCAATAGAATATCGCCCGGTCCGTCTGCGTGCTCATGTCACGGTGGCATGTATGCGCTGAAGCGGCCCATTGTCCATCGCCAGCGGCGACGCCGACACGTGAGCCTCAGGACGCGTGGGCGGGTCTCTTTTATGGACGCGCGTGATAGGGACCTCACTTTCTGAAGAACAGAACGGCGGTTTGTTGTGGCCCGGGCATCTGTGTGAGAGAGAGAGGGAGAGACGTGTTCGCTGCCAGTTCTTTGAGATGGCCGTTCGAAGAAGGCCAGTTCTTTGAGTGGGATAGCTGGCCGCTGTACCAGGCCCCCACCGACTATAGCCCGGCAACGGCCAGGCATTTTGGGAAGAAACGGCTGACCTTTTCTCCACAACAGAACATGGGCAGAGCTCCAGGCGGCCAAACAGAGCCGTGTTGTTGGAGGGAACAATTTGCCCAGGCCCAGCCAAGCACTGCACACTGCAAACAAAGCTGGTTATCCTGGGATTTGAATTGAGAAATAGATCGAGCTGTTCTTGAACAGCGGGGCTTTTGACCCATCCCCCGCATGCCTGAGCATTGACAGAAGAGGGCAAATTGAGCCATCACAGAAATCTTAGAGGATACTACTGAGACTCGTCAGAGGTAGGAAGTGACACACCATTTGAGTGATTGGCATCGCCAGGCGGGTCTTCCTCGATGGGTCGGCAGCGACTGCGGCAGGAATGTCAGTCAGAATTCCATGGTGGGGCTTGAAATGATGACTCAGACTTTCAGATGAGAGAGAACAAAAAACGATGGGGCTCTAATAATAGAATGGCAGTAACCAATGTGTTTTCTTCTCCACCACAGGTACAAAGACAAAGGAAGGAGTGGTTTCAGGTGTAAATACAGGTAAGGAGTCATGTGCAGTGTGTACCTGTATCAATGCTCTCTACAGATTCTACACTACACTGACTGCACACATTTCTGATGACGTGCATACCCATATATGATCTATACAATTGCCTGGATGTTGCAGCAGATGGGCCTACAAAATCTGTGAGTTCCAAATTGGGGGAGACAAACTGGACCCAGTTCCAGTTTAGCACTGCCTGGCCTGGGTCAGGCCAGGGCAAGAGCTGGTTCCAGTTTAGCACTGCTGGACTGGTTTCAGCTTTAGCACTAGTACACTTAATTAGGTAGCTGGAGGATTAGGTCTGGCTTTGTTGCCACTGGTTAAAAAAAAAAGGATATTAAAGGTTTGGGGTATTAAGCAATAGTTAATAGAGTGCATTCCTCTACCTGTCTCAGTGTCTCAGAAAACAACCGAACAGGCAAACATCGTGGGAGAGGCAGCCGTTTCAAGCGCCAATGAGGTGTCCCAGAAAACGGTGGAGGGAGTGGGTAACGTGGCGTTGTCATCTGGACTAGTCAATCCGGTAAGGGTGGCAATATTGTTTTCTCTGGAGAGGAGGGGGGGAGGGGTTTCACATTTCTTATGAAGTCTTCTAATATGTATATATATTGTATTATATATTCCCACAGACTAGTATGTAGGAAAGAGTACATTCACTTTTGTAGATGAACGTGCCATACCGAGGAACGCCTCACACCGTGTGGTACGTCAGGGATAATCTGCAGGAAGATTGCAGGAAACAGGATGTTGATACCACTTGTATTCATTTTCATGAAAGTAGTAATTCTAGAACATTCCCCTGTCCTGTGGTAAGGTAGAGTGTCCAGCGTTTCTGTACCCTTGGCAGTTCCTGTAACTGCGCAGCCCTGTTAGTTCCTGTAACTGCAGCCCTATTGATTCCTGTGACTGTGCAGCCCTGGCGAAGTTCCTGTACCTGTGCAGCGTCTGTAACCTGACCCCTCTTGTAACGTTACAGTCCTTTAACTCTGTGACCTCTCTGCCATTAACCTCTTCGTTTTGTCTCTCCATCGGATGACCCCTGTGACCGGAAACAGGATGAACCTGGGAATGAGGTGCCTTTCCAGGGAGGGGGGCAATATTTTACACCGAATGCATAGCATGTTGTTTGCAACCTGTTTGTCTTCTGCAGTAGCCTTCGACGTTACACCCCCTCATCAGTACAGACAGTCTGCTTGTACTTGACCAAATTTCTAGATATTCCTTAACCAGAGGCTCCTTAACCCAACGAACTGAGCTCCACGTCTTTGGGGGCCATGGTGGATTTTTTACTTCAGCTTTTATTATTTGTAAAATGATAAAATCTCTAAATTTGTTTTAGTTGTATGGGGACCAAGATTTATTTTTCATCCAAGCCACATTGCGAGATGTGAATGTACTCACTCTGCTTCAATAAATCAGATGCTAAAAGCTGAACGCTCCCCACCCCTGGCCCCCCACAGACTAACTCACGATCCCCTCTTTGTGGGTATAAAACCATAGGTCAATTGGAGAAGGTCTTCTGGATTGGAAGTACAATAATTGTGGATGTGCGTGTGTGGTAATGCAAACACACTTCATATACTGTTGAGCAATTCAAACACTTCACTTGTGTAATCTGCACTAATCCTCGATGCCAGGTTCCAGGACGTTATGTGTCTCAGCAGGCCGGTTTCTAGCCTTTTTGGGGCCCTCTTTGGGGGCACATTGCTCAGTCTATCTGCATGGGGTCCCCCCTTATTTATTTATGTATTTATTTATTTAATGACGTAACAGATGCTCACGGGGGCCCCCTTGTGGCTTGGGGACCCTAAGCAGCCACTTACACTCAGTGGCCACTTTATTAGGTACACCTTTCTAGCACTGGGTAGGACCCCTCTTTGCCCCCAGAACAGCCTGAATTCTTTGTGGCATGGATTCAACAAGGTGCTGGAAACATTCCTCAGAGATTTTGGTCCATGTTGACATGATAGCATCACGCAGTTGCTGCAGATTTGTCGGCTGCATATTCGTGTTGCGAATCTCCCATTCCACCACATCCCAAAGGTGCTCTATTGGACTGAGATCTGGTGACTGTTGAGGCCATTGGAGTACACTGAAGTCATTGTCATGTTCGTGGAACCAGCTTGAGATGACATGGCACATTATCCTGCTGGAAGTAGTCATTAGAAGATGGGTAGACTGTGGCCACGTGGTCAGCAACAAGACTCAGGTAGGCTGTGGCATTTAAATGATGCACAGTTGGTATTAAGGGGCCCTATGTGTGCTAGGAAAACATTCCCCACACCATTACACCACCACCACCAGCCTGAACTGTTGGCACAAGGCAGGATGGATGCATGGATTCATGTTGTTTATGCCAAATTCTGACCCTACCATCTGCATGTCGCAGCAGAAATCAAGATTTGTCAGACCAGGTGACATTTTTCCATTCTTCAACTGTCCAGTTTTGGTGAGCCTATGCCCACTGTAGCCTCACTTTCCTGTTCTTAGTTGACAGGAGTGGAACCCAGTGTGGTCTTCTGCTGCTGTAGCCCATCCACTTCAAGGTTCGACGTGTTGTGAGTTCAGAGATGCTCTTCTGCATACCACTGCTGTAACGCGTGGTTATTTGAGTTACTGTCACCTTCCTGTCAGCTTGAACCGGTCTGGCCATTTTCCTCTGACCTCTCTCATTAGCAAGGTGTTTTCGCCCTCAGAACTGCCGCCTACTGGATGTTTTTTGTTTTTTGCACCATTCTCTGTAAACTCTAGAGACTGTTGTGCATGAAAATCCCATGAGATCAGCAGTTTCTTAAGTATTCACACCACCCCATCTGGCACCAGCAATCATTCCACATACAAAGTTATTGTATTAGGCTTAGGCATTATTTTCCGCACTGATTTCTTTATTGCTACCTTTGAATTGTGGCTACAGATTTACCTACAGGGTCCTAGTTTATACCACTTTGTTGTATGTCGCTCTGGATAAGAGCGTCTGCCAAATGCCTGTAATGTAAAAAAGTCGCTTAGATCACATTTCTTCCCCATTCAGATTTTTGGTCTGAACAACAACTGAACCTCTTGACCATGTCTGCATGCTTTTATGCATTGAGTTGCTGCCACATGATTGGCTGATTAGATAATTGCATTCACGAGCAGGTGTACCTAATAAAGTGGCCACGGAGTGTATACTGCTTATAGCAAGAAACAGCCCTGTGTCCCAGGCAGAAACCCCCCTATGATACAATCGTTTAGGTTAAGAAAACATAAATAAGAAGCAGTGCTGTTGTTCCTGACCCTGAGTTGGGTGAAGGGTAATGCAGTCCAACACTCTCACTCTAAAGCTGCTGGTCCAGAACGCTCCTCTGGCCTTTCACGAACAGCACGGCTGCTCGATGCCAGACAGACAGAGTGCATGCTGGGAGGAGTGCTTTTGTGAGGGGTACAATGGTATGGGCATCACCAACAGAGTGACCTCATTTCCCTGTGGGTCTTCTTTCACTCTGTGTGTGTGTGTGTGTGTCATCTTGCTTCCTTTTCAGGCTAATGTTTTCCACTTTTAAAAGGAGATATGTAGCCTAATCATATATGTTTCCTCCTCTCTCTTAATCACTCCTTCTAATTCTCCCCCTGCTCATGGCACACTGTAATGGGGCATCTTTACTTGTGTATGTGTGTACAGTAAGTGTGTTCATATGCGTCTGTGTTTGTACGTGAGATTGAGACATGGCGACAGAAAAAATAGAGAGAAGGGGGGTGAGAAGGGGGGAGAAAGAGGAAGTCAGAGTGTGAGAGAAAGCAACAGAGAGAGAGAGAGAGATTGAGAGAACAAGCAGGGATAGGGGGTGAATAGAAGATGTGTTTGGGAAGACAGGGAGGTTGATAGAATGTGGCATATGAATACATTAACTGACAGCTGAAATTACTCAGCAAATGCTAACTATACTAACTGAAATGCTCTAACAACACTGCTGTTTAACAGCAAAAACCTTCTTTTACTTCAGGGGTGGGGGATCCCATTCCTGGAGGGCCATTCTTCTTTCTGGATTTCACACCAACTTCTGCTTTTAATTATTGAATTAGCCCAAACATTTATGTGATCTGAGCTTTGTTTTATAAAAATAAGGATATTGCTGTTTTAGAGGACATTGAGATTAAGGGATGGAGAAGTACTATAAAAACGACAAAAATGTATAGCAAAGACAAATAAGGCAGCAGGCCCCTTATAGTACTCATGGAAGCAGTACTCCGTAAACTTGGATAGATTATTTATAAACCATTGACAGATATTTTTACGCAATCCCAAAACACTGGTGAAATACCAGATGACTGGAAGCAAGGTAGTATAATTCCAATATATAAGAATGGGGACCGTACTGACCCAGGGAACTATAGGCCTGTCAGTTTAACTTGCATTGCATGTAAAATACTGGAATGTATTATTAGGGGCAAGTTGGAATTATTCCTGAAAAATAATAGTATTGTAAGGGATAGCCAACATGTTTTTTCAGGGGGAGGTCATGTCTAACAAACCTCCTGGACTTTTTCGAAGAGGCTACAAAGTGTGTTGACTTGAACCAGGCTTATAATATTATATATTTGGACTTTTAAAAAAACGTACAGGAGTTGTTTCAGAGTGGGTTCATAATTGCCTACAAAGATTGTAGTATGGTATGGTATGTATTGGTATGAAAGGTAAAAAAGGAAGATTAAGATGCTTAATCTGTTCAAGTTTAGCTAAATGTTTTGATTGAGGTTTTTAAATTCATACAAAGGATTAACAAAGTGAACTAGAGAGAACAATGGTGGCAGTGTAGTGTAATGGTTAGAATACTGGGCTTGTGACTTACAGGTTGCTGGTCCAATTCCCAGGTGGAGCACTGCCATTGTACCCTTGAGCAAGGTACTTAACCTGAATTGCTTCAGTAAAATATCCAGCTGTATAAATGGATTGTATGTAAATAAATGTAGACTGTGTAAGTCGCTCTGGATAAGAGCGTCTGCTAAATGCCTAAAATGTCAAATGTAAATGTAAATGTAAATGCAATGAGTATGGTTGGAACAGCAGGTCAGATCAGGTAATGGAGGCGGAAATACCTGGGGGTATTCAAGTCCAGGCCTGATGCAGTACTGGATATTCTAGGAATGTCCTATTTCTAGGAAATGACAAGCCTAGACAAACGGTCTGTTCTCGTCAGTATTCTTACGTTTTTATTGATAAACTCACGATGACTGTTGTTGTGTCCCTATATGAAAACTTTGACTGTAGTCAAATCAAAGAGTGAACCAGTGTTGGTGTGTACAGCTGATTCGCTAATTGAGCCAGGAAACTGAAACCTGCATACACACCAGCCCTCCAGGAGCAGGTTTCTCCATCCCTGTTTTCCTCCATAGGAATTACCATGATTTGTTTAACTCCATGTTTGATTCCCAGCAGCAAATGAAGCCTTCTATTAATCATGTCTCTCCTCCACATTTCCCCTCTATAACAGTGTAACTGTAATCAAATTTAACTCTGTTTTCTCCAGCATTAACGTTAGCACTTCCTCACATTCTTTCTATCTTGCATTCCAGGTGCCTGTCTGCTCGTATGTGTGTGTATGAACAGGTTTATTGTACCTGAAAAATGCCTGCTCTGGTGATTTATTGCAAAGAAGCTGAATGTTTGCAGCCCGCATGGCATCATCCTGATTGCACTTGTGATCGCAGCCAATACCTGATGCTAGTAGTACTGTGGAGAGAGGTGGCTCAAAATGAAGGGAGTTTACTATTGCGAGAGATGCTTGTGTCACTCACTTGCAAACGCAATCAGGGCATCATGAATACTTGGAAGACCAGCAGTGTGGATGCACTGATTGGTGCGGGAGGGAAAGGGGAGGGCAGGACAGTTGTTTCCGAGAGCTAATTGGCTAGTGTGGGTGGGCAGGGGATTGGCTGTTATGCATAACCCTACGCCACTTTAGGCCGAGCCGAGCATCGCTGACTTGCTGTGAGCCTCCTTATCAGCGTGTCCCATGAGGTAACGCCCCTCTCTGTGCCCTGTGCAGGGAGACTTGTCCCGCCCCGAGGGGGCCGTGGAGACCGCAGGGGACGCAGGACAGTAGGTGAGTGTTGGGGGAAATGAGGGGGGCGAGGTGAGAGGTAGAGAGGGGGGTGAGACAGATTGTGTTGTTTAGATGATCGTTATTTGAGTACCGCGTTACTAAGCTTTGGCAACACAGTTTGTTTTTAATGCCAATAAAGCTCATTTGAATTTAATTTAAAAGCTGAACTGATTTCAAATTTGCTTTGCTCTCACTGAGAGGAAGAAGAGAAATAGGGTGGGAGCCAGGGGAAGAGACGGAAAAAGGGAGAGTGGAGGGGGATTGTGGATGCTTTGCATTTGCTTTTCAGATGCCTGTAAATATAGGGGAATTTGACACACTGTCCATTTCAGACTGACTCAGATTCAGCCCCTCGCTTAAAAATGGCGGAAGAACGGTTTCACATCTGGCATGCAAAACCACACAGCTGTGCCAACTACAGAAACATACTATAGAGAAACGACTGCTTATGACACACAGCTGTGGAGAATCACCCAGTCTGTTTAAGAATATGTAAAAAAATATATATATATATATTTTTTTTTTAAATAGGCATATTGTAACCTACTTTGACCAACAAAAAAACCCATATATCATGAATTTAACTTTTTTTTTTTTTAGATTACATATTTTCCCCAGATGAGCTAGTGTTGTACCTTCCTCTGCCAGACAATGCATTACATTTTGGCAAAAATCATGAAACACATGGACTATTATTCCTCATCGCCGTTAACGTTAATCATTTTTGCACCATACAAAATTCCCAGAGTGCAGATTAATACTGCATTTTCTACAGTAGATGCATGTGACTGTGAGAGCGAGGGATTTTCTAGGGTCAAGCACTGATTATCCTTTCCCTCTCCTCCCCTTTCTTCCCCCTCTCTCTCTCTCTCTCTCTCCCTTTCTCAGGGGTATTAGTCCATTGTCCAGGGACCAGCAGCGACCCCCCCAGCCCCCATGTCCTGCCAGCAGCAGCTCAAACCACCCAACCACCCCCGCCCCACCTGATCCCCAACCCTGCCCCACCCAAAGTGCCCAGAGCCCCAGGCGTCTCCTTGCTGATATCGTTTGAAACTTTATGGAAACCTAATTTTCCCCTCCCTCTGTCCCCCAACTTCCCCAACCCCACCTCCACCCCCCCAAAAAACAGTCCCTCCCCCAGGCAGGAAGGTGTTCGTCTGCGGTCCCCCCGAACATGGCCACACCTATTCACCCAGAGAGACGTACACACCAGATAACCAGTACATGTAACTCTTGTCGTCTTAGAAGTGCAGAAATGTAAGACTTTACCGGTAGTGTGCACGCTGATGAATAATGTAACACCTGTACTAATACAGTAGATGTCCTCATATTAGTCTGCTTTGGTTTATTGAACAAGGCCTATGTTAAGTGTTATCTAACGCCCGCCACTCCAGCCCCCTTTCCCAACCCAAACAGTGTAAGGTGGAGATCAGGCTCAGGGACGTTAAGGTGCATAAACAACTATGCCATGAATTGAGCTGTTCCCGTTTTCCGATATCCCAGAGACAACAGAGTGAACACAAGCCCCCAGACCTGACGCAGAGGAGTTGGGCCCCATCCCAGCAACGCTGTGCAACATACACACTGTACACTGAGGGAGGGGAGAACAATCATTCATTCATAGCTGGGGATCGTACCCTATTTGCCTTAGTTGTTATGACTAAATGGGACAGAACAACGAGAAAAGCAGGTGTAGGATCTGACTGAAAGCAATGAAAAGTGAGCTGTTGTTCACACAAGGTCAGTGTCACACGCAGGCCCAGTACCAGGGCTCTGTCTGGATTGGTCAGATTCGGCTATGACAGGCCCTGTTACCCCCAGTCGAGGGCGGGGACGTACGTTGACGCAAAGGACTTTTCTGCCCTGACGCAGTGTCTCCACCCTCGTCAATCTGCCATGCCCTACCGTCATCTCAGCCCCGCCCCCGTCCCGTCACTCAACACTGTGCCCAACCTTCGCCCAGCCTCGTGTCTGCTTTCAGTGACTAGAACAGGTCTTTTAAGGTACTACAGCGTTATTTCTTTGAAGCCATTGGAAACAGAAGACTGCATGTTGCCTTATCAGCACTCGTCTGTGTTTGTACACACACTCACACACACACACACACACACACACACACAGGCCCACACTAACATGCACATTACACACACACACACACACAGGTCCACACTAACATGCACATTACACACACACACACATACACACACACAGGCCCACACTAACATGCACATTACACACACACACACATACACACACACAGGCCCACACTAACATGCACATTACACACACACACACACACACACACACACACACACACACACGGGCCCACACTAACATGCACATTACATACACACCCACCCACACACACACACACGCGTGCACACATATGTACTCAGAACATTTATAAATTGGCATCAAGGCAGACAGCTGATTTTATAAAAGGTAAACCTGGAAATAAAGACAGTTTTGTTTAAAGCCAAACTCCATGTCAGATTTTTGCTTTGTTGACTGTGTCGCTGTCTTATTCCCTCTGTGACGTTTGTCACAGCGAGTGTGTATTCCTGTCAAAAGAGAAGACACAACCAAAGGGAAACCAAAGGAGCCACATGTATTACATCCTCTCATAACACAGTTTACACAGCATTCATTCACTTCGAACATTTTCCTCACATTTAATTTGAGATATTTACTACTTTGTGACATTTTTCATGTGAGGTCATGGTTCTGGGTAGCACATATGTAACACAGTGTTCAATGGGGTGTTCTGGCCATCTCAACTCAAACAGAAGGTTTATTTTACCCATGTGGTTGAATTATCCTTGCTTGCTCTCTGTCTCCATCCAGTCACGTCCTTTTTCTAAAAGGGGGAGCTTAAAAATAACTCAGGTACTGACAGAGAAAGTGTTAATATAATAGATAATAGGTCTAAACAAGAAACGTGTGTTGTATATAATAATAATAAAAAAACTGTTCACCTCTATATAACGGCTCCTCAATGCAATCTGCAGGGATATTTAACGGTGACAGAATTCACCCTTCTCGCACGTGTGGTACAGGTGGATCTAGGAGATTTTTAAAAACACACACACAGTTATGGCCTCCCGGGTGGTGTAGTGGTAAGAACATCTGACTTTGCCCACTGCAACCAGGCTTCAAATCCACCAGATCGCGCCAACACAGCTCTGGCCACTAGGGGGTGGCAATTGGCTGTCCGTCCCAGAGAGCTGGGAAGGAAGCTGATATGAGCTTGCTGCGTATATGAGTGGTCCTGTGTGTTACGGTGACGGCTTGGCGGGTGCCGGCTGGGAGGAGGTGGTGCAGCGCCCGCTACCGGTCTCGGGACTACGGCAACGAGCTCTCATATGAGGGGGGGATAATTGACATGAAAAAAAGGGTATAATTGGCTACTAAAAATTGGGAGAAAAAAATGGGGAATAAAAAAACAAAACAAAAAACATACACGTTATTACTTATTTAGTCCTGGCACTCTATCTCCATTTGTGTCTGATTTACATGATTTTACATGGGGACAAGTCTGTGTCTGATTTACATGATATAACATGGGGACAAGTTGGTTTTCTGGTTTCTCATAGCTTCTGGATATTTTATTTTATTTCTGTGGCATTCTATGATATTTACATCCGTGTAGAGTTTTAAAACATACTCCCTCCATAACATCCGGAGGATCCGACTGTTCCTCACCGAAGAGGCCACACAACTCCTGGTCCAGGCCCTGGTGATCTCACGTCTGGACTACTGCAATTCCTTGCTGGCAGGCCTACCGGCCTGTGCCATCAAGCCACTGCAACTGGGCCAGAATGCTGCCGCACGTCTGGTGTTCAATCAACCCAAGTTCACCCATGTCACCTCTACTCACCTCTCTGCACTGGTTCCCCATCGCAGCATGCATCAAATTCAAATCACTGGTGCTGGCTTATCAAGCGGCTAGGGGAACTGCTCCCCCCTACCTCCAGACACTCATCACACCCTACACCCCAGCCAGACGCCTCTGCCCTGCCCACTCTGGCAAACTGACTGTCCCATCCCTCTGGGCCCTAGGCAGCTGCTCCTCGCAGTCTGGTCTCTTCTCCGTCCTGACCCCTCGGTGGTGGAACGATCCTCCACACTCAGGTCAGGAGTGCCGAATCACTGGCCATCTTCTGCAAGAGACTCAAAACCCACCTTTTCAGACTCCACTACCACTGAATTCTGTACATCTAACCAATTGTCATCACTACTGCCTACTTGCGCAACACTTCTTGTATATGTATCCCTGCTTGCTTCCTCATTTAAAAAAATAAAAATAATTACTAACCTTTTCCTTCCCAGTGTTACAGGTATGGTACGCAGCTGCCTACAATGATGTCTATCGCTGCATTACTGCACTGATCTCTTGCGCAAACTATGATTGTTCCTACCATGTATTAATGCACATCTTGTAAGTCGCTCTGGATAAGAGCTTCTGTCAAATGCTTAAAATGTAAATGTAAATGGTTGTGAAATATATTATGTTAAATATTATATAAGAATGCGTTTGGTGGTTGTTTTTTACTGTAGGAGCATAGTAGTGGCACAGTCTGTATTCTGCTCCTTTGCTTTGAAAAACCTCCAAGAGGATGTGTTTCAGCTTGTCATGTGCGATTGGTCTTTGATCCCTTTGTGAAATGTTTTATCATTCAGTTCCAGCCAAAAATTTTATTAAAAAAATGCCCCCCTCACCAATGAGAGCGAGCGTTCAGGAATGTGCCTGGGCCAGTCCAAGCACCGGCAGGAATGAGACTGGTGAAGGCAGGGTGGGGTAGAACAATGCAGCAACTAATCATTGCACACCTAGCATGACGTACCAGCAGTCTACACTAGGGGAGTGTAAAAAATTCCGCTTCGTCAGAGCAC
This sequence comes from Aldrovandia affinis, assembly GCA_029706075.1. Lineage (NCBI taxonomy): Eukaryota > Metazoa > Chordata > Actinopteri > Notacanthiformes > Halosauridae > Aldrovandia > Aldrovandia affinis. Next base: position 11,231,882 of record JAINUG010000002.1, on the reverse strand, counting down.
TGCAGCATTTATAGTTCTAAAGAAATGTTGACTTTTTTATCTTCTTTTGCAATAGATTGGCTGGTCTAAAAATGTACATGTCTAGCACCTAATTCGGGTAAACAAAAATCAGTAATCAAAGCAATTTGAGTAAAACATAAAATAACATGCAAGTTAAAATATATATATATTTTTAAAGGGATCTTTACAACCCCAACATTTTTCAGCAAGGGATTCCACGATTCAGGGGCCTGCACAGACAGCTAGTACACCATTTCCCTTCAAGGTTTTCTTTGTTTTTCCAAAACGTGTTTAATCTGCAGACGTGAGAACCCGTTGTGATAGACACAGATAAACACACTGAGGCGGTGTTTAGAGGCAGGGGAACGACCGCATAATTGCATTTGAAGAAGAGTCCACATCACACAGACACCGGAGGCCGTGTTCGTTCTGAAACGTGTTTATCTATGTCCTCACCAGGGACGTAGTCTATACGTCTCCGCTCACTGATGGGGCAATGAAATAGCGCCCTCGTCAGCATTCACGTCAACCGCGAGCCTCAAACTACTAAAAACCCCATAAAAAAACAAAAAACCTGAGATGGCTTTGCCAACGGCACATCGCGTCGCTGCCGCACCCAGATTCGTCGCACGGGAAAGGCGCCCATTCAGGGTTTCTGATCCTCAGGCACGACTGCTCGCCGACATCAAATATTCATCAGCAGCAGATAAAGAACAGGTCGGTCTAAGAATGCAAAACCGTGCGCCGAAGGTAATTTACGCAATTTTTAAAACACTGCTAAATAAATTGTAAATACAGGTAACTTTTTAAAACACTGCTAAATAAATTGTAAATACAGGTCCATTTTAAATCATAAGGTCAAAATATATACATTATTAGAGTATCAAAACAATTGGAATCAGAAATACAGTTACTATATAGGCTACTGTATTAGACCAATGAGTACATACCCATGAACAGTTTACATTTTGGCATATCAATCAAACAATCAAATAATTAACAAGAAACTTCCAGAATCACATCACAGAAAAGCTCTGTCTGTCATCCTGTTAACAGACACATTCATTATATTGTATGAAAGAAATGTAAACTATGAAAACCGGAACAATCACAGTAAAATGATACCAGTAAAAATAACTGTATACATTTATGAAAAACATGAACATATCTATTTGAGATGAAATAGAGATGCTATTACCATACAATTTGTCAATAATTACCAGATCATATTAATCTGGGCAATTTGTATAATCAGATGATCATGTGTGTTTATGTATTTATGTATATATGTATACATACTGTATATATAATGTATGTGTGTGTGCGGGGTTGTTTGAATAGCATGATACAATACAAACATTCCTCCCGTTATACAACGGTAACACAATTGATCACATGGACTGCTCCAGAAAACACAAGCAAGCCCTTCCTTCTCCATTGCCACAGGAAGCATCAGGGAGTATATGTTGACCTCACTGAGGTCTCAGATTTCGGCAGAATAAAATGGCTGCTAGACTATGGATCTGCAGCGCGCCACTGGGCCTTCGACGGCTACTCAGCTACTGTTTTCATGGGGGGGATTGTTTGGGTCTGTGTTGGCAGGGAATGTTATTACGGTGAGTCACTCAACATTGCGACATTCCAGCACGGGGAGGCGGCAGAATGCTGTGCCAAGCATTCTTTCCTGTGTCCCGTGTCCCATAAAGTCACTCCGCACTGCCTTCTCTGCTGAAACCGGAGAGAGGAGAGCGAGGCAGATACAGCACTGGTTACTTCCTGATTCAGTGATTATTCTGGGTTGTCGGTTGTTCATTTGTTTCATCGGCGCATTCCCCTATCCGTGCCGACGTAAGCAGCTCATGTTATCATTCTATGCAGCTGGATGTTTGCTGGGCCAACTCAGGTGAAATACCTTGTACACTGGTACTGGAACAGTGCCCCTTCCAGGAATCAAACCATTTACATTTTACATTTTACATTTTAGGCATTTTGCAGACACTCTTATCCAGAGCGACTTACACAGTTTACATTTATTTACATACAATCCATTTATGCAGCTGGATATTTTACTGAAACAATTCAGGTTAAGTACCTTGCTCAAGGGTACAACAGCAGTGCCCCACCTGGGAATCAAACCTGCAACCTTTGGGTAACAAGCCCAGTTAATTTACCACTAAGTTATATTTTATTGTTCTTTCTTTTTCTTACTCCCTATCCACCTAATTGTGGACTGACTATCATAAGGTATTTGTATGTTTGTCGTTTCAATCGTATGCTGACAGACAACACCCTACTTAGTGCTGGTGCGTGATACCTGTTGATTCTTAAGTGTAAAAACACAACAGATGGGAGTTATTTTGCACTCCTACATTTTCAGGCCCTGCTATACGTTTTGTAAAAGAGACACAAAACTAACCCGCTGCACACCTGTTCAAAAACGGGAGGAACCAGTCTGACCTGCCCCACCCCACCCCACCCCACCCCTCTGAGTGTGCAGGCAGGACGACACCCTCCCTACACGCCCCAGTCCTGCTGTCCTATGGGCTGAGCCACAGGGGCGTGTGCTACCCGCCAGAGAGTGCCAACCCCTATAAGATTCCATGCCAAACTCCTCCACACACAACACACACAGCGAGCCACAGGCAGCACCTCAGAGCTCTCAGTCATGGATTTTGTAAAAGGTCTGGTTGGAGGTGGTGGCGGCGGAGGCGGTGGCGGGGGTGCGGAGGGCATTATCGATCAATGTGTCGACGAGGTCGGTGAGTATTCTGGGGGGAGGTGGGGGGTGGGAGTGTTTGGAACTGGTATAGGGTCTTGCTTTTTTGTTGTTGTTGCATCAATCGTGGATCTACTTCCTTTTTTTGGCAGCAACTAGGGCTGATTACAATCGAATTCCTGTGTTACGTCACCGTTACAGAAAACGTACGCTCGTGGATGTATACACTATTGAAGGTTTATTTTAAGCTTTTATAAACCCCCCCAAAAAAAAATCTGAAGCTTTCCTTTTAGCGCCCCTGTGTTTCTTGGCTTGAGTTCCTCCGTTTTTGCGAGCTTGGCATCTGAAAAGGCAGGCGGACTTGAACAGACCTCCGTTTGTTTCTGTTTCAAAGGAAAACAGGTCGGCCTTCGCAGCGCCAAGTCTTTCGTTTATTTCCCCTGAGAAAACCTGCTGTGTGGCATTCCTCTTTCAGCCCCAGTAAACAATGCGTCTCCTCAAATGACACCCGAACAACATCGGATTGATTCACGTCATCCTTTCACCGTTTAATTATCCAGTTTAATTTCATCTGTCCAAGAGGATACAACCTATATTTTTGAGCACTTGTAGGCAAGTTATACTGTATGTGGTTTTTGAATCAACTTTTTACTTATAACTTTTCATGATTGCACAAAGATGTTTTTGCTTATCCAAGCCATTATCAGTGTGTCAAATCAATGTGCCTCTCCCTTCATAGGCCTGGCTGGGTGTACATATATTAAGATAATTAGCAACAATTGGCACAAGGAATGTTTGGTATTGTATAATTAAGATGATCTAAAGAAGTAGATTAGTTCTCTTTATATTATTATCCAATTCTGAATGTATCTTTGACCAGATGCAAGTAGTTAAAGCAAATTAAAATGAAAACAATACCACATATATCACTGAAAAGCATGTAAATGGTGAATAAATCAGTAACTCCCAATTTTACTTGAGTGCTAGTGTCTAAACGTATGCTACTTGTTATGACTTTTAACTTAAAAATAGAATTTTATACTGAAGTGCTCTGTTATTAAGTAAAATTGGATTTGGCCTCCCGCATGGCCCAGTGGTTACAACGTTCCTCTGGCTGGGAGTGCCATCAGGGGCGGCGATTGGCTGTCTGCCCCAGGGAGGGGGGAGGGAAGCCACCATGACGTTCGCTGCGCATAAGAGTGCTCTGCAGTACCGGGTTACGGTCGACGCTTGGTGAGTGCTGTCTCGGAAGAGGCGTTACGTCGCCTTGTCACTACCGGTCGCAGGACTACGGCAGCGAAGTCACATTACTAGGGGGGGATTGACATTAAAAAAAGAATAGCGGGTCTAATTGGCTACCAAATTGGGAGAAAATGGGATTTAAAAAAATCTGAAACCGAAATTATTATTATTTTTTAAGTAAAATTGGATTTATTGATTTATTCGATGTATGATTTCGTGATAACCTCCTGATCCAGATGTGCCAGTACCATTTCACACTTCACTGTAATGAATTTTGAATATTATAGCCAACAGCTGCTAGCCTGAAGTATTCTCATTTAGAGTTACAAGTTACAAGTTAAAAGTTACAATTCAAAGAACATGGTGATTCATACCTGATTTTCTGAATTGTTGTATCATAACCATATGGCAGTTTAAGTGACCAGCATCGGGGTGGTGAACTCCAGTTCTTGAGCCAGAGTACAGCAGAAGCTCCACGTACAGACTTTATGTCCACTGGACATACTTTTTAAACATTGTGCAGTGTTTGGCTCAGTGGTTTTAAAGCATTAATGCGACATCTCGTGTGCCGTTTCAGCCGACTTAGCCAAGAAGAAAGTCAAGGGTATGATGGGAGGGGACGCCAAGAAAGAGGAAGAGGATAGCAACAAGGGGGGCGGAGGCTTGGCCAATGTTCTCTCCTTTGGGGACGACAAAAAAGAATCAGGTGGAGGAGGCATCTCAAATCTTTTCTCATCGGGGGACAAGGAAGAGGAGAAAGGGAGCAGCGGAGGAGGAGGTACTGTATCTTCTCGTCAACACATTCAGCACACTCAAAAGCCCAACTGTCAAGCTTCTGTCAAGCTCAACAACCTACACCACAGGTGTCAAACTCCTTCCGTCGAGGGCTGAGTGTGTGCAGGTTTTTGTTGCAACCAATGCACTACACCAGGTGATTTCACTAATTAGCTCACTTCTTCAACCAAGGGAGGGACCTAATTGAAATCACCTGGAGCAGTGCATTGGTTGCAACAAAAACCTGCACACACTCGGCCCTCGACGGAATGAGTTTGACACCCCTGACCTACACAATTTTCAGAAACCCTTACATCAGGGTTCCTCAAATCTGGCCCACCAATCCTGGTTTTCCTTTCTCCCGGGCAGTTAAGTGAACAATTAATTCAATTGATTGGCCAGAGTGTCTTCACATCTGACTCCCAGGTAAAAGAAGGGTGGAAAAACAGCAGCGCTCAGCCCACGAGGACCGTGATTTGAGGAACCCTGCCTTACAGTGTAGCAACCCGCAGTGACCGCAGAGGGGACTCCAAAAAGGAAATGTTTAGCGTTACTTTGCAATACAAATGGCAAAGCCCAGATGTTAAGGAGACGGAGTGCTTCGACACTGGATCTGGACTATTCCCTCTCTTGGAGTAGTTTGATACGTGAATACGTAGTTAGCACGTGAATTGCACGTACTTGTGTTTATACATGATTTTTTAAAATGGTTTTAAACTGCACATTTGCCCAAGAAAACACCCATGTTGAGATTATTTTGTATTTTTCATATTTGCTTTTACTTTGATCTGGGTTCTGCCATTTTGTTTGTTCCCAGCCATCAAAGCAGGTGCTGCACACTCACAGATCTTTGTCACAGGGATGGGTTGATGGTAGCTACCAATGATTACACACACAGCCATACTATAAAGTTTAGTGGATATGTGTAGCAACTCTATCAGTAGTTACACCTATCACCTTCATCGAAATGTGAAGTCTCGTTATCAATTGCCCTTGAAGAACTGCAGGGTAGCTGGTTTTTGTTTTCACCTTAAAAATCTGTACCCAGTGTGGACCCAAGAAGCTAAGTGAGGGGAGTTTACTTTGTAATTGACCGCTTTAACTGATCGATTAAGGGCCAAGTAATAACAAATACCTGTTATACAACAACTCACCTTGCCCTGTCCCCAGATTTCACAGATGCACTGGGTGACATCGCAGCTGACTTTGCCGGAGGCAAAAAAGGCAGTGGCGCAGACTCCGTCTTCTCAGTGGGGAAGACTCTCTTTGGTTGAGTCTTCCCACACTGTCCACCCCACGTCCGAGAGCCACGCCCATCCACTCAGGACTGAACCCCTTACCCCACATCCCCAAAAAAACATGTTTCTTTCTGTGCGGCTGATGGGATGGTGGCGTCAGCCGGCCCACAAACCTGTGTAATTGCGATTTGAAATAAACGTACATTCAAAGTTGCATTTGCTTTAATGAATGGGATTTTAAATAAACGTATATATTCAAATGTTGCGTTCACCGGTTTGGCGCTTCAGGTTTTTGCACGTTTTAGTATCATCACGACGCGTTTAATCTTTAGTATAATTTTTAGTTAGTTTTAGTCAACCTTGGATCCCGTACAGATACAGCAAGCGCAAGGAAGTAGTCGAAGCAGGATTTGAATACAGGCGGGTGGGAGGTTTTAAGCATCATACAGCATGGGAAAGGTGAAAAGATTTCACCATCCAAAGGGAACATGTTTTGGTCAACTCAACCTTCTCCAATGTTGAAGGTCGCACTAACCAGTCTTTCTCTCAGCTTCACACTCAAGGCAAATTTGCTAAATGTGGATTTACCTTTTCCTTTGGTTTCACATGTCCTAATACAAAAACATAAATATGTGTCTGAGGTTTGAGGGGAGGAGTGGCCCAGGAGTAGATGGGTGTACATAGTATACCAAATCCACACACGCACACGTTCATGATACAAGTAAACATCGATTACTTGTAACAGCAGGTGCCTTCAGTGGTTTTTGTCATTTACTCATGTAGTGTTTCCAAAATGAACAATACATGCTCTGGTGCATGTCAGGAATATTGTACAGGAACAAACTAGTACATTTTTACAGTGGGTTGTCAATTTTTAATGGCATATATTAAATGCAATGTACAACTGGCTATTTTGCTATAATGGGCATGTTGATAAGGCAGTAAAAACAAGACCCAGACCAGCAATTTGGGGATGACCATTGTCCCAACTGTTCGCATCAGGTCACGTCAGTCAAAATGGAATAGGTAATGCTTGTGCACACCCACTGTGTGAATGAACCAACGCCCAAGGACTAATACTTCTAGTCGCCATTTAACGAAGCACGCCAGTTGTGTGAAATTGTGAATTCGCTGAATAACAAAAACTGAAAACTGACCATTTAACTATATGGGATAATAAATGCACAAAAGAAACGCAGAGTAGAATTGGTTGTTTTATTTGTTTTCAACAAAAAGGAAATATAAATGTACCAATAATCCCAAAGCGGTTTCCAAATCAAGGTTTACATGGCAAAAATAAGGAAACGAGAAGGAGGAAAACAAAAAAAACAAAAAACAGTTGTTCCCACAACTCCCTCTCTTTGCTTCCATGAGCCCTACAGATCCAACTAAGACACTTAACATCTGGAGCAGATTTAGCTACCAGATATAGGTTCCGAAAAACGTGGTTCAAAGGGAGATGGATTTCCAACTTGTCCTCAAAAGCACCAAAATAAAACCAAAAGCGCATTGCTGGAAGTGCATTTGAAACAAATTACAAAATTTAAAAAAAATGTAACAGATGGGTTCAGAGTAAAGCCTGAACTCTGGCTCCAGGACATTCCAGCTGTAAGTGCCATGTGTTCAAAACCTTAACCTTGAAACCGTAGCAGTTCCACTGGAACCCTGCAGGGTGAAAGACACTAAAAATGTGCACTCGATCGAAGTGAAGGAGGGGAACGCTTACATTTGAATGCAGGGCGATCCCGTGGCATCGAGTCTTAGAGACTTAATTTTTAATCCAGCTAATTTTCTCGTGTGGGATTGCACCAGCACTGCTCTCACGTTTCTCCAGCCTTCACTTCACTGCATCGACTCTCGAAAATTACACCACAGGTGTACAAACGGAACGAGGACCATCCTGGAACAGGAAAACCTGGAACAGCAAGCAACGTCACCAACTTGAACCGTGTTGGTGGGACTACTTTGGCAGGTGGAAGGAGGAGGGGGAAAAAAAGCCATGTTAACCAGTGGATTGGTTTTTTGGTGTTTGTTGGCATGAAAACCAGTTATAGGTCACCGAGGACTGGGATGGAAATGGAGAGGAAGATACAAAAAAACAAAAACACAGCGACTACAGGAGCAGAGTGGGTGAGGATGTAGCCCAGTTAGCTTTGGGGCCGACTATGAACAAAGCGTTTATGAACTCGTTGGAACACGGATACGGACAGGAGAAATGTCTGATGGTTATACAATGCACAGACATAAGATGTAAACGCTTGATATGTTATAAATGCTGGACTGGGCTGGGGAGAGCGGGGGAGGTCCTGGGTCTCCATAGCTGGATGGACAGACAGACAGATGTGCGGATGGGATGGGCAGCCCCTCTATGTGAAGGTCAGACCGGCCTCATTGTACACCTTGAATACCTTCTCGATGGCGTTGACGTAAGCTGCCGTCCTCAGGTCCAGGCCAAGGTTGTACTTCTTCGCGGTGCGCATGATTTGCTACAGACAGACAGACACACAAACAACAGCATGGTTTAAAAAACAAAATTGTAAGACTTCATTTGCACAACCTTTTAAAAACAAAACTTTATTATTCAATTATTTTCAGGTGGTCTACCGCAGGGGCATAGATGCATATAGATCATTTGTCTTCTTCAGTCACACATTACACACAGCTGATGAATTAAGACAGTTAAGACAGCATATATACATGCCAAATGTACAACAGTGTTTTCAACTAAAATAAAAACAATGGGATACATTCTCTGGCGGTTCTTCCCTCCATGGATAATGGAGCTCCACATTTGTAAACGAGACCGATATTTAAAAGAGACGAGGGGCACCGGGAGGATAAGAGCAAAAATGAAGGGAATACGCAGCAGAAGGGAGCACGCGACGTCCCTGCTAAAACAAGATGCCAGTGGGTGGGGTGTCCCAATTCAGCGGCAACAATAGAGCCCGTGAAACAGACTGAGCCAAAATGGCTCCGGTTACGCACGATCCTCTTTCTCACACGACACAAAGCACTCATGCGGAGAGGCGCGCATGTAGAGCAAGCCGCTGGCTACGTGAGCCGAGGGAGGATATCAAGGGCTCCAGTTTCGCCGCCGAAGCGCAACGCGCAGACATTAGCGCTGATCCAGGGCGGAGGCGCTTTTAAGGCGGGTACTTGGCCATTCCGGGAGTCTCGTGACAAGAGACAGCGGCGCACCTGAGATGCCTGAGCGTAAAAGTGGTTTAATGATAATAATTACCTGTGGGCGCGGTGAGGGTTTGGTTCATTATGAACAATCAGATCGTCAGCTTTTTCTTTTTGCCTTTAATACCTTTGCCTTTGAGAACTGGTACTCTTGTACGAACTGGCCTGCTCTGAACGTCTAATGAAGAGCAAGCACCATGGCTCGCGAAGAGCGAGTTATGAGTCTTGCCTTCGCTACAATAAAATGGGAGTACATAATTAGACGGCGTATCGTGCGGAAATGTGAAACCAACGTGCACGTGTATCCGTTTCCGTTTCAGTAGGAAACTGATATAGTTGACCAGGAGGAGCCAGATGTCTTGCCTTTTGACTCGGTGTACCGCAACGACGGATGTTGTCCTGCATAATTAAATATCCGTTGTATTATTGTTTTGTTAACCCATTCAGACCTAAAATGCCTGCTAAAAATGCCTATTAAAACCTAAGCAATTATTCTACACAACCTCTTAAAACCTGAGGGTTTTCTGGAAAAAAATTCAAAAAAAAAGCCGACACCAACGTGCACTTCATTTCCCCCACGTCTATTTCAGCGAATCACAGCGCATTTCATTAATCGCAAAATCGATGCGACCTAAACGTCACTCCAGGTCTTAATGGGTTAACTATTTTTTTTTTTTTTGGTCTCCATTTCTATGGACGTAAAGAATGGGGCCCTGAAACATACCCTGACATTCTCATTCTAAAACATGGACAAGTCAAACAGAATCAATTACAAACATTCTGCAGTTTCAAAGAAATGCACACAACGCTTCCTGCAGAGCTTGGTTCAGCTCCTTGTATTGCAATCCAAAGGGGCTAAACTCTTAAGCAGAGCCAAGTTCTGGCTTCACCTAAACCAGGTGCATCAGTCCCCCAACTCCCAGGTGCAATCCCTAAACATGGACGCTTCCATACACTTCCATTTTTAAACATAACACCCAAATGCAATGTCCTAACAAATGTATATTACCCATTAGGGATAACTGATAGCAGTGTTGTTCTTTCTTTGGAAATACTGTATTTTTATAGTCGTGGCAATAAAGCATGTGTGAATTTGGAGTTTGTGAGTGAGAGCGAGAGAGTGAAACAGCTGCTGAACGTGAACAAGCGTGGGCGGTGGTTATTACTGAAGCGATAAATGCCCAGAGCCATCATCCAGAGAGCTGTGCGCATTGTACTCACAATAAACACACTAAGCAGATATATTACATTAGATAATGGGGATTTTACATCAACATCGAGTAAATCTAAGGCTGGCTTAAGGTGCCAGTTTCCACATACTAGCATGACACTTCTTAATTGACCTTGTTATGCCTCATTACCGTTTGCACACAACTAGACAGCTTCTTCAGATGATCTGGACACTTGCCTATCAAACATCTAAAATCAGTTAACACAAGATGTAGTGCTGAGCAGTCACCAGTAGGGTCTGATATTAGATTTTCCGCTTCCAAAACGATGCTGTAATTTATGGAGGTTAAAAACACAAAGCCACTCACCCTGGCTGATCTCTCCATGGTATAGGCAAGACCAGAGTGGACAATATCCTTCTCAGAGGCACCCTGGGAACAGGGAGAGAGGGAGAGAGAGGGAGGAGAGAGGGAGAGAGAGAGAGAGAGAGAGAGAGAGAGAGAGAGAGAGAGAGAGAGAGAGAGAGAGAGAGCTCACGTTAAAAACACACGTGCAGACACACACTTCCCAGAGCAATAAACACTTGATGGGGAAAAGGAACACAAACCATCAAGAGGCAACCATTGTATATTCCTTCCAGTAAACAGTAAGTTGTCTTCCTGTACATTTTTAAGGCACGAGCAAAAAGGAATTGTGAATTGCTCAGCTTCTCGCACGCTATAATGGAATGCGATTCGAAATGCTGAGGCCACATCAAATCATTACCAATTTCATATAAGAGAGGGGGAAAAACCCCACTATGTGCCTTTTCACAGAAGAGTGAAAAACAGGACCATCTACCATCTGTCCCATGGTTCTTTTAGTTCATAGGATGAAACTCAGATGCATCAGCTTTGTGCGGGCGCCCGTGTTTGTTCAGGACAACCTCATTTGAACTCTCCAGCGCGCTCTTCCAGAGTATAAGGTCACCTGTATCCCATTACAGGTATCACTGATAGACAATGCACAATGGTTCAAACAAGGTCAACAGTACCGCTCTGCGCTGAGGAAAACCGAAAGGCCGGCCATACCCAGACTACTGTATTAAAAATGAAACAATAAAAAAATATAAAAACACGTGGAAATATGGTCCATTTCACAAAGGAAACAGACCCATGTCATGAAGAGCTTTGTGTCCTTTGCATTTCTGTTCATTTAATCTAGTATTATTCTTCCAGACTCAAACAATAGCAGGTTGATGAACAAAATCAGTACAGTTTAAGATTAAAATAAATAACACACATTTCTCAGCTTTTCAAGCCTAGAAGCCAAGGTACAATCAAAGATGCCACTATAAAGTGGTTGCTTCTATCGTTTTGACACGCAAACAGCTGCAGCGTGGCGTGATACCAGCGGGTGCGACTCAGGGACACTTACAGCAACTCTGGCCTGGAACTCAGCGGTGGGGACGATGGGAATGGCTCCCCCGTGTTTCCCAAACTTCCTCTCAAGACTCTCCTGGACAGACACTGGAGGCAAACAACACACACACACACAATGTACGGCACTTTTTGCACAGTATTGGCCTTGAATGGCACCAATATTTATTTTCTGATCTAGACATTCACTACCATGGTCATTTTATATGCACATCCACTTGGATATTAAAGACTTCTCTGAGAAACACTGCCCAGGGAGAGCATGAAGTGAACGTTAAATTAAGCACATACCAGGTCAAGGTTTCTGGCATGGTTACGCTGGGTACATTTGAATATGTTTTTTTCTTCTTCTGGGTTACATTCTAAATAAACAACATTTGAATGTTTTATCACATTTTCTCCCAATTTAGTAGCCAATTACACCCTCTATTTTTCATGTCAATGCCCCCCCTCGTATTGTGAGTTCACTGCTGTAGCCCTGTGACCGGCAGCGACAAGGGCGAAGTATCGTCTCCTCCGAGACGGAACTCGCCAGGCTGTCGACCGTAACTCCGGTACTACAGAGTCACTCCTGTGTGCAGCGAACTTCCTGTCGGCTTTCCTCCCCCCTTTCCTGCACTTTAGGATTCGATTAAAACACATCCCCCACCCTCAGCCTAGAGAAGTCTGCTTTTATAATATTAGGCATTATGGTCCAAAGCACTCATTGTAAATAAAAAAAAAAAAAAAATATTTAAAAAGCCAGGGGGTATTCTATCGGAGTATGGTGCAGTGGATTAGTGTGCCATTTCCTCGGCTGCCCTCAAACCTAAAGAAATGAGGCTAATGTTCCTCTGAGAATTCTAGATCCATTATCTGACCAACATGTCAAAATCAGGAACTAATCTACTGATTAAATGCGTTTCAGCTCCTCTCTGACAACACACACCATACGCTACCTTTACACTGAAGTTGTATTAAATTAATACTGGACAATTATACCGACATTTCCGAAAACAAAAGGCATTTCAAATACTTTTGCACTGAATTTGGGGATACTGTCCCACATGAGAGATCACCGCAAACTCGGTTTCTCAAAAGCAAAAGAACAGGGCTTCGATATGCCACGGCGGCCTATCGCATCGGACACCTTGTGCTCGGAATGTTCTCCTTTCGATACGAGACAGGCTGAGAGTCCCATCATTCTGAGAGCAATGACCCAGCGCCTTTTAATTCCGTAGAGCCCACTCCACGGATCGATTCGGTTTTAGTGCAGTGATAAAAGTGAGGTGCATCCTGACTGTACGGGCAGCTGAGGCCACAAGAAGCCAATTACCAGCCGGCCTCTTCCCATTCCGGGAACATCCAACTCGCATGACTGCCAATAATGCCGTGTCGCAGAGGACCGGAGAGGTGGGGGAGAGGCGAGACTACAGCGCACGGGGATATTTATTGCACTGCAGACCGTTAGTGCCACACCCCACTGAACGCACCACTGCGCGCGCACACACACACACACACACACACACACACACGCACACGCACACGCACATGTGTGCACCACACAGAGCATGGTCATAGGTGTAACTAAACCTCAGACAGGTGAAACTACACGGACAGAAATGGTGACAAAAGGTGGCCCCCTTCTGTCCAAATAGGGCACTCACAAATAGGGCAATGACAATGTTGAAATTCCTTTAAAAATATTTACATTTCAAGGAGGGGGATCTAACTAGCATCTTACTCCTGCCCACAGCTTGACTGCGTAAGCAAAAAAAAGCAGGCCTTCATACAGAAATGAAATCAAAGAAAAAGATAACTAAAAGTGAAAGAGGTGCGAGTGCTCCTCCTGGTGGTTGGTCCTGGTAATTGCTGGTACCTCTGACGTCATAAGATGGATTGATTTCCTGTCCCTGAACGCAGAGGTGACTTACTCAGCAGGTGGTAGTTGGAGTCCCTCTCGTACTTGAATGCCAGCCGGCCGTAGCTGACGTGGTTCAAGTTCTTCAGCCACTCGAAGTAGGAGACCGTCACACCGCCGGCGTTCAGGTACATGTCCTGCAGGAGACATCCACCCTCTCAGAGCTCTCCTCAAAAGAGGCAACCACACACACACACCCCAACCTAGGGTCCATCACTTGAATATGCATATCCATCAATTGAAACGCAAATCGAGTGCTCACAAGTTTCTAAACCCTGTCCAAATGCAATGAGCAATTAGATGCAAGGGCCTCTGTGCCTCCATTTTGGCTCCAAAGGGCAGTCAATACATATCAAACGCCACAACAAGCCCTTCCTTGTAATCCACCCAGCAGCAAACAGAGTGAATCACGCCAGTGAGGCGGCCGGGTCATTTCTCACAGAGCCGGGGACAGCTTGCGCCGCCCGATCCATTCATTGATTGCAGAGCGCAGAGCAGAGGAGCTGCACTCCAGTGCAGTCCATTGTTATCTGCTGGATCTCAACTTTAACCTTCCCCTGCCTTGCTGCCAAACTCCCGGGTGATTCATATCCAACAGCAAATTACCCAGACATCCCTTCTGCCTTGCCCTGCCCGAGTGCCCATGAGCAGGAAAGCAAGTGTGGGGGGTGGGTGGGTAGGACCTTCACTTTGCAGAGTGACTGCTGCTTTTGATGAGATTTGACTTTCTCCAAATGATGACACCAAATTTGAATTTAAGGCAATCCTCCAAATACTCTCCACGTATAATCATGGCTGTTTTTGTTTGTTTTTCATTTTGCAAAGCAAATGCATTCAAATAAAGAAAGGAGTCAATCACTCAGACTTTGTATGCAAATTTTCGATTTAGCACTTTAATCCAATGTGCTCAGGAAAACATCTGCGCTCCACAGGGATGACTACAAGAGTCAATAAATCTATCCAGCATAAGGCATCCGCTCTAAAACCTGAACAAATTGGAACACGTTTCATTACATAAAAGGCGGCAGCTGTACTGTACAAATTGGCACCTTCCTCTAGACTGCAGAGGCAATACAGTGGGGAGGACATTCGTAGCACACTGGAGAGGGAGGCCGATTATGACTGGTGTTGTGGAGCAGTGCTTACACCCCACAGGCCTGGGCCTGAGGGCCTGGGGGTTTCAATCCTGGGTATGAGATAGCCACTGTACGCTGAACCACGGACCCATGGGCACAAGTGTTTTAGTTACATTTTTACATTTTACATTTTTTAGGCATTTAGCAGACGCTCTTATTCAGAGCGACTTACAGTTTACATTTCTTTACATACACTCCATTTATACAGCTGGATATTTTACTAAAGCAATTCAGGTTAAGTACCTTGCTCAAGGGTACAACAGCAGTGCCCCACCTGGGAATTGAACCTGCAACCTCTGAGTTACAAGCCCGGCTCCCTAACCATTACACTACACTGCCAGCCTTTTAGTAATTCACCCATGTGTGTGCTACACTACACATCGACAGTTGTTGAGGACACAGCCAGTACATTGTACCTTCACCAGAAGGTAATATCCCCATTACATTTTAGCATCAATAATGCAATACTGGGAGCAGGGCCTTTGGCGTGGCCAGGTCTTACCGGGATAACCATGATATTCCTCTCCAGGAAGATCTTGTCTGCCTCGGGAGTGGTGGGGCCATTAGCACCTTCGGCGACAATCTGTGACGAACGCACATCAAGAGACACGTCAGAGTCAAGAGGAAACCGCACGGGCAACCTTCTGAGCAAACCTTCAGAGGTCAGCTGGTCTTTGTTAAAGGGAGGCATTTTTGCTATGCACAGAGATTTGGTCATGCTTTAGATTCCTGATTGGGTCACATCAGTATGGAACTCTCGACCTTGTGGGTTTTTAAAAAAAATTTTTTAGGCATTTAGCAGACGCTCTTATCCAGAGCGACTTACACAGTTTACATTTCTTTACATGCACTCCATTTATACAGCTGGATATTTTACTGAAGCAATTCAGGTTAAGTGCCTTGGTCAAGGGTACAACGGCAGTGCCCCCACCTGGGAATCGAACCAGCAACCGAACCTGAGAGTTACAAGCCCAGTTCCCTAACCATTACGCTACACTGCAGCCTTTTCCTTTGTGCTTGGGCACACAGGGAAAACGCAGAAGACTGGGCGCAATGGCACTCGCATACTCACAGCCTCGGCATGCACTCATTCCAAGCACACTTTCAGGTACATTAAATAATATGCCCAAATAGTTGTAAGAGTTTTTTAATCCAACTCCCGTATAAGGACACTGAAGATGTCATGGCTGTCGGTGACTGTGTCGTACAGCGTGGCTCTGGGTGACGTCTGACCTGGGCCTTGATCTTGTGAGCGTTTTTCCTGGTCAGCTGCTTCTCGCCGGCCGCGGGGATCAGGATGTTGCAGTCAGCCTCCAGGATGCTGCCCTCGTAGGGCTGTGCGTTGGGGAAGCCAACGATAGTGCCATTTTGCTGCAAAATAAATCATTACATTTACATTTTAGGAAGCCAACGATGTGCATAGTGCCATTTTGCTGCAAAATAAATCATTACATTTACATTTTAGGCATTTAGCAGACGCTCTTATCCAGAGCGACTTACAAGATGTGCATTAAGTGGTGATGACAAGGTCGATGTCCACCACCGAGGGGTAGGGAGTCAGAGAAGAGGGTTTTGAGACCTTGCGGCAAGTGAGGTCCTGACCAAGTGCAGGAGGTCGTTCCACCACCGGGGTCAGGACAGAGAAGAGACGAGACCGGAGGGATGGGATGGGACAGTCAGTTTGCCAGAGGAGGCGGAGCGGAGGGGTCTGGCTGGGGTGCAGGGTGTGATGTGTGTCTGGAGGTAAGGGGGAGCAGTTCCTCTAGCCGCTTGAAAAGCCAGCACCAGTGATTTGAATCTGATATCTGAAATAACCAAGAACTTTACTTCCCCCCCATGTACTGAAGCTGTGACGCTGCATTTGGTGCAGGACAAACGATTACAGCTCTGCGCTTACGAGACCTTCGTATCCTACGGCTCAATCTTAGGACACCTTTTTTGTTGCAGACTTCTTTACTGTGCAAGTATCTAGTATTAAATTAGGTGCTGGTGAGGTTTTCGGATGCAGTACTACCAAACGGTGTCTAGGTGGCAGCCTCACTCTGCCTGCATGCTTCACGGTATAAACAAACAGGCTCGGCGTCCATTTACCAGGGAAATCGGAAATGGGGAAATATTCAATTGTGCCATTTCAGACGGTCCCGTGAGAGGGCCGAGTAAAGGGCGGAGGCGTCTGCAGGGCGCTGGAAAGGGCGGAAGCGTGCGGAGGCGCTCACCAGCTTGTAGTCCTCCAGCTCCTTGGGGTCGATGCCGTTGGGGTTCCAGATGCTGCCGTCGATCTCTCCCACTCCCACGCACTTGGCCCCGAAGCGGTGCAGGTAGCGCATCGAGTGCAGGCCCACGTTACCGAAGCCCTGTGTGTGTGTGTGTGTGGGGGGGGAGACACAAGAGACACTGAGCCAGAGGCTATGCGAGACTAACAATGACCTACGTGTGTACATGCCAGTGTGGCTCTCCTGTATAAAAATATGCACAGTATGTAATGCAAGGTTGTTAAAATCATTGTGAGTGTGAGCATAAAGTGCCCACACACACACACACACACACGCACACGCACGCACGCCCACACGCACACGCACACGCACACCAAGTGCCACTTGACCAATGGTGTCTCAAATGTGTGTCCTCTACACATAAAAGGTTAACATTGTTTAGATTCCATCATTATTTCCTTTAAACAGAGACCCACAGTTCACACACTCTTTATGTCTAGATCACGCACATATTCAAAGTGCTGGAGCAAACTGGTTTAAAGCGGCTCTAAGGAACGGCCCACGTACGCCCTTGTCATCTATAAATAAAAGAAATAAATCTCCTTTTGTGCACATCAATAAATCCCTGTGAAAATTCCCTGGCAGTCCCTCTGCAGGAGCATGAAATTAAATCCTGTACCAGCCCCCCCGCCCCAGGACATCACTAAAGCCTAGTGTCTGAAGCACCAAGCACTGAAATCTCTTACATACAAGACAGAATTACATACATCAGAAGACACTAATTTCCCGTGTGGTCGGTCAAGACCCATGGCCACAACCCTATCATGACGGCATCAGTACGCCGTTGCTTAAACGCTAGATTCACACTTTTATGAAGTGGCCTTCAATGGGCACTACTCTAAAGCAAGGATGAAGCTCTTCTGGAGAGATGAGTCAGCATCACGTGCTCTTGAAGGTTTCAAATGGAGCCTGCCGACGTTAGCCTGCCGACATCCCCCAAACACTGCCCGAGCAGCAGAAATGAATGCTCCAGTCAGCACGTGAACAGACCTGAGGGGGAAATGAGCCGAGCACTGAGGCTCACGTGCTGCAGACCTCCCCCCCTCCTTCACAGCCAGCGGTGTCTCACTAAGCCACGTGTTGATCGTTTTAATTGAAAGAGAGTCTTGTTAGTGAATCATACAAAAAAAAAGGAACGGGGCCAATCTTTGAGTTTAGAACATGATTCATACTACGGAGGATGCAGACACGGTGCAGATGTCTTGGACCGCACATCTGGAATTGCTCCATATCTCACAAGGTTTCAGTTAATCTCCTGGAAATACATTTAAACCAGGGGTGTGTTAAACACGGTGAACAGACAATGAAATGTCTTCACCGTTTGTGTCAGCGCTGAGTCAGGCAGCAAGTGGTCGTTTTCCACCAGGGGCAAAAACACAAGACGTCCTCACACTTTGCTAGTTAATAGAATACGAATCGCTCCACACCACAGGTTGTGCCTAGTTAAACACAGCTTTGGTGAAACCGCTTCAGGTGCCTCCTCTGAGGTTTCCCCAGTGTTGTGACGTGACATTCGGTACCTGAATCACAAAGGTCTTGTCCCCGAAACCGGGGGTCAGGCCCAGCACGCTCATGTAGGCCGCCTCGTTGATGAAGTTCTCAATTCCGTGGAAGACCCCGCGGCCGGTGGCCGAGATCCTGCCGTGGATGCCTCCTTGGCTGATGGGTTTCCCCGTGACGCAGGCGTGGGCGTTGATGTCCTGTGAACACACACACGCACACGAGTCTGAGAAAGGGTGCACAGTGGAAAAATGACTTAAAACTACACATCAGAAAATAAACTGGACACTGAGTGTTAAGTGGGCAACAGCGATAAGATGCCCAGGGACACGAGGGGAAAGGCTCCAATGTAAAAATCATAGACGGACACACTGAAAAGAGCATTAGGTCATGCCATTACTCATATTACACCAAAAGCAACCGCAATAGACGTCCCATTTCCCATTTCACAATGCAGATTAAGCACAGTGGCTCCAGAGTGTGGGGGCGGTGCGAGGGGAAACTGTGCTGCTTGCAGACAGCCCTCCACTGTCCTACCAGTCATCTTGATGGCACTTCAGCAATTCAGTTAAAGTTAAGACAGAAAGACCCAAAACAGAGGATTAGGCTAGGAAAACCTACACTTTAAGGGCAACTGTTTTTTGAAGCCACTTATTAATACTTAGCCATAAAATTATAATTTATCTTTAAAAAAATCAACGGTCTCCAGACTTGAACACTAACGTGAACTAAACCCCAATTACGTCTTTGTCTAAACAGTACCCAAGCACCAGCCATGCAGCCATCCTTTTACAAAGGCTTCAAAATGATTTCTGAGCCCCGCCCAAACACATTCCTTAGGTTTAATTTCCTCTGGAAGAAGAAAAACATTTGAAACATTCTCATTTTTAGCCTTAAAAAAACCCAAACACATTAAACTCAAAGCGTAATTACAGAACAGTAGGGGTGTAACGGTACATGTACACTACCGGTCAAAAGCTTTAGGAAAACACCCCATTTTCCAGTTTTTACTGAAATTTAAGCAGTTGAAGTCCAGTGAATAACCTGAAAGGTACAAAGGTAAGCGGTAAACTGCCAGAGGTTTAAAAAAAGTTTAAACAGAAAAATAATGTAGCAATGACCGGTAGTGTATTTGTACCGAACCGTGATTTTTGTGTACCGTTACACCCCTACAGAACAGTGCTGCAGCAAAAAGCAGTTTTGATGCCCAGTCTGTAGGGATCTGGCCTTTACCAACAACTGCCCCGGATAATGGGAGTAGAGGAAGTAGAGGAGAGGCAGAGCCGGAGCAAGGAAAGGTGGCGGGCTGCCAGAGAGGATGGGAGGAGTGGCTCTAGTGGGCCTGCACAAACACAGGGCTGCTTTGTGCCAGGCCAGGACAGACACACGGCTGGGACTCGACACAGTGGCAGAGGTGGTTTCGCATCCAGAGCTCACCCTCTTCCATTTTTAGATTTACGGTGACTTCACCGCCTCTCTCTGGTAAAAACCCTTTCAGCTGGTCGGCCCCAGACTTAACAATCTAATTAAACAGGCTGCACAAAAAATGAATCGATATGGAGGCCCGTTGCAGGTACTGTAGGCAATTCTGAACAATTCACTGCATTCGGAGCCCTCTGAATGGTGTGGTCGTTGCAAGTGAAAAAATGCTTGTACGTGAGCACCGGAGTGGATTTCCAGAACTACACCAGTTGTGCACCAACTGTGTCTGGTGTGCAAACCGTGCATTGAAACACAGGTCCTTATTTTCATGCATTTCAAATGGCAACTGTTGCTGCGGCTACCATTAACCCGCATGGTAAAATTGAAGGGGTTTCATCTCTTGACTTTGGTGTTTAATTGAGATAATTTAATGGAGTTGATGTTATTATTGCAACTCGGGTTATAGTTGTAGCCTCGGCCAGAGCCCCTGTGCATATACTTTTTATAGTAGGAGTTCCCCTCTACGTAGCGGTTTATATGCCGGGAGGCGGAAGGCTCTCTCCAGAAGGTAACCATGATAGATTAGAATGAGCAGACCGACCGTGGTTGAAGGAGTCCTACTGGTTCCGAGTCTCCGACAGGTGTTGTAGATCTGTCTGGGCCCGCTAGGATGGCAGCTGGGGGCCGCGGAGAGACTGAGAATCCAGCGGCAGTAGAGTGACAGAGGGTGGGGAGCTCAGTCAAGCAGGGGAGGGGTAGGTAGATTCAGATGAACGCAGCCAGCAGCCATCCAAGAAAAGTTTGGCATTAAAATCAGGATAATCCGTCGTAATAAGTGCAAAAAGACAATAAATAAAGGACCAATAAAATTAGCGTATAATCCTGACGAGATCAAAGGTAAGATTATAAAACATAGAAGATAAAATCACGCAACAAACAATTTCCGCCGCCAGCAGCCATCCATGAAAAGTTTGGCATTAAAATCAGGATAATCCGTCGTAATAAGTGCAAAAAGACAATAAATGAAGGACCAATAAAATTAGCGTATAATCCTGACGAGATCAAAGGTAAAATGATAAAACATAGAAGATAAAATCACGCAACAAACAATTTCCGCCGCCAGCAGCCATCCATGAAAAGTTTGGCATTAAAATCAGGATAATCCGTCGTAATAAGTGCAAAAAGACAATAAATGAAGGACCAATAAAATTAGCGTATAATCCTGACGAGATCAAAGGTAAAATGATAAAACATAGAAGATAAAATCACGCAACAAACAACTTCCCCGAGAGAAGCGGCAGCCAATTCGTGCCAGCGTACTCTAGAACAGGGGTGG
Source organism: Aldrovandia affinis (assembly GCA_029706075.1). NCBI lineage: Eukaryota > Metazoa > Chordata > Actinopteri > Notacanthiformes > Halosauridae > Aldrovandia > Aldrovandia affinis. Next base: position 11,210,571 of record JAINUG010000002.1, on the reverse strand, counting down.
GCAATTCTGTACTCGCATGGTTTTAAATTCAGACAATTTCTCTTGTAAATAAAGTTTTTGCATCAATAAAAGTGGTTTATTTCCTGGCAAGCGAATCCATCAACAAACAAAAAACAGCAGTGTTTTAAACATTTTCACCTGGAAAATACAGCGTCCTTCTGGATGGCCGTGGTAACCAGATTCTTGAATAGCCTGATTGAGACAGTCCCCCAATACTACTGGCTACTCTGGGAACGCACACACATATTCACTCCCTTTGAAAAGCTAGCCAGCCAACTTCAATTCACAACAATATCTCCACGAAAAGGAGGGGAAAATACTAGCTTACATTGTAATGCTTAGATAAGGGTGGCAGCAGCACAGTAGTCACGCGCCGCGGTTAGCAAAGCCTTGTTTGAACACGACTCATTTAAACCAGAGAGGTATGCCAAGGCAATGCGGTAAACACGCATGTATTGGTCATGATGAAATGTCAGAGGGTTGGGTACTTGGTAGGGCAAATTTTTTCCTTTTCATCCAACGCTAGCTTCTTTTCTGTCCTTTTCAACAGTTTGTGAGAGTTTCGAAGATTGAACGGAGGTGGTGCTCTTTATTATTGACTTCCATTCAATGGCACCAATATTCACATGTTATGTCACGGAGAGAGGATGTCTTTTTCAGAAGGGCCCAGATCAGCTTGTTTGCATAGTGCCACCAGGCCCAGCACCATTGCCCCTGCTAAACCGCCTAAATTGCTTTGGATTCAGCATCGTCCGATTGATGGCTAACTTTGCATGTTCTAGCAGATCTTTGACTTCAAGACACATGTATCCCTCTGGATACCAGTAGCGGCTGTCTGCATTACCCATCATATTACGTGCATTTACAGTCAGATAGGGAACCGCAAATACCAATTGCACTTGACACACAGACGGGCACACACAAATAAACGCTGCCTGCAGCCTATACTGCTGTGACAAACAGCCTAATAAAGTGGTTATCTAGTTGATAGGGGAACACCTGGACAAGCCAATATGGCAGGCTGGATCAAAGACCTGCTTATCAAGGAAACACAAAAATGTAAATATTTAAACACTACGTGTCTTTTGGATATCAATCATGGGCAAAAACAGGAAGTTTATGGAAAAAAAATTGGAATCCAAATTTATCGTGTGAAAAATGTCATATTTAATGGCAACCGATTTCTTCACCTTCATCTAAAAGGCAGCCCAGCTGATGATGTATGAAAAGACAGCAAAAACCTACACACTTCATTGATAAAGAGCCACAAGTGAAAAGGCTCATTTAACAACAAGAACCCAAGTAACAGCACTGGACAATCTTCTGCCTCGGCCACAGGGGAAATTAAATAGAAGTGGTACAGAGGCGGTGTGCGAAAACCCATACTACTTACAAATTACTTAAAAGTATGTACTGTGTACTGTCACCACTGCATTTAGAACATACTATTTAGTATACGAGTATGCAGTATTCTGGAAATGTGCATACTTTCTACTCTAGACTCTACTCAGGTGATGACGTCACTGCTCGATCAGTCTGGCTTACAGGTTCGAGCTTGCTGCTATGATAAAAAGGTGTAGCCAGATAGCCATGTTCAAAATGTCCTAGATGACCGGAAACAGCAGTGTACAGTGAATGCATGCTTCAAATTTCAGCAGTTAGTATGCCATCCGGGAACTTCAAGCATACCACGTCTTGCATACTACAAAACCTTCTAATCTGGCAATCTGAAAAAGGCACACTAAATGGTACGTAGTATGGTTATTCGGACACGGGCAGAGATTGAGACTGACAGGGAGCCTTGTTGTTGTTGCTGATTGAAAAGAGTAAAGAACTGGAACGTGTTTTAATGAGCCAATGAGTCAATAAGTTGTTTTGTGCTAGATTTATATAATTTCTCAACAAATAAAAGGCTGAGAGAAAAGGATGCGTTTTTTGGAACGTGGCCAGCCTGCACATTGTGGGCACTCACGTGGTAACCCATGGTGTTGGCATACGTATCTGCAATCCAGGACATCTCCCTCTCTCCAGTGCTCATGTCAGGGGCAGGGACATCAATGCCCGGTCCTAACAACAACAACAAAACATTGGGAAATCTTAGGTCAGAAACACAATGGTTAGCCATGGAAACTCAGAGAAGCAGAACTGTAAATAATTACACGTTCAAGCTTAGCCATGTCTCGATAGTTCCGGCTTCAGTATACACCAAATCAGGGAGAATAAACGCTTCCATTAACTCATTCTGATGAGTTACTGGAAGTTGGGACAGTTCATCGGTGCACGGCTTTGTCGACTGACATGGTAGCAAAGGGGCTGAAAAAAAGATGTCTCAGGTTAACCAAGGAATTCGGATAATGAAAAACCCATCCATCACATTAACGCTTATTAACAAGGGCAAGGCAACGTACCCCCCCCCGCAAAAAAAAAAGAGCTCTACAATGAAGGTAAATTGAGATGAGATGAGATGGATTGCAGTTTTGGAGTAGGTTAATTAGGGTGGCAGAACCATCGATTGGGAGGTGGGAGGGTTGCAATAGATATACTAGGCCCGATACATTCCAGGTAATGTTTTTCAATCTTCCTTTGCACGCTGATTTGGAGAAAGGGGCCGAGTGCAGACAGGTCTCTTCACACAGGCATTACACATTAACCCAGGAGATAGAGGTCAGTGGGGGCCCCATCAGGTTTGAGGTTTGGTCATTTTGGGTATCAGAAGGGAACTCGCCATACAATACGCATCCCGGTACTATGCACATGAGAAACAGAATTTCTCATTGAGGTTGTGTGAAAAGAAGAGTCATTCATTGCCAGCTACATATTATATTACAGAAGCAGTGGCCAAATATAACAATAAAATCTGCAATCAAGAGCTCCGTCTTTCTATATCTAGTGTAATAAAAAAATGTTAAAGACAATATTGAAAAAACTTAAGCTTGGCTTATCTTTTTGTTTAGCAAAACAATATTTTAACAGAGGTGGCGCTTTCATTTACCGGTTATATGATGTATAATTAAATTGATTCCGAGTACAATAGGCCTAGTGTTGAGCTTGCTGCAACACAAATGCAGATGATGTTATTATGAACAAATGAAATATCAGTAGAACAACAGTGTCGATTCATGGCTCACCAGGAAAGAAATACCGATATATTTCCATACCAATATATTGGGCACACCCTAATTCCATGCTCCTCTTTTTGGTGACAGGTTTCTGAATAAGTGAATAAATATACCGTACCAGTCAAAAGTTTGAGTACACCTGCTGGAAACTAGGTTTATCTCATAATTGACAATGTTTTACACCATATATGTTTCTTTAAATACTTAAATTACAAAAAATACATGTAACGATAAAGAAAAGGAACATCAAAGCAATGTTCATAAAATGTAATTGAAAGTTGAATCTTGGATTCCTCAAAATAGCTACCCTTTGCTGTGATAACAGCCTCACAAACACGGGCCATTCGGTTAATTTCAGCAGGAAACTAACTAACTAGCTAACAGTGCGGACACAGATAACAGCATAAAACAAAAACAAAAAAACATACCGATAAATCCCTTCTTTGCCAGCTCGATAGTCAATCTTCTTGTGATTTTTTCCAACTCAGTGTCCTGTGTGGAGATAAAGAGAATCACAGGATAATCAGAACAGCAGCAACACAGTAGGAAAGCACTCACATACCCACCTTCGTCTGGCTAATGTTCAACCGTAGCGCAAGGAGCAAGATGCAGATTCCGATGAGAAATCTGGGGCTGCTATTGATGATGAATGTTTGCTCACTTCCCTTCACAGAGAGGAAGTGGAGGGTATGACTCTTGGAAGTCCACAGACCAAGCCTGACCATGCCTCTTAAAAAGCATGCCAGAGAAACTCTCGGGCCACGAGCCTGCCAACTGATGCCTCAGCTGTTCTTTCCAAAACTGATGCCAAACACCAATAGATGCCTACCAGCAATGAGCATACAACCAAGCGTTTGTCACGGGAAAGCCACGAGAAAGCCCGGTAATAAACAACGTCCTGTACACAGACCGATATAGAGAACTTTCCATATGCAACAAGCATTTCAACTCCAGTACTCAGCATTCAATGTTTAGTCAAATGCTATTGGACAGTTTTTCCCTCAGAGCTAATTGAACGAATGCATATCTAAACATGCAGAGAACTTTCCACCAACCACCTTCGATCAATATATGGCATTTTTTTTGTGTACTTTCCAATATCGGGATCATAGAGTAGATTGCGGTAGCAAGGAAAAGTCACAGCAGAGTCTCCCCTGTTTTACTGCACCCTGGGGTTGGCTCAGTCAGTAAAAAATCATGACTCAGGCTCGTCTCAAACCTGATATGAAAGTGAAGCCTTCCTATAATTTGGACAATTTAACTTATGCATTTCATCTCCTGCTGGAAACCCAATCACTGCCTCTCTGCAATTTCCTACATGGGTACATGCAGAAGATAAAACGGAATGTGACTGAATAGGAGGGAATATAAGCAGGGTGTACATGAGGGGTGAACACAGAGTGTTGAGCAAATGGAAATCAAAGGAAAACACTTTCATTACTAGTTAGGATGACTCACAAATATAGGCTTAGAAATGCTTGTTGTGCAAAAACAACAAAATGGTTGTGTGTTCCTAACCCCACCCTTTTGAAAATGCAAATGCATACACACATTGCTCCAAACCAGCACTTACAGAGTAGTTCTTTGGGTTGATTTTCACTCCAGCTTTGGCCCCTCCAAATGGTACATCTGGAAGAGACAAATGAAAGGCACTGAAAGGTAAGAAAAGAACTTCAATAAAAGGTGGAATAACTTATAAAATATTTTATCATCCTTCCTTAAAAAACACTCACCCACTACAGCACACTTGTAGGTCATCAAGGAGGCCAGGGCCTTCACCTCATCCTCACACACATCTGTGCTGTACCTGATACCTGAAACAGGAAGAAAATGGCTGATGAATACACCAGTGTTCACATGAGAGCATATGGATGATCAGCCCTCCAGCTGACACAAGATACAAAAACCTGATGAAAAAAATAAAAAAAAAAGAAAGAACAAACACAAAATGTCACCCCAGTTCTGCCAAATAAGAATGGTATTGGAACATCAAAACTAATTCCATACAGTACAGCTTCCAATTGCTAGGGTTGGGCCAGTTTCCAGTCACACTGTATACCGTGGTTTGACCTCACCCCGTTGGTGTCATTTTCAAAACCGCAAGAACTCCATTATGCTCGGTCTAAATAAAAATGCTGCTGTTCCTAAATTCACTATAAGCTTGTGTGACTAACACTGTGAGCGAGGTGAGATAGCTAGTGTCAGCAGAATTAAAAGATTAAGCTAGGTGCTAGTAGTATTCAGTAGTACTATTCATTAGTACTAGATAACTAAAAAGTTAGCCAGCTCGGTTATTGTGAATGTTAGCCAGCTATCTGATACTGCTAGATATGGCGAGACTATCTAGATAGCAAACATTAGCAATATACAGCTCTATCACATTAGCCACATTGTCCTTGTTTACATGGAGACAGTTACACTGGCATGTTAGATGGATAGCTAAAACTTTAGCTAACAAGCTAGTGGATGCTCTGTAGGGTTGCTGGTTAATCTTTCAAAAGTTACTAAAAATGAAACAATTTTGTATTTGCTATAGCTTTATTTCTTCTGGATTTGTTTGTTTTTCTAAACACAAAGTTCTGTGTCATGATCACACATGCCATTGTTATTTATTAAAATTGTTAATGGTATAACAGTGATGACAACATTTTACTAAATATAATTCGATCTAGCACCTATGCTTGCTGCTAATATTGTAGCTAAACTTAGCAAGCAACACGCAATAAAAGTATGCATCGTTTAAAGACTAGTTAGCTAGCTAGCTTACACTTGCCATTAACTGGATGCTTGGAACTTGTAAGGTTTAATGAACTTAAAAATAATCATTTTGACAAGCCTGTTTTTACTTGTTTGAAAGAGTGTCTTGTGATTTTAAGTTCCAATTAATTCCCATGTAAAGTTTCCAGTTTTTTACATTTCTGGATTTTTTAAAACCTAGCTTCTTGTTTGTTAGCTAGCAGCTAGATTACTAACATCAGATAGCAATTGGTTGTAGCTAACGTTAGCAGCTAACTAGTCAGTTAATTGTCATGCTTGCCAGTGAACATTAACATTAGACACAATCATGTTTTTTCAAATTGCTTTAGAAAGGTTTCAGAAACAAAACTGCACTGATGCTTTGTAAAGTTAAATATAAAGTTTTTTTTCACATCCAAGCAAGTGTGTCTAGTTTTTTCCCCTTTTAAATCAAGAAGGTTGGGAATGTGTTTCATTGTGTAAAACAATGTTAAACATTAACTCATTAAGTTTCTATTATGTTGGATTCATGAAAGAAATATGCAACGCAAGTACAACAAGTTGTTCTTTATTCACTACCCCCCCGCCTGTCTGCTTGACGGTTAAACTGCATACCACATTATTTACCAAAGGATGGTATGACGGTTTGAAAATCTGGAAACCGTCCAATCTTAGTAATCGCCAGTATTGGTAGGATACATGAAAATATATGAAAATCAATAAATAGAAAGAAAGCAAACTTGTATATCCTGCTTCTGTTGTACGGGTGATAGTTGCTGTTTGCATTTACCCTTATTAAGTTTATCCAGCTGCAAATCAGACCAGTGCATTCTTTAACCCCAACCAACCAATGGCATCAAAGCTTGGACAGAGGGCTCAGGGAAGAGCCCACATCTGGTACATAGTACAGTATTTACCACAACCAGTCATAACCAAGCAGTGGGTGGCTGGGAAGAGAGAACTCCCCTGGCTGCGCTGACTCACAGAAATGCAGCTAGACTGAACCAGCCATGGGAATAGAAATGTCACCGAGGCCTTCAGGTCTCAATTACATTGCATCTTAAGCATTAATGCACTCTAATGGAAAGTTAACCTTGGACTGACATTATTGTCTCATTGTAGTGTCCAGAAATTGATTTCTTTTCTTAAAACCTTAAGCTAAGCTAACCTGTCAAATGAGTAAAAACTCGATTCCAGGCTGACGCAGAGGCCGGTGATGTAGACTCCATCTGAAACCTGGGCAGTTACTGTACTGTGCGTGCACAGCGGTTTAAAGCACACAAAATGGTTGCAGCTGCATGTTGACTGAAAACTGCCTTTGCAAGAGGGAGAGAGAATGCGGTGTGGGAGAACCAGAGACCAAACACAGACGCTATGACTCACCCTCCCAGCTATTCAAAACCAGGTCTGGCTCAGTTTTTCAAAGAGGATGATGACTTGGTGGAAACTGGGTGTGGCTATTTCTCCACCTCGTTGAAATTCACAGTTCACAGGCCGTGCCATTAGCAACAAAGGCGCTGCTATTGCCTAGCAGTCCAATGTTGACTACAGTAATAAAACCTACAATTGAAAGAAGTGCAACTTTAAGGAAAACAAAGTTGAAATAATACTATGATGGAGGTTTGAATGCAAATGAATGGTAATAAACATGGAAAAAAACAAGAGATACATCCACAACTAGCTGTAAAGAATTAAATAACCAACTTTATTGTGTTTTATTTAAGGTCAAGTGAAACTTCAAAGTCAAAGCTCAGCCAATACCGACAAATACACGATGAGGATCACTATCCAGATTCCACGAAAAGGTGCTCCATAAGCCTTATGCACTCAGCTGAGAGGGACTTTGTTTGCCTCCAACATGAATATCATGTTAAGCGGTACAATTTCCATACAAAATCATTAAACCCCGATTCATATCATATACAGACCATCTGCCACTGACATATTTGGCTGCAGACAAAGCAGCTTGTGCCGACATCATTACGGTAGCGGTAAACAGCGTGGGCACCTCATGCCCGTCTACCACAACTGAAATAAAGCATGACAAGAACCCTGCCAAATGCAGTTATGTATAATGTATAACCTTGACAACACTCTTGAATGAACCCAAACTGAGGGGAGATATTGCCTCTTTGCTTTAAAAAAAAAAAATAAAAAGAGGCTGTATTACCCATCAGCCAACTAACTTCAAACCCATTTATGAGTGCCACCCCCTCCTCTTCTAAGGTGACAGAAACAAACAGCACTCAGAGGGTAAGTGCTCATAGGCCACAGTGTGAAGAGGAAGAGCAGCCCTCTGGACCAGAAAAGGTGCCGTGGGGATTTCAACACTGTTTAACTGCTATGGCAGGCATCCAATCAGTTCTTCACTTGTTCACTGTTGCCAAAGCCAAACTTTCCCTGAGCACTGCTGGGTTTTCCATTGGGATGGGTGGCACTGAGCAGCCACACCAGCCATGCAGTAACTTACGTTTCAGAACTACAGTGGGGAAAAATAGGTGGACAACACTGTAGTTGAATGAGCACCTGATCAGACCTGGGTGAATAATTATTTGAAATAGCCTACCTTAACATTTTAGACAATAATAAACTTCCTGCAGGTTATGGAGTTTTCGAATATTTTCACCAACGTTCAGAACAAAATTCTGCTTTCATGTGTTACTTTACTTTGGTTAGTAACATGTTTTGATGAATGATCAAGGATTTGCAGGAGTGCTTTCAAATGTTACCAGCATCTAAAGAGTTAAAGCATTTCAAATACATATTTGATCCAGGTCTGCACCTGATTCAGGTGATCCCCTCTTTCAACTGGTCATGTGCACTGCAAAGTATAAGAGACCCTCTCATCAGCAAAACAGAGACTAACATCCTCATCCTGTATTACAGTGCATCCCCCACAGCTGCACACCTCTGCCATTACCCAGCAATCACTGCTGTCCACACCTCTATCAGACCCCTCAGATTATGCTCACTTTCACTACAGGTTGACTATACACTAAACAAAATGGTCAGCTCCATGTCTTTACCACTGAAAGTTTAATCTCTGCTATTGGTGAATCTGGAATTGTTCTGATTTGCTGGCTTGCTGTGAATATAAATGAAGGGACATAGGTTGATGACAGGACATGATTGGTAGCAAAGAAACACACAACACCAGAACTTCTTGTTAACTTCTGGCAGACTGTGGCATAGCCACTTATAAGAGCCAAACTGGAAATACACCACCCATGTAAACAAATGGAGCTGCATAGTTGAATTTTGGCTCCATTAAGTGCATAAGCCAGTCTGTCCACTTAACCCTATTTAATAACCCTACCTATAATAAGGAACTACAGAGGATGGAAGGTGCTGCCCATCTGGCTTGCATATAAAACATTGGTGGTTTCACCATGTCTCTTAAAAAAAACTAAAGAAACTATGTAAATTGAAGCCAGTTGTTACATAATATGGAGGAATACTACAGAATGCCAAACAGGTAGAGCACAAACATTCGGTGCTGTTATAATGGAAAGTTTTCAGTTTGCACCCAATGCTTTCTTCCCAGTTAGGCTTATCTGCATTTGCAAAAATAGCCATGGAGACCAATCATATTTTCCATATACTCTGATAATCTCAATCAATTCATTATTGAATCAAACATGTCCTGCTCCAGGAGTAATTTAACATTAAACTGGCCATTGCACAAAATACTGCCGGGCCCAATTCATGGGGGATAATATCACTTTTAATAGGAATACAGACAGTTTAATCACTATTTTTGGAAAACATCTACAAAAACACCTAAAATGTTATAACCTGACCAACGTGGGGCATCAAATCGCTTCCAATAATCCCTAAAACTCAGTTCAAAAGTCACTTTGAATAAACTTTCAGCTCATTGTTGCTCACAGACGGAAAGCGGCCCTATGCCCTTCTGCAGAACAATCACACAAAAACGCTTTCATGAGCTTTAATAGAGGGAAAACAAGATTTATCTGGGGCAATGTGTACTTAAATATCTTAACGCTGTCCCAGGGGGTTGCTGGTTCAAATCACAGTTGGTGAACCGACTGTTGTACATCAATTGCTCGAGTTACATGGCAGTAAAAACGGTTAGACCCTGAACGTGCACGATAACGTTAGCTAGGATGGCGTAGGCAAAGCAGCCAAATCACTCCAAATAATGCTGGCATCCGCTCAGCAGATAAGAAATGTCTTCAGGCTATGTTTTGTTGACAGATTTATTATTAAAAGTAGATTTTTAACTATGCTAACGTTAGACAAATGTAATGAGACGCAAGGAAGTCGATAAATAAACGTTGTAACCACTAGCATAATGGGGCTGCCCTGCTTAGTAAATAAAGGCCGTACTGGATTGTCAGCATTCCTGAACATACGTGTCTAAAGTCGAGATGCTTATTGAAACGATGACATGTAATCTCCCTTTTAATTTTAGACCAAAATTTTAACAACGATCCAATTCAAACTCAAGGCAAGCTGCTATTTTTCTGTCCTTAAGTTGTGCTTCAGTGGGATACTCAGTGCTAGCTAAGTTAGCACTGAGTATCGCACACATACCCATGTACCTCAAAAACACAGAAATGATCAATGACAGTGTTGTGCAGTGTTGCACTCAAGTTGACTTGGTGTTAAAATCATTAAAATAGCTTAGTTCGCCAATACTGGAGCCGTTAAGAGGTTTCTGAAAACCACTGGTAAGCCTTCACTCAATGTCATTAACGTTAGGCTAGCAACGTTACCTAGACTTCTAAGCAGCAGCTAAAATTAACGCGGAGGTTGGTGTGAAAAGTCTAATTAGATAACTTTTTCTATCCTGGAATAGTTTTTGGCACAACGTTAGCTAGTACTAAACGCCGATTTCAAAGGGATGCTAGCTAGCTATATGTTAGGCAGCTAGCTATATGTTAGGCAACTAGCACCAACTCTGCTGGCTGGCTAACGTAAGGTCAACTATCAGTCATTATAAGGAAAATAGCAAATCAGTTCCAACAAGATAACGCTAATTAGCTTCTAGTTACACAGAGAAGACTAGACTGCGAAGCTGGCGAAGTCGCAAGAAACCGTCGAATATAATCAAAGTTAGCCAGCCAACAGTTGTTGCTTCTCTACGGAGAAAACCCTCCCCCGCCCCCAAAGTAATATCATCACTGTCCACATTGTTTACTGGCCCGGGTGCCAAAAGCAAGACATGCTTTACCTCCTTTACAGGGCGTCCTGTGCTGGCTGTGTTGGGCACGATACGCCTCGATCACTTCCCACTCGCCGTTGTCTCGTTTGATGGGGAACGCCAGGCTCAAGACGTGGTTGCACGGCTTGATAATTTTGAGTATGCCTCGGACGCGGTGCCTTTTCTGCTGCGGAGTTTCCTTGTTCCTCAGGTCTTCCACCAGTTTGTCTTCGACAATGCTGGCGCCGCGGTCAAAGAAGCCTTCCACCATCGTGCAGAAGTTGGGATTGTCCTCTTCGACGGCTTCGCTGTAGTGGCGAACCCGCATCAGGGACGCGGAAGCAGGCAAAGCGGAGTCGACACATGCCGAGGCCAAAGCGCTAACGTTACCTGCTCTACGAGTGAGTAACTCCCCAAGATACCTGTACATTTCAACAAAGGTAAAGGCGAACTGGCACTGTGTTGTAAAAAAAGTAATAAGTATGAGGAACAATGTGGCCTGGGGAAAGAAAAAACGAACGAGACAACGGCTCCTCCTCACAACGATCCGTCCAGCATCTAACTGACTAACTGACAGCGTTCATATCGTTCCCTCCTTGCTTTAAACAGCAGACATTCCCAGCGCACACAGGGGGAGGGCCGTGTGGAGCGAGGCGTTGTAGGATGCAGCAGAACAGTGCGCGCTCACGTGCACTTTCCGTTTTTTTAAATTTAAAACAATTCAAATCTTAACGGACAGAGCAGAGCGTAATTTTATATGATCCATTTACAATTTAATTTGAAGTTTCATTCGAATTTAATTTGAAGTTGTATGCATATTTGTAAGTCCCTCTGGATAACAGTCTGCTAAATAACTACATTTAAATGTTAATTTTTATAAATGAATGCAAAGATAAAAGGTAAAACATTAGCTAAAGTAGCTAGTTATTTATATAAATTGTATTGTTTATTGTTTAAAAGATTGACATTCAACTAACAATGTAATTGTAACTAGAAAGGAAAGTTTGATTTTCAAACTTTAGATTGCCTCTGGCGAATTTTAAAAGCCTAGAAATGACACTATGGAGAGTTATGTTTTTGTCAATACTTTTCATATTATAATACTTGGTTTTAATACAACATTTGGTAAAGTATTGTAATTCGGACAATCAGTAGTATGTTATAAATTATATCATCAGTTTAGATGGAGGGATTAAGGGATAGATGGATGGATAGATAGATAGATAGATAGAGAGGATGTAGTAGGTTATACTTATTTATAGAGATACAGAATATTTGGGTTTGTAAAGTATTCTAATTCAAAGTGATGTAATAATCAGAATCAGAAATACTTTATTGATTCCCGAGGGGAAATTGGTTACGCTGCAGTTGCTCACATATACACAAGTGGGGAAATGAATAAGAATAGAGAAATACTAAATATAACTAAATAATAAAGACAATAAAATAAGGATAAATATGTAAATCAAAATGTCCAGTCAAGTATGTAAACCTTGCAGTAGTAAGGCTTTAATGATATCAGCTGGATGAAGGGATGGATAGATGGATGCACAAAGAGAGGATGAGCAGGTAGTTTTTTACATTTGTTTTACACAGATTTACACTGTTTGTTTTGGCAAAAGTACTGTATTTTGGAGTATTATAATAGCCAGGCCAATGATGACATCAGCTGGGATGGATGGATGAAGGGAGGAATGGATGGGCAGAGAGGGAGAAGAAGGACTGAGGTTTTGTTATACATGTGTATAGAGATTTACAGTATATGGCTTGATAAAGTATTGTAATTCAGACAATTATAATAGCCTTGCAGTAGTAATACTGTTGGCTGTCCGCCCCAGGGGGATGGGGGAAAGGAAGCCGGCATTATTGCTGTGTGTGTGTTGGAATCACAGTCAATAGCGTTACGTCTCGAAGGAGGTGCCTTTGTCACTGCCAGTCCCAGAGCAGCGGCTAGTCCCAGACTTGCAGGCAGAAATGTTATTTATATTTATTTATATATAACCAAATGATATTTATGTACAGTAATTGCAACATATTGTTCCTCCATATAGCAACCTATTTGAATTTATACACAGAAATGTATTTACTTTTCTACCAGGTTATCAAAAATGAAGACGCAGTGAAAGGAGGTGTGAATTTAAATGTATTCATTTATTTTCGATTTTACCCTGTTTTTCTCCCAAATTGGTAGCCAATTACTCCCGCTGTGCTTAGTTCAATCCCCTCCCTCGTAGTTCGCTGCCGTAGCCCTGTGACCGGCAGTGACAATGATGAAGTGCTGCCTCCTCCGAGACAGCACTCGCCGAGCTGTCGACTGTAATTCCGGTACCCCAGAACCACTCCTGTGCGCAGCGAACTGTGTCGGCTTCCTTCCCCCCTCCCTGGGGCAGACAGCCAATTGCCGCCCCGATGGCACTCCTGGCCAGAGCCGACCCTGGCGCGACGGGGAATCGAACCCCGGTTGCCATGGCCAGCGTCGGACGTTGAAAGCACTAGACCACGCGGGAGGCCCCAAAAGAATCTAAATTTAGCGTTGACTGAACCCCAGCCATGAACCCCAGCCACTGATGTTTGTTTTCTTTTGGGGGGTCAAAGACAACTTCTGAGTTGTTAACCATGGATAGCAACCAGAGAGAGGCCTGTTCCTAGAAAGCCATAACCCAGTAGGTTTGCAAGGTCACTTCAGGACATTAGGTACACTTGAATAAGTGAATGTTTTTAAAATGTGACTAAATAATGATGAAAACACATTTATGCGCAACTAAATGTGTCATAAGGTGCTTGCTTCACTGCTAAGGCTTGACCGATTATAAACCCACTCTCCTTTACATAGGACTAATGCTATGACCGAAACTACAACTGCATACATTGAGAATGAAAGGCTAGATAAACAAGCTGTGCTTTATTACTCACATCAGCTACAGCAAAAATACACTAGCATGGCAAGAAGTAAAAAAACAATCTTAGTATAATTCTTACCCGTAATCCAGAAAATATTGCCTCCTGATCCAAGAGGATGCACATCAAACGGAAATGTACTCGCACTCAGGTGTAATCATCATACACAAGAAAAGCAATGAAAGGTGCAAAGTGCAGCAAAGGGATAATGAGGAGGAGACATTACAGTATGCATGAGTATGTGCTGTGCTGTAAAATGTCCAGTGTTAAATCAACTCTGATACAGTACATTTTACTCTGACAGTACATGTGACCCCTCTTGGACTCTTGAAAACGGACACTGATAACTTTACTGTGTAGCCTGTTTTCCGCACTATTTTTAATTATTTTATTTTTTTCACAAGTTTATATATCATATTGTTACACTGCAACACGTCGCAGAGGTTGCGTTGATGTCGCAGAGGGTGTTGCAGTCGCTCGAGCATGTAGAGGCCTGTGTACTGTGTAACAAGTACTTAAAAATAAAATATGTATTAATCAGGTATAGGTGGTTACATGGGTACAAGGCAATATGCAGTGTAACAACATGATATATAAACTTGTGGAAAAAAAGAAAAAAGAAATAGTGCGCAAACCTGGATGTAATAACATGTGTACATACGCAGTGTTTACATATGTTATATGGTTTTGCACTACTACAGGTATTATGTATACACAACAAATACTACTGTGCAACTAAGGTGAACTTACATAGTACCAGCATATGGTATTACACGCTGGTACACGTAATGACAACTGCAGCCACAATATATATATTTAAATATTTATTTTTTTCATATTCAAAAAATTGAATGTGAAGAGTGTCAGTATTCAGAATATGCTTTAAAAGCAGGCAAATAGTGGCGATGTCCCGATGACGTGTCTTGAATCTGTACACCAATAACCACTGCAAACGCTGAATCTCCAGCTTGACTCCAGAGAGATGCTGCCAAATGAATGAACACTAACACACGAACTACTGAATATGTCCTTCTATTATTGGGAAATCGTATCATAAATATCCAATAGAGGAATAGCCCTGGAAACTCCGCACCCAAACTACAGCTTCGTGTGCTCAGTTTAGAAAAGGGGCCCAGTTTACACGCAGCTTGTTCCTATTTTTTCCTTGTGGATTCTTGTGAGTACAGTGTTGGCTAGGGGCGAAATGTTTCTACATGCGTGCACGCGCGATAAATTGTTTTTTTCCCCTCTAAACTCCGCGTGCGCGCTTCCTCATATTTAAAGGCGTGTCGGAGGATGTGCTAGGGGCGTCAGCGACGAAGTACAGAACATAGGAATGGAGAAAGTACAAACGGATGTGGAGAACGCACTTGTGAATTCATTGTGAATAGAGAGCAAAGTTTGGAATTTGCCTACAAGAAGACTCATTTTAAGTCCTCTAATGTACTTCGGATTATATATTTGTATTAGTGAAGTCAGTAGTTATACTTGTTTCGTAAAGGTGGGTTTAAGAATCTGATTCAAAGTTTGGTTTTCAGTTCCACAACGCGTTAAAACATGCCAGGTTCGGTTCCATGGCAGCAACGCTGGTGACGCATTCATTAACCATCCCTCTGTAAAGACACTGTGAAAGTTACTATCTGGCGTTTTACGTCGTACGTTTAAATGTAGTTTACAAGTGGATGATATTGAGGGAAATGGGCCATATTTCCATACTTTACGTATTCGTGCTAGATATGAAACAGTCAAGTCGACTAACCTATACCATATTGCAGCCTATTTAACGCTTTAAATGGAATAGCAGAACCTTAAAGTCATTAAATACGTTGGTAATGAGTAATAAGTAGGCTACGTATACTTGATAAAATCTGCTATTTATGAATCTGAGAAACACTGAAACAGGCTGCCCTCTGAAGCAAGCAGCCCTCAGTGTCGTACGCTCCAGCCTCTCCCCATTGGACGTTACTGTAGGACATGGCGTGTCAGGGATTCGGATCAATGAGAACTAGGCTGTTCTGGTTTAGCTAACAGGACGTCCCCAAACAAAGAAGAGCATATATGCCTTCAGAAATGTGTGTCATACAGATTAGGAGGCTAGAGGAGAACAGGAACACTTTACAACATAAGTCTATGAGGCATAAAATTATCTTCCAATTTCATAAATTCAATGGCGTGCTGTAAAGGTTACCAATGAGCAGTCATGGACCAAACACATAGAGATTAAGTTATTTGCAGTGAAAAATATCTTGCTTAAACCTACCATTAACAAAGCCCCCCCCCTGTGAATTAAGTCCTAATAATGTGAATATTTTCATAGAAGCACATCCTTAACTAGCCAATAGTTTTACATATCCATTTATCCACAGAAGCATATCCATATCCATATGGTTCTGTGTGGCTCAGTAGGTAGAGCATGGCGTTGACGCTTAGGTTGTGGGTTCAATTCCCACTGGGACCACATGTACTGAAAAATGTATGCATTTGCTACTGTAAGTCACTTTGGATAAAAGTGTCTGCTAAATGGCATGTATTATTATTTATACAGCAATTCAAGCACCTTGCTCAAGGGTGTAACTGTACCAAACTCACTTGGGACTCGAACCTGCAAGCTTCTGATCACAAATCCAGTTCCTTTGCAACTGCTCTATACAGCAATGCTTGTATGTACTATACAGAACTTGTTTTACCACATGCCATGTGTAAGGCTGTTCCATCCATTGTACAGCAGAGACCAAAAGGGAGGCCAATGAAGTGAACCAGTTAGGAGGCCCTGCCAGAAAATCACTATCTCCACTCAGTTTCCATCAGTGGTCTGCACTGAGAGGCCTCCGATTGGTTATTATTCTCCTTGTTTGTGGCACACTCTCACTTTTGCAACAGATCTTTTGACAAAGCCCTTTCTCAAAATGTGCATTTACCATTGATAAACGCTTGCAGTCTACTGTATTTATCTTTGAACACTGTCAGGATCCTATAAATATTTATTTTGGCCTCTGTAAAGTGTAGGTGATTCTAAATCGGTCCCCCCCTTTGATCTATAAACACCAATGGTGTTATTCAGTCAGTAGCCATTTAAGCCATGGAACATACTGGAGGCGTCACAGTTGCTGGGTGTATCAAAGGGCATTAGTAACCTGGTCATTCTGGGTGATACTGGTCTCTTCTCCCTCTGTTTCTCTTCCTCTTATCGCACTGTATCCACCCCCCCCCCCCACCCCCACTCCGTCATATACACAAACACACACAGTCTCAGGGCTGAGACACTGGAACTTTGGCCCCATCGCTCCGATTCAGCACTTACCGCCTTTCCTGCTCCATTGTCTCACCACAGATTTGCTCTTCTTATTTGCTGCGTTCAGCAGTACAAATAGAAAAACAGAAAGGCATTGATAGGGAGGGACTTTGATGTATTGATTTAATGTCAGCTGGTTATATAAAGGCATGGTGACATAATTAAAGGTGTGGTGTCATGATTAAAGGCATGGTGTCTTTAATTAACTTGAACTGCTTTAATTTTCATTAGGATACTTCTTTAGGAAATCTTTAGGATTCTTGTATTTAGTGGACGTTATATGGAGAGGAACATCACACAGGGAAAAGCTTTTCAAGTACTGTAATACTTTATCAAATATTTTTGGTCAAATCATGCTGTAAAGAGGGTGACTTTTTTGGACTTTTTTTTTTACACATAACGTCCTACATATTTCTTTAAAAAAAAGTTGTGATCAAAAACCTGCTTTGATGTGTAGGAAAATTGTGACAGCTCACCATTGCCCTGTTAGAGTGGGTGTTTCTCTCCCTTTCATATTTATTAATCACCCAGCTCGTCCGTGTCTTTAAACCATGGTGGATAACATTCAAGTTGTAATGAACACAAATAGTGAGGTATTAACATGTACACTGTAAACAGTGCAAAGACTCATGCCATTGCAACCATTTATATCACATTTCCCAGGCATCGCAAGATCTGTTATGGTAAAGAATCTGTAGCACAGGACTAATCGCAGATACGTATTCAAATGTTCTGTTTAATGACGTAACTAAACCCCCGGAAGAGATGTTAATGTTTGAAACCATGTTTCTCAGAGAGGCATTTGAGGTGAACATTTTTGGCACGATAGTTGAAATGCTTCCCCTTTAATGAAATTCAAAAGATAAAGGCCATTACCCTTCTGTTTTCCATGTATTTTGATTGAACATGATAAAGTATGTTTTATGTGACCCAGTGATGTGGCAGGTTTGCCTTTCTCGTGCCACCAGTTTGCTCTCTCCACACCTCGTACTCAGCATGATATTCCTCTCCTGTCTGGTCACTGTTGCGATTTGAGAGGGTCAGGGTTTACCTGGAGGGCAAGAAGCGAAATCCCAGGTGAACTGAGACAGGACGCAGTGTTCCACGGTGAAGCGATTGATGTTCCCAGAAACTAAACGGGAAACAGCACAGGGATCTGACAGCTGGAAGGGCTTGTCATGCAGCCCAGGCCTGTGAATTTAAATTATGGGCCATGCGTCTTTCTCCCTGCTCAGCCCCTACAGAGCGAAGCTCCACCAGGCCACTTAAAGGGCACATAGAGGTTCTTCTGTGCCACTAAAACTCAGGGAAATTGTTTGATTGGACCATGTTAGTCAGTTATTCACCTGGGTTAATTTTCAAACACTCGCTGATTTTATATTCTCAGAACACATTCAATAAATTGCGTATTCATTAAGCGAGAGTGGTCAGGTAGAGGTCTGGTAATTTGTTTCAGTTAACATTGTGTGCCGTTCTCTTGAATGAGGGCAGCGTGTGACATCAGAGAAGGCTGTGCACTGCGGTCTTCTCATATCTCACGGAGGAGCTGTCAGGATCCACGTTTCTGTCCCAGTATCACTGCGCTAACTTACGTTTGACCCCCGACCATCACACCATATCTTATTTCCACACTTCTGCAGTCTGATAGCCAGCTCTCCCTCTACTGTACAACGTTCTGGTCAGTTTGAGGAAGTCTGTGAAAGTGAAAGACGGGCTGTTGAAGGTTTAACCCCCCTACCACCCCAGTTGTTTTGGATTCTTAAGCTGAATTCCTTTTGAGTATCAAGTTCGGAACACCATTCGGGGTTATTCAGGGGTTTCAGCCCATGTGCGTGTGCTGAGCAGCGTGTGAGAAACTGAAACTTCCACAATTTGTGCATTTCAGATGCACCTAAAATATGTGCTGCTTAAGTTAGGTTTTGCTTGTTTGTGCTGACACCTGTGTTCTGTAAAAGAATGCTGAAAGCCCCTCTGCTGATTTACTGCTCCTCATATTCAAGGTCACAAATGTGAGCAACGGGTGTGTAAGGGAGAGTTCACTGTCTGAGATACAGTAGCTTTTTTTTGCGTAAACACACACACACACACACACAAAGTCACACACATACTCATGCACGCATGCATTTAACACACACACATAGTCTCTCACACAGTCACACGTATACATACACACACACACACACACACACACACACACACACAGAGGGAAGGATGTGGAGCTTTCGCACCCATGTTCTATATTTCCCACAATTCCACACTCCCCCGTTGGAGTCCCCGCACACTTGTTTGGGTCAGGGCTGCTGAAGTTCAGCGCAAAGACGAGCTCAGGCTCCCCCTGCCAGCCCTCTGATGTCTGAACACACAGCTGGGTATGAGTCCGACATCCCGCACTGGACTGGAGCTGATAAGACATTGGCCAATGTTCCAGAGTTCTGCTCGCATTGAGAGATCCCCGAATGATTAACCAGAGCGTTTTCCCCTGGGGGCTGACGAGAGGAATGGGGCAGGTGGGGAACTCACACCCCCACGTCCTGGCTTCTCATTACACTCTGTCTGTCTCCCTCGAAATGTATTATCGTCAATCAGCTCCTGGAGCACCTCTTCTGCGCTATTACAGTTTCAGAGAACTGTCTGGTTTGATTTGGACGTCTCCGCTTCAGTATTCAAGCATACAACAATGTCTTTGCTTTTATTCCCCTCCATATTGCTTCGAGAGTAAATACGCCCCCATCGCACAGCGTTCAGTGGAAGGAGAGTGTGCTCGGTGTAGATTTCAGAACTGAAGACTCTCACATCCATCACTAGATATATTGCTACTGTGCGTAGTTGGATAATAAGTGTAACAGCTGTATCCGGAGTGTTTATTTTTAGTAATGTTATTGTGCTTAATTGTGTGCTAGAGCCAAGCTGCCAGTCTATCTTCGGTCTCTCCTGTGGGAAGGGCAGAGGCGCACTAAAGGTGCTGTTTTCAATGATAAATTCTCACCCTCCTGTGACACACACTGCCTGTTTCCTTTCTCCACAGCCTGGGCGTACATTTACGTCTCTCGACTCGCTGGGCCAATCAATCACTCGCCAGGAGCGCGAGTGTGCACGTGCGTGCGGGCTCAGGTGGGCTC
Source organism: Aldrovandia affinis (assembly GCA_029706075.1). Taxonomy (NCBI): domain Eukaryota; kingdom Metazoa; phylum Chordata; class Actinopteri; order Notacanthiformes; family Halosauridae; genus Aldrovandia; species Aldrovandia affinis. The sequence continues at coordinate 11,190,240 of JAINUG010000002.1, read as the reverse complement.
AGGTGTGTGGGAGATGGATTGGCGTCAGGTTTGGAGTTCGCAGGCTTCTTCAGAGAGCGTGATTGAGAGGGGGCGGGGTTTACCACGTGACTTCGCTTCTGGAGCCCAAGGGAAGGAAGTGTCTTTGTGATTATGACATCACTCCACCAATCACATAGGAGCTACTTTGAATCATATTCAGAGGCCTTGAAGCCCTTTGGTGGTAATAATTTAGATTCCGTGTAGTCTGGCAAAGGTGCATATCACCAGTATTCGCACTCACATTTGTACTTGTCCTCGAATGAAAGCACTACACAGTAATGCCCAACAATGTTTCAAGTGCATAGGAAATGACCTCGATATCGAAAAGGGAACACGCAAGACCTTATAATAACAATGGATTGCATTCATATAGCGTTTTTCATCTCGTGATCTCAAAGCGCTGTGGTGGAATTGCTGAGCCATTTAAACTGAGGGACGATGAGGTGGCATATTGAATGAGCCACGTTGCAGATTTTGCTAGGACACCAGGGAACCCCCTATTCCTTGAGATAAGTGCCACAGGATCTGTAATGACCACAGTGAGTCAGGACCTCGGTTTGACCTCACAATCGAAAGATTACGTCTCCCTGTCACTGGGGCTTTACTTGGTCAGATGAAAGGCCGCCCCCTACTGGCCGAACAACACCACTTTCAGCAGCAGCTTAGCTTCCCCAGAGTACTCCCATCCAAGTGCTAACCAAGTCCACACCTGCTTAGTTTCATCCTTTTGGCAGAAGCAGAGTACACGGTGGTATGGCTGCTACCCAATTTCTAACAACAACAATACAAGGAAAAGAACGGCAGAAAATCCATAGCCTGGCGATGGTTAAATATTTGATTTGTAACTTAAGACTGTCCATAGTCTATAGTTATGTGTATTTTGTTAATTTGGATGGTGTCCAGGGATCCAGTGAGAACACTCCCACCCCTCTCGAGTCCGCTCCAGGAAGTGTTAAATATCCACACTATGTTTTGTGGACGTCGTTCTCACCGGTGGCCATCACGCAATAATAACAGAGCGATGCAGGACATCACATTTGAAACATTAATAAAGTTATCCACCGAAGAGCGCTCAGGTTTCTCACTCAGAGGGAACCCCGTTCCTGCGCCCGTCTGCGGTTCGTCGTCGCTTACTCTCTCCGGCAGCGCGCGAGCCCCCTGGAAAACACATGATCTCTTATTCTTGGCTTAGAGTAAAAATACTGGCCCAAGAATGCTGGGTAATTTGTGCCTGTTGTCACCCCTACCTCAGAGCTGAGCATGAGACTGGTAGGCCTCAGCGTGTCCCCAGTGTATGTGGGCCAGCTGTATGTTTATGTCATATTATAAGGAATATTTTCGGTGCAAATGTGCCCTCTGTGGCCCCCTGAAGAACAACTTTTGCAATTAAAAATACTGTGGTGGAGTTTTTTGTCTGCCTTCCCTAAATATAACCACGGATACATATACATCAGAGTGGACAGAGTAACTGCAGCTACACTTACGCGTACAACCCACACTGCATATTTTTATCGAATTCAATGAATTGGCTCTACTACACAGTAACCATCTCCCTGTGACGCAACCTCTCTCTGTCACTTTGCCCTCACACTGACCCTGTGAACGGCAATAGGGACCGGTGTTTGTTTACTGTCATTCGTTATCTTCCTGGGAGTTTGGTGTGCGTCAGCTCGCGTCACTGCAGGTGGAGCGCTGGTAGGGAGGGGCAGGATTTACGGCTCCAGAAAGCATGCGTACACTTGCACTGTCGTGTGTCCTCTCTGCTGTCTGCGAACACCAACACTGCCCTGTCCAGGCCTGTGCAATCAAAGGTCCTCTCCTCTGCGCATACCGACACTGCCCTGTGCAGTCGCATGTCCTCTCTGCTGTCTGCGCATACATACATGCTCCTACTCTGCTGTCTGCGCATACATACATGCTCCTACTCTGCTGTCTGCGCATACATACATGCTCCTACTCTGCTGTCTGCGCATACATACATGCTCCTACTCTGCTGTCTGCGCATACATACATGCTCCTACTCTGCTGTCTGCGCATACATGCATGCTCCTACTCTGCTTGCATACCCCCTCAGTGGCCCCTCTCCCGCTTTCTCTACCCCCTCTATCTTCTCCTCCTCCCCATTCAGGCTCCTGGTTTCCCAGCAGGAGTGGCGTAATCAATCACGGTCCGGTTTCACACTGCTAACTCCTGTGTCATTGGCTCGTGTGCTGACCACACCCACTGTCTGAGTGGAGGGCACGGTGGGAGTTCTACATTACACCGCATTTGTTTTATACCAGGGACGGGCGAACAAATACATACAAAAGGAATGTAGATGTTTTAAAGAGGCTTTTACTAAATTTCTTCAATTACTATTCCTTTCTGAGCCATAAATATGTGCTCCTTTCAGCCGTGCTCATGCATAACATTCTGTGTACTTCGCCGAACGTGCGGAACTGTACAGAGAGGTTTTTGTACCCAACCATGCTACTATAACTGTGTCCATCTGTTATTCTCACGTTTTTTATCATCTTACGGCACCGCTCGGCACATGCTATAATTTCAAGCCGCACTATTTAAGATAGGTTTAAGATTTACATGGCTAAAATCCACCACAGTTTCACCACACCAAGTTAAAAAGAAAACAGGAAATATGGATTTCTACTAGATTTACATTTCTATTATATATACATATATTTGTGGGTTGTCAAAATAATTTGGTGGTAGTATTTTGGGGGGCTTCTGCTTTTATATGATTATATTTTATTTTTTATATTATTATATTTTATATTTTGTATTTACTATTGGCAAAATGTGATAGTTACTGTATTTTTACAAAAAAGGGTCATTTTTTAATGTCAAAGGACATTTATTTATTTATTTGCACACTGGTTTAAAAACAGAGGACATAACAAAAAATAAAATATATATATATAATCACATAAACAGTGCAGGATGGGGCTAGAAACCCCAGAGTACATTTTACATTTACATTTTAGGCATTTAGCAGACGCTCTTATCCAGAGCAACTTACATAGTTTACATACAATCAATTTATACAGCTGGATATTTTTACTGAAGCAATTCAGGTTAAGTACCTTGCTTAAGGTACAACGGCAGTGCCCCCACCTGGGAATCGAACCGGCAATCTCTGAGTTACAAGCCCAGTTCCCTAACCATTACACTACACAGCCACTTTATATGGCTTATATGGTGCCTCACCCTCATCAGTGAAAACAAATCAAACAGGTAAACAAATCTGGATGTGTCACAAAGCACACCAGTGTGACCAGTTCTGAACCGGCATCGGAGCTGTCAGCAAGGAGCACACCTTTGTGCACACTCCCAGATTATAGTACAAGGATTAAACTCACACGCTGTTGAGGTATTTCAAACCATCGTCTGAATGCATATGCAATATGTGTGAGTACATTTTGTTATCAGTAAAATGTAACAAAAGTGTTTGACAAAACAGCCATCAAACTAATCGTTTTGGCTTTTTGAATGTGTCCTGTTTATTTTTGAATTTTTATTTTACAGCTTATGTCATTCGTTGTCCTTGCCTTCCCTCAAGGTGAGCCAGTATGTCTGGGCCTCACAGTAGTACCTGAGCTGTCAGTCATCTACTCACCATGGTGGCGTTGAGAGAGTTCAGCTGCTGTCATGGGAGGCAGGGGCGATGTTGGTGACCTTGTGTGACTGATAGCCTCAGTGAATGACGTTCTGAGTGGGGACAGCCCCAGGACTCACTACAACAGCAGCTGGCATATGGAAAAACACAGCCACACTCTGTTACACTGTGAGTGAGCATTACCTGCACTGACCCCTGCTGGCCAGTGGACACATTACTTGAGAACACCCCCAACACACACCATATACAGTATATGATCGAGGCAACTGTACTTTTGCACTTTTATGAATGCCTTTCCTTATCGTTGAACATCACATCCTACCCAAAACAAGAATACATTTGGGTAGTGTTTTTTTGCCACGGTAGATCGAAATGTCGATTAGATTTGTTTTGTTCTCTGAGTCAGGGAGTTAACTGTATGTGAAGACTGTGTGTGTTTGTATTATTCAAAGCATCTCTGTGGTTATGCAGTGACGTAAGCCTGCCCCCTGCCGTATCCTAGACACACGGTCAGGTCGTGTTCATAACAACCTATTATTATCGCAGCACTTCGTATTACTTCTGCTCTGTTCAGCTGGGGAAGTGCGGGTATGATTAAGCTGTGCGTGGGCGCTAGGGTTCTGGAACGCATTTCTAAGGAATATGTTTCAGATCTGTTAGAGAGCACGCACTGGAACTTATTTTGTGAAAATCGCCTCGATGCGATGTTTAGTTTCAATGGGAAGTTAGGGAAGTTAGGGTTCAGTCCTCTTTCATCTGTACCAGCCGTGTTCTTATTCGATTGAAAGTTCTTCGCAGACTTCATATCTCGAAAACAAAAATATAAAAACTGCACAGGAGGTGGTTCCTACGTGTGACAGATGTCTTGGGACTTTATTTAGTTCTCCCATTCAGCAAGTTGAGCTAGATCTCTGTTTTTCTGCCCAAAAAATCTAGTCAGTAATGAGTAATTATGGCTTCGTCTATAAACATCAAATTACCCAACTTCCTAAGTATGTGACAATCTGCTGCTCGTGATTCCCCCCTGCTGGCCAGCCATCACAGGTGCAGTTGATTTTGGCGGTTCAGACAGGCTACTAGGCTTGGTGACTGCGTCTGGCCCAAAGCACAGGCGACCAGCTGCCAGGCTGCATGGCCCCGGCTGACCTTCAGAAAGAGTTTTGCAGAAGCGCCTCCCCTCCACAGCACCTGGTCTGATTTGGCTCCAGTGCATAAGAGGATGAGAAAGACCTTTGTTTGGATTGTACTAGGATCACAGCTTGTATTTCATTAAAGAGCTTGTAGCTTGGTCTTATGAGTGGTTGGTGAGATGTGCGCACGCCTCTGTAAAGGTAATTTACCTGGTGTGCGTACTTGTTACCACTAAAGACCAGCCCGGATAGCATACCTTCAAGATCCCATAATAAATAAAAAGTTACAATTATAATTGCAATGCAAGCGACAGTCCAAATTGACCTTTGAGCTAAGATTTGTGTTGATATTCCTGCTGAATACTGTATCCACAGTGTCACAAGTGTCTTTAAAAAAAAAAGATTGACTCAGTGTTCAAATGAGGATAGAGCTGCAGGATGGTGACCTTGTTTGTGACCTTGACTCTGTGACCTTGGTGTGACAAACCTTCCCTAACCACACACCCTCATATCTTATTTTGTTCACAGATTCCACCTTGCTGAGGTCTTTATAAACGGTGGTGGAGAGAACCTCACACTTGTAGCGGACCCCAAGTGAACAGTGCAGCGCTCAGAAAGGTTCACAGTGCCATGATGGACAAGCCAAAGATTCACATTTTCCTTGGTGCCCCGACTCTCTCCCATGAAACTGCAGCCAGTACTGAGCGAGACGGTGGTCAGTGGGAGACTCTGGACCTCTGTTTGCAGGGTGTGAGGTTGCGGCCCAAGGGGAGCGGGCATGGAGCTCAGGGAGGTGACATGAGCGCCGTGGGCAGAGCACCAGACGAGCAGGACAGGACCGACGGCACCAATGAAGGCTTGGGCAGGTTGAACTTTGACCCGGAAGTCTCGCCGGACAAAGACGCCCCCGTCTTTGGGACAGAGGAGGAACGCGCGAGCGCCACAAAGGCCAACGCAAACTCAGAGGGGAGGATTCCCTCCCGAAGGAAGAGGGCCGCCCACGACGAGCAGGGCTTGTGTCCTGGGACAGTGAAAGAGTACCTGGACAGCTGCTTCCCAGCTCTGGAGCCTGGACCGGGGGCGGAGCCTGGACCGGGGGCGGAGCCTGCTGGAGGGGAGGCCCCGCCCCGCCTGTCTCTGGAGGCGGAGTACCTGAGCGCCTGGACAATGAGCCAGACGCTGATGCTGAAAGGGAGGCTGGGGCCACAGGCGGGGCCCGGCCCGGAGAGTGCGGGGGGGGTTCCTCATGCACCCGGAAAATGTGCCCCCACCTCTTCAGGGAGCACCCCGGAGCTGTTCAGCCCCACGAGCAGCCCGAAGGAGAGGGAGGCCCGGGGGGCCCAGGAGGGCTCTTCTCAGGAACTCTTCGACGCACTGAGCGAGAGGCAGGAGGAGGGGGGCGTGGTCCTGGAGGCCACGCCCGAGGGGGTCCTCTGCTCGCAGGGCGGTCCCACCACCGGCAGGCCACGAGCGGCAGAGGAGGGAGGGGGGTCTCTGCGGGCCCTGCCCGGACCCAGTTCTGCTTTACAGACCTCTCCTGCATCCCCCTCCTCCAAGAAGAGCAAAGTGTTCCCGGACGGGGTCAGGACCCAGGGGGCGGGACAGACACGCGTCCCGCCCCAGGGCGGACCCACCACCCTTCTGGCCAGATGTGTGGCCATGGGCGTGCACTACTCGGTCTTGGTTGCCGTGGTGTACCCCTGCTTCCTGAAGGAGATCAAAATGAAGTCGGGGACCTGGGCAGGGTCTACCGTTCCCCTGGCGACCATTGTGGTCACTGACCAATCGGGTGTTGATATGAAGGTTGTCCTATGGAGGACTGCGGCATTCTGGGCCCTGACGGTGAACCCAGGAGATTTGCTGCTTATTACAGGTAGAGACAAATGTACACACATTTATACAGCTTGGGTTTGAATTTTTTTTTTATTACAGTGATTTATATATATTATATTAAGTTTCAATAAGATTAGAGAATATTAAAAGCTTTAAAAAAGTGGGTATTTAATTCAAATGATTTGCTCAGATGTGGAATTCCAGCCTAGGCAACCACATAGCAAAGGCTACAGGTATAGGTATTTTGCATACATTAAGGTGAACCTAACACGATCGGTTTATCAGCTGCGCTGTGAATTTCTGAGCTGCTGTCTCTTACAGAGCAGCATACATTCACAGACTCCCCAGTGTGCTTATCAGGCAAAAGAAACACAGGCTGTCGAAGGGGCTAAAAACACATCTGTGGGCTTTAAACATACAGGAGAAGGAGACACGTCACAGTTCCCTCCCAAGTGGCGGTGGTTTGCCTTTTAATGCATCGGCTGCCCTTTGTGTCACAGGTCCAGCTGTCGGTCCCCGCGGCTGAGACTAACGTCAGTCTCTGACTGTGTTGTGTCTGACAGGCGTGATGTTGAACGAGGACAAGTGGAGAGGGGAGATGGTGCTGCAGTCGTCCTACACCAGCAGGCTGCTGAACCTGGGCCAACTCACTAGCAACCTCCAACCACAAGGTGGGGCTGTGGCACCACCATACACTCAAATGAAGTTTAAAACCCCCAAAAACAAACAGATACCACATCACCCTCATCTCTCTGAACAGTTCTCAAAAAGCATCCTTACACTCTCTTAAACAGCCAATTGGATTTGTAATCTCTAAAATAACGTCTACTTGTTTCAAAGCGCCGAGGGTATTTGCTGCACTTTTAATCTGTGAATAAATTCTGTACATATTCAAAGGTGACAAAATGAGGTGAGCAATGCACACAGTGACAAAATGAGCTTTGATATGGCAAGCCTTGATATGGCAAGAGTTTGGAGCTTTATCTGCAATCTCAGTCCCGATAGCAGCTCATTCATCCTTTGGTACGCCTGCACATTTGTGAAGCTTGAGTTTTAAACCACACTGTATTGTTGACTTATATTGTGCTTGTTTTTGGGGTCCTCAGTACCACAGAATGTGAGTGGCCGGACTGTGAGGGAGCTGTGGGGTCACCTGTGTGAGAAACACCCCCTGCTCTTGTCCCTCCCTCGCCGGACCCCCCAGAACCCTCACGCCATCCCCTACGTGCGCCTCAGAGGCCTGCAGCCTGACACACTGGTCCACGCCCTGCTTAGGGTCACACACACCTCCATGACAACAGGTACGCCCCACCCATAACACTGTGATGCACTTTACCCCCCACACGCAATTTCCTGATCCTCTGTATGCCTGACACGCAACACATAACGGCTACAGCTCTGTCATATGCAATATACACATACCCGCACACACAAGCGCGGATGCACACACACAACAGACACACACACATCTACAGCCCTGTCAAACACAATATCCACATAGACACACACGCAATCCAGTCACACACAGTGTTAACAAGCACACACACACACACACACACACAAAAAAATACACGTATGTAAATACACACAACCATGTTTCACATCGCACCTGATGTCAGGTTTGTGTCTCAAGTTGGGTCCAGGGTCACCGCAGTTGCCATGGAGACAGCAGTGGTTGAGAATAGCAGAGCCAGTTGTGTAGGTTGTGCAGCCATGTGACACGTTATATCTTCAGCCTGGCGGGCAGAGGCGGAGAGCTGTTCCAGGACAGGGAGGGTGCAGAAAGCCATGCTGAGCGTGGAGCAGGGGGACGGCCAGCAGGGGGCGATGGTGCTCTGGGGATCAGCCTTGGCCTGGCTGCAGCGGATCCACAGGAACCAAGGTCAGTCATGTCTCACGGTTGCTTCATGGCTACTCTTCCCTACTGTCAGTACAGACCTTTACCAGTGTTTATTATTGGTAAATATCCTGTATTGCTGAACTTGTTGATAGGAAGTGTGGGGGAAATGAAGAAAGCACTTCCCTTGCACATTGGACAGGGCAGGAAAGAGACAGAACACTGTGGCCCCGTATAGAATTTGTACATCTGTGGGGGCCGACTTGCACCACCTCTTCCCCAGGTGCAGTGTGGGAGTTCAGGGTGCTGCTCGTGAAGAGGGACGTCACCGCAGGGCACCTGGAGCTGCACTCCACGCCATGGGGGTCCTGTGAGCCCCTCTTCCCCGACGACAGGAGAGCAGTGGAGTTTCACAGCCGGGCCCGACCAGATCCACCGCCCGCCAGCTTCGAGATCGACCTCCGCACGCTTCTGTCCCAGAAATATTCAGGTTGAAAACAAAGCCAAAAAACGTTACGGAATCGTATCATTGTTATCGCATTAACAATGACTTTAGGGAACAGAACAACGCTGTATTTATTAAGGGCTGTTCTCTTTTGGAAGTAGTATGGAGCCACATCAATCAAGTGAGATGTAAATGTCTACAGAGCAGTGGCAGATATTTCTGTGGCACAGAAATGGCCACATATAAAATCTCCGTCACAAGGTGTTGATCCATTGCAGGCCCTCGTTACCCCCAAACTGTCTTTAGTGTTAAGCCGAGATAAAAAACATTGCAGCATGACCCGGTTGAGGAAACAAGTCCACAAACAGTATCGTGGCAGTAAACTAGGTTTACTAGGGACTGCATTCTTGTGCAATCTTCTCGTGAAATCCACTGCACCTGCTTGCCATGTCTAATCTGACTCATTCTGGGATCACGACACAGTCAAACTGATGCTGTCCCTGTACCTATCAGGTGACGTGGAATTCAAAGGGCAGATCACGGCCTTCCAGTTTCAAGGCAGTCCCTCCCAGAATGCCTCACTGCTGATGAATGGCGAGACGCCCTCACAGAAGATTCTGGAAACTGTGTCCGGTGACATCACCTTCACCGGCTGTGGGCGGTGTGGCACTGAGCTGGACACAGATGACAATGGGATTTACCGGTCCTGCTACCCCTGCCTGCCACACACCAGTGTCCGGCGCTACTACAGGTCAGCCGGGAACACTCTTCTTCTAGTGCTTTGGGGACAACCTGTACTTCCTGGATTATAATGGTGCCTGTTCCCCTCTCATCCAATTCTCCATCAGTTCAGTCAGTCTGGATCAGTCAAGAATCAACCCAACGTTTTTCTGTACATGTGTGTCTATCCAGTTAAATAAGTCAAGGGGAATATTGGCATGTTTTCAAAATCTTAAACAGTGCAGTTTTGTTAGAGAAAATAAAGGTAAAAATAAGAAGCTCAGAAGATAGTTTGCATGTAAATTGCAAGATTTAAACAAAATGAATAAAATGAAAAAAGCAGGGTCTGACATGTGAACGGTGCCTGCTCAACCCTGTCAGTTTGAGAGAGCACACACAGGCACTCCTCCGAAGTGCATGCTACCAGCTGGCACATATTTTCACACCTCAGTCCACTCCAGAGCCAATTATGCCACCGCCCTGCAGGGCTTGCTGGACACAGTTGGCACTGGCACAGTCATGATTCAGTACCAGTCCACAGGGCATGCCACTACACTGAAAACCAGTGTTTTAGCAGGGCAAGCGACCCAGCAGCTCCAGATTCTACCTGTTCACTAGGGTTTGCAGCAAGGCCAGCTCATCAGTATGAGACAGGACATAACCACATGACATAACCACATAGTTGATTTCCAGTAAGCCAGTGAGGTTTAACACGTGTATGATCAAGCTCACCTGTCTGCCCTGGCTCCTGTCCATTTGTCCTGCTTGCTGTCCTAGGCCAGCTCTGCTGACGATCAGGGATGGTGGCAGTGAGGCCTGTGTCCAGGTGCCCCCTGCCCTTGTGCAGAAGATCCTGCTGAACACTCCCCCAGACAAGCTGAGCAAGACAGTCGGTAAGTCCTCCAGAGAGACAGAGGGCTCCCAATGCAGAGGGCTTCATTACATTACATTACATTACAGGCATTTAGCAGATGCTCTTATCCACAGTTTTCATTTCTTTACAATCCATTTATACAGCTGGATATTAACTGAAGCAATTCAGGTTAAGTACCTTGCTCAAGGGTACAACGGCAGTGTCCCACCTGGGGATTGAACCTGCAACCTCCATGCCCAGCTCCCTAACCATTATACCACACTGCCTGCTTCAAGTGCAATACACTGACCAATCAGAGCCCGTCCTCCATTTATATGAACATACTTGGACCGATCGAATATAAATGTGGAATAAGCTTATTATGCAAATTCTTTACAAGGAAGCCTGGTGTGAAATTGATTTCCTGTTGAGCCATTTATTTTCATGTAAACAGGATAGGCTCTGATTCGTTGGCTATTTTTATGTAACATTCTCAACATTGTGAGCCTTTTGCCTAGCCATACTCTTTTCATTTCTCTCTCTCACACATATACACACTCTCTCTCTCTCTCTCACACACACCACACACACACACACACACACACACACACACACACACACACACACACACACACACACACACACACACACACACACACACACACTCTATCTCTATAATTTAACATCAATGTTTGATTACATTTGTTTTGGTACAAACCATTATGTATGTCATACCTTCTCCCAATAAATAGAAGTATATCGTTTTTCTTTTGATATTGAGTATTTCCCACAGTGTCTTATATGACTCACAATTGCCACACAGCCTTTCCTCTTTTGTCAGTCTTACATCTGCTTTTCTCAATGGTTAGATTGTGGTCACTAATCCGATACTTGGTCAGAATCTATCCCTGGCCATGAAGAGACAATCAGCTTGTGTATACTCAAGATTTTAGGGCTCAATATCAATCAGGTTTGTTTTGTATTTTGGTTTCACAGCCCCATACCCTACCCCGCCTCTCTTTCTCCTCTCTCTCTCTCACATCTGAGAGCTGTTCTTTTTTCAGGTATTAGTGTTTCTGTGACAGGAGTGTTTCAGGGTTTTTTAGTATTTGGGGTTTTAACCTTATTGAGACTTTAGGTTACCTTGTTTTGCTTCGACAGCTCCCTCCTCAGACGTGCGGTTCGCCCAGGTGGTGGCTGACCGGCTTAACTCCCTGCTGCTCTCCGTCCCGCGGAACACCTTCCTCCTGACTGTCCGCAGCCACTTCCTGTGCGACGAGAACAGCATCCCCACCGCCCAGGATTTCGTCCTGCTGGACATCCACCCTTAACAGTCGGATCCACAAGGGAGCGGTGGTCAATAGTCGGGAGTCGGCCTCCGCTCAAACTCCTCAGTCTGTGACTTCTGTAACTGTCACTACTACAGTGCTGTAAAACCATTTTAAAGTCACAGCTGTATTTAATCTCACAGACTGCCTTTCTGATGGAAAAGGAGGGAAAATATTGTAATTGGAATAATACAGGGTATTGTAATGAGTGGCGGCTAATAAAAAAATAAAAAGCATTTTGCATATGTGCATAAATGTATTCAATTCAATTCTCAATTTTTTGACAACAGTTTACGAGCCATATGTAACCAGATGGAGACACCTGTAATGTGATGTTTAAAGCACAGTTTGGCAGGGGAAAATCTGTTTTGTGAAGGGCATGACCTCCATCCGCTGTCATGATTCATGAACACGTCAATATACCATCACGATTTCAGATAATGTCTGTAAATATGCAGGCTTTAAATTATTAATATTATTTTTTACATATCATCTGTCTCAGGTGAGTATAGAACTGAACTGTACTGAAATAAAATACATTTTTATGATTGAATAACGTCTCAGTTCTTCTTCTCACCCAACCTTTAAACTCTGGGTCTGGATTGCTTGTAATGGCATTGCATTATCACAGAGGTAAAGTTTATACTAAAATGATGCTAGGAAAATAGTAGGATAAAATGATACTAAGAAGGGATGAAGGAAGTAGAGTCCGTGTCGAAGCCTAGATGACTCAGGTAAATTATTATCATAACGTCTGTTGAACACAAGTTAAATCAGGCCTCATTGCAAACTAACGGTAGCGCATGCACTGTTCAAATTAAGCAAGTGTTATACTGTACGTCTCTTCAGTTCTCACGTGATAATACTGTATTAGTTTATCGGTCCCTGTGATTCATTTCAAAATTTGGTTTGAGATATTGAAAATGAAATGGACCAATAGCATGGCTGGGTTGACTCTGGGCATCAGTGTGTAACAAAATGTGTGATAAATAAGAAACTAAGACTAAGCATTTTCTGTGTGTGTGTGCTCGTGCATGTATTCATGTTTACATGATTGAGGCATAATATTGTTACTGCAACGTATTAATATTAAATAATATATACATTATTTATAATATATGCAAATATATGCAAACTTAATTATTCAAATATTTATTTGGTCTATGATGTATATAACATTATTAGCCATATCTATGCTATTTTGCAATGAAAATATAAATAATTGCATAAAGTGTTGGCAGAAATGTAAAAAATCGGTCTTTCCTTGTAGCTTGACATGAGACTAAGTAAGTAAATATTATGAAATATTGCATTGTGGATTTAGCAAAAACATTTTCCGGTGTAACTGAGAAGGCGGGGTCTCTATGTACAAATGCAAATTGTGCACCAACAGCAACCAATGTGCTTGTCCGATATTTGACACTCGTGTACGGAATTCCCCCTGCAAACCGGGACTTTCCGCTAGTTGGTACACGAACTTACTCGAAGTGGATTTTGCAACAGGACTGATAGTGTTTGTCAGGATACATATTGAACTGAAAGGGAAATTCTCATGGAACAAAACCAGGATTTGAGTTCTTAGTTTGGAGCGTGTTATTGTTGTGGAAACATTCAGCGATACTGCTTTTGGAAACGTGCATGAAAAATATCTGTCAAGTCAAAATCTGCAACCCTGTTCACTCCCGAAAAGCTACAAAACAAGGTAAGAAGAAACCCTTATTAACGACGTATGGCTCGTATAGTTTCAAAACATAATTTTTGATTCTATCTCTCCTAACTAGAAAATAGAAATGTCAACTTGACGTGAATTGTTACACTCAAGAACTTAAACGCGCTAGCTACGTACATTTTAGTAATGCACACACATTTTGGTGACATGAGTGGAATACCTGCCATGATACGATTTAACAATATGCAACAGAAATGTGAAGATTAGATCACAGGGCAATGACATATGTGTTGCTGTAATATAGTACCTCTGTTGACATTCAGTTGCCTCCGCCCTCCGCCCTCCGCCCTCCGCCCTCCGCTCTCCGCCCCTGCCCCCTTCCAGTTTCAGAGAATAGCTCTGGCTGTTAAGGCAGTCATGTGTTGGCGTATACAAATATCGTATACAAATATTCAGAAATGCATGCAATACATATAACATTATCAGAACCAGCAAGTGGATACATTTTAGAGGATATTTCACAAGACTCGGAATCTTCATGTTGTGGTAGCAGATCCACTTCCCCTTGTATATTACTAAATGATCAAGCAAGGTCATTATAAATGATCTTGAAACTCAGGGCCCTTCAGTCAATTGTTACTTCAGCACAACAGGAAGGATAGTCACCCTAAAAACCAGGACTAATCGGTCCAGAATGTCCTTTCTTCCCAGCTTTAACAACCTTTTCAACCAGAGACATATTCAACATTATTTTATTGTTGTATTCTATTTAGGTGTTTCTTTCTGTTATAAGTAATAGTCTGTTATGCCCTTTAGTAAGCAACTTAAATTTACTTTAGTAAATGTCCAGCTGTGAAATTGATAATATGTCTAATATAGGCTTTGTAAATTTCCCTACATAAGGTTGTTCATTTGGGATAAGTGATCATTTTAATGATAAAATGTGTAGTAATATGCAAAGTGCCATTATCTTTGGGCAAAATGTCCCTTAACAAATTATTGCTGGCAGAGCACACATTTCAATCAATCTGCTAATATTTACGAGTAAACTTTGGTATGAACTCATCATTGCCTTTAACCAATGACAGTAAGCTGTAAGCTGACGATAAGTGTGTATGCTTTGCCTGGCGTGCTAATATTATTTTTGATGCGTGAACAGTTGTACTCCACAGACAGTTAACACTTCCCTCAGACAGACAGACAGACAGACAGACAGACAGGCAGCAGGGGGTGTGCCGCAGGGTTACTGCATCAGGGTCCGAACAGGAAGCTGTCACTCACAAGTTGCAACACTCTGGGTTTTGTTGTTAAAGAGTCAGCAGGTCAGGTGTGGAAATTCCGACACAGGTCACAGCGCTTTGCCCTTTGGACAGTACACACGGAGGCCGGTACTGACGGTTCTTTCCTGGTGAAAGCTGGGGAATAGCCCATGTTGAAATGCTAGCATAGTCTAATGAGGACCCCATTGCTTGCAGAGTACTGCTGGAGAAGACACAACCGCTCTCGTGCAGCTGCGTTATCTATGATTCTGTGACAGAGGCCGTGTCTCGAGCATTAAGGTATGTGTGTCCATTGTTTTTCTGTTTGTGGAGACAGAACCTCACACGGCCTATGACATGGGTCACTGTACAGTAATGTACAGTACATGCATAGTGATAAATATATGTATATATGCCATTTAGCAGACGCTTTTATCCAAAGCGACTTTCAGTAGTGAACACATACATTTTTCAGTATATGTGGTCCCAGTGGGGATTGAACCCACAACCTAAGCGTTACCAACGCCATGCTCTACCACACGAGCCACACAGAACCACAGAGCCATATATATTAGAGGTATTGTCAATTGTATTGCATTGAAGTGGGATTTTGTGTTATTTGTACGGTGTGAGTGAGGTTGTGGTCTGGGTGGCTGTATCTGTGTGTTTGTGCTTTCTCACGGTGGGAATCTCGGGGTGTTGTGGGCAGACTTGTGTCAACATCGCTGCATCTTACTGCATAAAGCCAGCTGGGGAAAGGAGGTGGGAGTGCAGTATGGTAGAACCATTGCAAACATTGAAGTCATGTGTCTTTTTGTTTTGTGTTTACAAGCGCGTGCGACCACTACATTACAAATGACGTACTTGCACGTCATGTGCAGTACAGTTTGAGAAATGTTTTCTGTGTGTCTTGCAGAAATTGAGTCATCTACACATTGATGCAGTTGCAGGCTGCGTTAGTGGTGTAAAGTGAAACGACAAGGCCTCTGTTGTGCATTTTGAGATCAATCATTTCTGTTGCTTTGTAGTGCGTAAGATTCATGACGTCAGCATTTAGACCTATATCATATTTATACGGTAGCTGGAATGAACAAAGAAACCATACCAACAAATAATCCAGTGACGTTTCCGCAGTTACGTTTTGAGTGAGGAGTTTAGATCTGAATCTTGTTCAGGTTAATGGTAGCTTGATTCATACGGTACTTCTCTAGATGAGTTGGTTCAGAGAAATGACTTTCAATGGCATTTTCATTATTATGAAGTGTGCTTTATTCCCCCTACAATGTGATACAACTATTTGGGGTTGAGCGTGGTTTGTGTTGATTGTTCACGAGTTCTTGGCTAGTTCACATTTCCCCCTTATTGGCTCGCCTGTCATGACTGACTCTCTCACTCACCTAAAATCCCCACTCAAAAATTCCTCTCTGTGTCAGACCCCAGTGCTCTGGCAAGCACGTTGTCCTTGCTTTGGGGTTAAACGTTTTCTGATAAACACCTTCCTGCTCACCGTGCTGATTCGCGATTTAGGTCACATACTTATCTCCCCACTGATTTTCGTTTAGCTGAAAATCGTTAGCTTTGCTGGTGCTAGCCACCCTTTATCGAATAGTCTTGAAACTAAAGTGAGATGTTTATCTCACAGAGCTTGATACACACCAGCTTGCGCACCTTGCTGCTACTCTCTTCGCTGCCACAGCACTGGGTAACTGGTTCCAAGCCTTTCCACTACATACTGTATGAAATAGAAAATTAAAAGGCCTCAGAACAAAATGTTAAAAACACTCTGAAATCTTCAGGACAGGGGGCCTCGGATAGCGTAGCGGTCTAACGCACTCGCATTGACTGGTGCTTTGCGAGTGTGAGCTGCCTGTTGTGGTCGCGGTTCGAAACTGTGCCAGACTGGCGCTGGCCGGGAGCCCCGATCGGGGGCGGCATTTGGCTGTCCGCCCCAGGGGACGGGGAAGGGTGAGCCGGCACGAACTCACTGAGAAGCGGGAAGGGTGTCTCCAGAAGTAGGTGGGATCATCGCTGGCCTCAGGGAATTGGCTTGTGGAGGGCAAATCTAAATAAATAGAGGATATAATTGGCTACTAAATTAGGAGAAAAAAATCTCAAGGACAAGGAAAAAAAATACAACTTGTCCAACTGTTTCTGACTGTTTCTGTTGGCGGTCAAAGAGGTAGTTCTGAAATGAGTGTGAGACTGAAACAGTAATTGCCACGAGACACAGCAATGCCTATAAATATACCTTGCCGACAGACTGGAAGTACTAAGATGACCATTAAAACAATAAACTGTGTTTACACTGTGCGTTTCACTCAAAATGCTTTCCAGAAAAGGACAATAAAAAGGAAACGGTAAATATAAATGCATACATACATAATATAAAAGCAACGACAGTAAAAACAACAAAGTAATACATTCAAAATAATGTGCCGAAATAATTACAGATGGAATTACAGAGAAAAAAAAGTGACTTAAAAGTGATTGTTGATGTTCAGTAGCTGCTCAGTAATAGAGGGAGATTTCTCTCGTGAATGGCACTTTCTCCTACTGGCTACAGGCTATGGGGTGGGGAGGAGGGTTTTTGAAAGAAATATAACATTGGCAATGTATGACCCACACAGAGAATTTCCAGGTTTGACAGGTTTGACCCTTGCAAAGGCAGTGGAGAGCATTTCTTGCTTCACGCCACGCTGACGCATCATGTTACCCCTGTCGGGAAAGGGCATATCACCCTCTCTGGCAAAGTAGGGATGTTTAAGGTCATCTGGAGGCTAAAGAATGAAGAAATTCCCTAGCAACGCCAGCGCAATTAAGGCAACTAACAGGTTTCGTCATGGAAACGGCAGTTGGATTTTACTCGCTGGGGCTTGATGTCATTTCCCCGCCATTAGCATGCACACAGATGGCCACTTCTGTGAGCCAGGGATAACGTTAAGCAAGGACTGACATGAAACCCAGCCTGTTGCGAATGTTGTTTGATGGTGACCAGAGCAAAAAGGCGAGAATCACCCTGCAGATTCGCCTCCGTTTGTATTCCTCCGCTGCAGTAACTAAGGAAACGGACTGCTGGGAAATGGGATGAGATCACTCCTGCACTGAAGAGGCTCCCAGTGTGATAGAGGGGTTGGTTCTCCGTTAGACCGTGTTGGAAGTTCTCTCCTTTGTACCTATGTCTCAGGTCTGCCCAGCGACAAGGGTCGCCGTCCAGAACACTTTAACCTGGCAGGGTAAGGGAGAATCCCTTCTCTTCTCTCGGGAGAGCAGGGGCCTGTGTTAGGTGCTGTCCCCGTAAGGGCAGGGAGAACCTGTGATAGCCTGCTGGGAAATCTGAATGGTTGGGTCTGAAACTCCTGTCTTTTCTCCCTTTTTTCGGAAACCGTGGCTTGCTTCCTGGCAGCCGTTTACGAGAAAGTACCTCATTTTAAAAATAGTACAGCATGGCAGCAAGACCAAAATCGTGATAAAGCTGATATTGGGGTATAAGACCACAAATCGATTACTCAGATGAGGGTTCATATAAAATAATAATAATATACAAATAGCAGATAAAGCATTAATACGTACATTAAAAGTCTCCCGCCTGAAAGTGTAGTGCAGATCTATTTCTGGTGACTTAACTGAGGTTCTTAGCATGGCACGAACCTCAGTTTCATACAGTGAAATTGGGGGGGCTCAATTATTCAATATCCTATCATGGAAGGTACATGTAGACCATGTCTGTAACAAAGTACAACAAAGGATTTATTTTCTACTTTTCTGTTCATCCATTCAGAGTGTGATGCAGTATGGTGTGACTGTCTGGCATAACAGTATTTCAGTGCAGCTCAAATCAAACATTTCCAGGCTGCTCAGGATCTGCCCCAAGATTGTTGGACAACCACTCGAGCAGACCTTCCAAAACATTAACAACGACAGCATGTTCTTATTGCAGCCATGTTTTAAATAGCGAGTATCAACTTATGCCCTTGGGAAGGCGCTTTAGGCTCCCCAATGCAAAGGAAAAAAGTAAAAAAACTATTTTGCTCCATATTCTATTAAAATGATGACTCGGCAATTGTACAGGTCAT
>JAINUG010000002.1:11118959-11168959 GCA_029706075.1 Aldrovandia affinis | reverse complement strand
TCTATGCACGTACTGTACATGACAGTGGCTTTTGTTGGGCCCAGGCTCTGATCGCAAGCACTGATACTTGTTAAACTGGTACATATAACATGTAACTATATACACGTTCTCTTGTTTGCTTCAGGATGGATGATACTCATTACGACATGAATATGATTGAAAATGAGGTAAGTGGAGAAGTTATTGTTTTTGTCGCACTAAAATGACAATTCGTAAAAGTGAACACATTGAGTGGATAGTTTGTGTGGTGGGTCCCTTTTTAGATGAACGTAATTTTTTAACCATGTTTTATTGCGGAGTATGTTCGATCTGCCATAAATGGTATGGTTAAAGAGCAATTCCACTGCCTAGATGCAGACAGCAGAGTGAAACTGCCAAGTAGTGTGCGTTTAATATAATAATAATATATGCCATTTAGCAGATGCTTTTATCCAAAGCGACTTACAGTAGTGAATGCATACATTTTTCAGTATATGTGGTCCCAGTGGGAAATGAACCCACAACCCTTAGGTTGCCAACGCTATGCTCTAACTACTGAGCCACACAGAACCACAGCTTATCTCATTCATTTTCATTTCAATTTTATTTTTTACAGCTGATGATGGACCTTACGTACCAGTTCATAGCTCCTTCGGGTGTGAAGAGTGAGCCGTATTTGCCAGAGATCGGTAAGAACCCCAGGGCTTTTTGGTATAAATGTACAGACATTGTTATTATTATTATCATGATTATTATTATTATGACACATCCCTTTATATAGCTGATTCATTGACTGCAAAAGTTTATGTACTTCTGAACAGTTGGTATGAGATGCGTAAACTTCAGATTAAGATGTAAGTTTACAGCATTTTTTTCTCTTTGCGAAACTAGCACAACACTGCTAAAATCAACAAGGAAAATATGTACTAGCATTTCAGCTTTCCCTGCGCACAAATTTAATACCCCGACACAGCCGGTCTAACTAGGCCTTGGAACTGTAACTAAAGAGTACAGCGCAGTCTGCAGTTGCTAATGGACACTGTTCTGCTATGACAGATTGTTTGGCATGTTGGCAAGCCTCAGGGTCAATGCTAAACCCCACCGCTCCTGAACGTCAGTGTTAATGACCCTTTCCTCAACCTCTCTTGCAGCAAATGGTCCATATTTACAGATTATTGAAGAGCCAAAGCAGGTGAGTTCAGTGTTCTTTCCGTCAGTGTTCTATCTGCCGTCTGTTGCCAGACACCTTTGGGCACACTTGTTATGAAAGGGTCACGAGACTGTTGAGATTTCAGTCTAGAGGTGATGTTGTTGGGGAGTTTCCCAAAACCCCAGTTCATTGATCGAGAATGTAAAACACTGAAGTCAGGCCAAGGGGTGAAAAACACAGAAATGCTCCGTGCATGATAGCATCCAGTTTGGGGAAACTCCCCGCGTTGGAAAGTTGTGGAAAGTATACTGGCTCCTTGCTTCAGGGAATTATCTGGGAAGTCACAGTGAATGATCTGGGAAGTCTCTGTGTTTCTGTAGAGAGGATTTCGATTCCGCTACGAGTGCGAGGGCCCCTCCCATGGGGGCCTCCCGGGGGCCTCCAGCGAGAAGAACAAGAAGACTTACCCCACAGTGAAGGTGAGCTTCCTGCTCCTGCTCTCCTTCAATATCACATCGATCGTCTGTCGTAGCGACACTGCTGCTAGTGTCAGTCCTCAGCTTGCGGTAGCTGACATGGACGAGTGCATTCTGGGATATAACCCAGGGACCTTCAGCAAAATGCATAGATGAGACCCTGGCATCTTAGGTAGACTAAGATGGGGATATCTAATGGGTGATTGTCTCTCTCTCTCTCTCTCTCTCTCTCCAGGTGTCCAACTACCTGGGCCGCGCCAAGGTGGAAGTGCAGCTGGTGACGCACGTGGACCCTCCGCGTGTCCACGCCCACAGCCTAGTGGGCAAGCAGTGTAGCGAGAGCGGGGTGTGCAGTGTGGACGTGGGCCCCAATGACCTCACGGCGCAGTGAGTAATGGCCAACACTTTTCCTCTTGGGTGCCTCTGTGTACAGCATCTCTGTCTGTGTGCCAATGATCTCATTTTCTTACACACATTCCAATAGCACAGCAACTGTAAGGTTTTTTGGGTTGTGTTTATATATTTTACCCAAAATGGTTTTACAGAGGTTTTGCTCTTCCAACACCACATCTCACCTTATCTGTTTGTGTGTGTGTGTGTGTGTGTGTGTGTGTGTGTGTGTGAGTATTTGTGCACCTCTGATCTTTGTGTGTGAGTGTGTTCATCTCTACCTGTGTGTGTCAGTGGGTTCTTTCTGTCTGTGTTGGCTGCTGTCTGTGTGTGTTTGGACTGCTATATGTCGGTATGCACCTCACTGTCTCTGGGGTTGGCATAGTTGCTGTGGTTGTGACAGAAGAGTGCTTGAGTGACAGAATCACTGGTGCTGAAGGACTGGTATGGATTCCCTGACCTCTCCTTCTCTCTCTCTCTCTCTCCCTGTGAAGGTTCAACAACCTGGGCATCCTCCATGTAACCAAGAGAGGGGTGGTAAAGGTGCTGGCCAGGAGGCTGAAAGAGGAGAAGAGAAAACTGAGAGACCCCAATTACCAGTTCACCGGTGAGACCCTGTCACCTGACCATGGAGCGATGCATGTAGTGAGACCCTGTCCTGTGACCAACTGTATTCAAACAGGCACCTCAACAAAGCTGAACCACTGAGCACCCTTAGCTAGACTGGAAGGAACAGGAATGACATTCAACATCTAGCAGAGCAGCATTGAGCATCTTAAGTTAACATATAATTGGGATATCACCACCGCCCACGACATTGGAGTAAGGTTCCTCAGTTGCCATTGGAGACGTATAAAGATATACTATAGGTGCATGGGTGCTGTGGTGTATATGTGTCCCTTTTTAAATAGCTTGGTTTACATCAAGCCTTTAGCAGAACATTACTGAATTTGACATGTGGGGAGGAAAAGCCATTGTAGGTCAGGATAGGAAAAGGTCCTAGGTCACCAAGGTAGGTCACCAAGTCTCCAAAACTACAATTAGATGCCACCTCCATGCCAACAAACTATTTGGAAGGCTTGCCAGAAGAAAGCCTCTGCTGTCATAAAACCACAAGCGTAAGTGCCTGGAGTGTGCTAAATGTCACTGGAATTTTGAGTGGAACTGGGCTCTATGGTCAGAAAACTGGGTTCTATGAGACAAAAATAGAGCTTTTTGGCAACAAACATCAGTTTTGGTGTAAAAATAGGGATGAACATGCAGAAAAGAACCAAATCCCCACTGTGAAGTATGGTGGTGGATCTGTGATGTTGTGGGGCTGTTTTACTTCCAAAGGCCCTGGGAATCTTGTTAGGATACATGGCATCATGGACTCCCATCAAGTACCAGGAGATTTTAGATCAAAATCTGTCTGCCTCTGTCAGGAGGCTAAAACTGGATCATGGTTGGATCTTCCAGCAGGACAATGATCCAAAGCATACCTCCAAATCCACACAAAATTGGTTCACTGACCACAGAATCAAGCTTTTGCAATGGTCATTCCAGTCCCCTGACCTGACCCCATTGAAAACCTGTCGGGTGAGCTGAAGAGGAGAGTCCACAAGCGAGGACCAAGCACTCTGAAGGATCTGAGAGATTCTGTATGCATGAATGGTCTCAGATCCTCTTGCTACGTGTTCTCCCATCTCATCAAGTATTATAAAAGAACACTCAGTGCTGTTATCTTGGCAAGGGGAGGGGGTACAAAGTACTAAATGCAGAAAAAACTAAATGTTTTTGAGAAAAATGCATATTGTTTGATCAGGATTTTCTTTTCTTTGAAGAATTTTACTTCAATTAATGGTTAGATTTCTCTCCTATTTTGAGTGAAAGATCAAGCTGATGAACAACAAAAAAAATATTTCATTGCCTTTTTTGCTCATCTTCACCAAGGGTGCCAATACTTCTGGAGGACACTGTATACACAGTATATATACACACATAAATACACACATACAAATGAAGAGTTCATACGCAAAAACCTGCCCAAAGGAAACCAGACAAGCCGTGATTGAGATCACAGTGTCGTCTTTGCAATTTCCAAATCGTTTCGTTGCAAAACTCGATATATCTCTCATGCTTTATGTACAGTTATCGCAAAGACGGCACCCTGATCTCAATCTCGGCTTTGGCTTTGGTTTGGTTTCACTTTGGCACGAATGGCGTTTATCAGTTTTTGCGTACGAACTCTTCATATATACATACGCATACATATATGCACATACATTTGCATACATACATACACAGACACGTTGTGTGTACTGATGCACTACTGTCTGTCTCACAGATGCAGAGGAGCAGGCCATACTGAGCGAAGCTAAGGAGCTTGGCAAGGCCATGGACCTGAACGTGGTGAGGTTAAGGTTCACCGCCTACCTTCAGGACGGCGATGGGGGGTTCACTCGAGCCTTGAAGCCTGCCATCTCCAACCCCATCTACGACAGCAGTGAGTGTGCCCCCCCCCCCCACCCCCTTGTCACTGCAAGGCAATATCTACATACAGTACTTAACACATACTGTGTAGTACTGTATGAGCAGGATTGCATTACACATTGTTAGGTGGCAAACCAAGTGTGTTTTTCTTTCACATTTTCAAAGTTCTTCCATGTCGGAAAGCTTAGCGGAAATGTTTGTCATATGCTTTGACTTGCCCTGGCAGTATTTGTGTTGCGTTGTGTCTGAGGAAAATCGTGTGGCAGAAACAGGCTTTGAGGGTAAAGGGTGAATTTGGCTCCCTTTACAGAGTCGCCCAACGCCTCCAATCTGAAGATCTCTCGCATGGACAAGACCTGCGGCTCTGTGCTTGGCGGGGACGAGATCTTCCTGCTCTGTGACAAAGTGCAGAAAGGTGAGCTTTTCTTTTTTTCCACCCAGCCTGCAACCTGCTGGGAAAGGGGAGGCGGGGGAATGCGTTGCCATTGGCCCAGGGGCTCTCCTCCCGGTCTTTGGGGCGCACTGAACATTCTGTCCCCTCTCTCCCCCTCCAGATGACATTGACATTCGTTTTTACGAGGAGGACGAGGGAGGCTGGGAAGCCTACGGAGACTTCTCCCCCACCGATGTCCATAAACAGGTCAGTTCACTGGGGAGAGCATGAGCAGCAGTGCGCCTCTATAGCAGGGGTGCCCAAGTTCGGTCCTGGAGATCTACTGGGTGTGCAGGCTTTTGTTCCAGCCCTTCACTAACACACCTGATTTGAACATTCATTGCCTTGAGGAGCAGTTGATTAGTGGAATCAGGTGTGTTAGTGAAGTGATGAATGGAATCAGGTGTGTTAGTGAAGGGCTGGAACAAAAGCCTGCACACCCAGTAGATCTCCAGGACCGAACTTGGGCACCCCTGCTCTATAGCAAGCCTCACGGCACAACGTCAGAGTCAATGTTCCCATCAAATAAATATGGGCAAATAACCAGTAAAGGTTCATACTGGTCCAAGAATTTCAGTTAATGTCCACGTCCCCTCGTTAGATGGCGCGCGTGAGCGGATACAGTCACCATCGTCGGCGCGATATTGGGATGGGGAGTGCTGTCCCCTCTTGATGACATCACTCTCTGTGCCTCCCTTTTGCAGTACGCCATCGTGTTCAAGACCCCCCAGTACCACAGAACGGAGATCGAACGGCCCGTCACCGTGTGCCTGCAGCTGAAGCGGAGAAAGGGGGGTGACTACAGTGAGCCCAAACAATTCACCTACGTACCCCAAGTGCAGGGTGAGTTACAGCTGCAGAGGGCCATCTTTTTGGGGGAGGTCTCGATCGAGGGGAACGCAGGAGCTGGGTAAGACCCTGTCATGTGACCGTAGAGCAATATGCTTCAGGAGACTCTGTCACGTGACGGTGGAATACTGCCTTCGTTACAGGCACCTCAAAATAGAGATGCTCCACAGAGCACCCTTTAGCTAGACTGGAGGGGACAGGGGTGACAGGTAGAAGTAGGGAAGATTTCCCACAATGCTTAGTGAAAGGTTCTAGCACAGGCTTCTCCTACTATCTTTTGCAGGGTGGGACAGGTTTGTACAGAAACGTTTGCTAAGCATTCTGGGAAATGTCTCTGAAAATCACCACTTTGTCCATTTTGGGAACACAGGACCATAGAAGGACATTTAAATATTGCACATATGGTGTATGGTGTTTACATAGCTTGGTTTACAATAAGTATTTAGCAGAGAAGCACTGAGCGTCACGATTTCTCGGGGTAGCCTCAGCCTACGACATTGGACTTTTGCAGCACATTTGCCTGTTGTCTGAGTAGGGTTCTTCAGTTGCCATTGGAGATACATGAATATTTACTATAGGTGCACCACCTATGGTGCGATCAGATAAGAGAATGCTGTAGTGATGGAAATATTTCTTTCAGCAGAGGTGTGAGGAAGTGTCTGTGTGTCTGTGTGTGTGTGTGTGTGAGAGAGTGTGAGTGACTGTGTGTGTGAGTGTGAGTGACTGTGTGTGTGAGTGTGACTGCATCGTAACCCCTGTGCTCTGTGCCCTGTGGTCTCTCAGATAAGGAGGAGGTTCAGCGCAAGAGGCAGAAGCCCCTCCCCCACTCGTATGACCACTGGCGTGGCGCTGGAGGGCCAGGAAGAGGCCAGGGGGGCTTTGGAGGAGCCGGAGGAGGAGGTGGAGGTGGTGGAGGTGAGCGATATGAGCTAATCAATATGTCGGCGTCACTGCATGTCAATCACTCAGAACTTTATTAAGCCGGAAAGGGGAAATTTGCTGTGCAGATAGGATCACACAAAAACGCAAACAATACATAAGACCGAACAGTGCTACTGGTTAATGACACACATATGGTGAGAGTGAGGATGACGACAGTGATGAAGAATAACTCAACCTGAAAGCCTGTCTGTGGTGAAACAAGAATACTGTTTTTTATTTGTATGTGCATTCACCCATTTCTAGCCCCATATCAGTACAGTAAATGGTTCATTCTTGTTCACGGCACACAGGTTCGCTTACCTCCTTCCTGTGTGGTTTGCGTGTTTGTGCTCTTTGTTGAGCGGCCTACAATGCGCCATTTTGATTTTCTGTCCGCCCTGCTTTGTCGGCCCAGGCGGTGTGCAGTACAACCAGCCGATGGACGGGGGGAGTTTCCAGGGTGGGTTCGGGGCGTTCGGCGGGGGCGGGGCTCAGATGTCTGACGCGGCACAGCCCCAGGAGACCCCCCCAAACCAGCAGCAGGCCAACAGGGGGCCCCTGGGACCCTTACAACAGCAGCTCCTTCAGATCGGTAAGGGGGCAAGGGCAAGGGGGGCGAGCACAGTGCAGAGGTGATTGTGTCACGATTATACGTGCATGCATGCGTACACAAGCAAGTGTACACGTGAAGTCGGGTCCACAATTAGTCTCACACTTGATGAAGATGAGCAAAATGTTTGCACTGCTTTTAGAGTATTTTATGAGATTGGTGAACATATTGGGAGGGTCCTGCATACAGAATCTCTCAAGATCCTTATGTATATGTGTATGTTGCTATTAGGATTCACATGTGCATTTATGAGTCATTATTAGGATTATTTGCTTCACTTACTGTCATGTACTGTGGTTCTGTGTGGCTCAGTGGGTAGAGCATGGCGCTGACAACGCTTAGGTTGTGGGTTCGATTCCCACTGGGACCACTTATACTGAAAAATGTATGCATTCACTACTGTAAGTCGCTTTGGATAAAAGCGTCTGCTAAATGGCATATATATATTTTTTTTAAATTACTTATCAGTCCAGATCTAATCAGTCGCTCTCTCTCTCTCTCTCTCTTTCTTGCTCTCTCTCTCTGTCTGTCTCTCTCCCTATCTTTCTTTATTTCTCCCTCTCTCTCCTTCCCTCTCTTCCTCCACCTGCAGCCTCCAGTCTGCAGAGTCGGGCGACTCATATGGCGAGGCAGACGGCCGGAGCGCTCCTGGACTACTGCAGCTCGGGGGACGTGCACATCCTGCTGGCCATGCAGAGGCACCTGTGCGGCGTCCAGGATGAGAACGGAGACACGTGAGTCTGCCCCCGACCCCCACCCTCTCCCGCGGAGGCGGCCCACCGCCCAGTCTGTCACTTCAGCTCGATTCAGTTTCATTCAAAAGCTGGCTCCATTTTGGGAAGACAAACATCACAATAAATAACACATTAAGTGTTTGAGATGTTGACTGCTTTTCCTTGCCTGTGGAACCAGTCGACGCGGTTAACAAAGTCAACACAGTGTCAATTGTCAAACTTAACAGCACCTAAGTGTGCCTGGCTCCATTCGACCTTTCTTCCTTGTGCAACCGTCTGTCTCGGTTGAATACCTGTCTGGCCTATGTACCTATCTGTCTTATTTGCAAAGATGTCAGCCTCACCTGTCTCCCTGTCTGTCCCAACTGTACTGCATACCGCTCTATCCGTCAGCCTTTAGCGGCTTAATAAGGGAAGCACATAAGTGCATGTCTATCCTAAGTGCATCCCCTGCATACCTGTCTGAGCCGGTCTCACCTGCGCTGCCGTCCCCAGGCCTCTGCACGTGGCTGTCATCCATCAGCAGCCAGCGGTGGTGCAGCAGCTGGTTCACGCCATCATCAGACTCCCCCAGCAGAGGATCCTCAACACCCGCAACCACCTGAGCCAGGTACTCATACCCCGAGCGCTCCTGTCCTCCATCTCTGCCCTGCACACCGTCAAACTGAGACACGGTCACATTTTTATTTTATTCTTATTTAACCTTATTTAAACAGGGTAATCACCTAAGACCGAAGTCTCTTTTCCAAAGCGAGCCCTGTGTACAAGCACAAAACAGAACTAAATACAACAAAAATAATAAAATGGAAGATACCAACGAGTAAAACAGTGAAAATAATAGTACCCGCCTGATTACATTCAATCATAAAATGGTACAAATTAGCATACATAAAAGGGTAGTTACACATAACAAGTACACACACTGTACACCTACACACACTGCTGAAGCCTAAGTAAACACAGAGCCGGGGGTTTTAACACAAGGGAAGGTCACATGTAAACACACCGCTGTCATCACTGAGCTTATTTGTTTATTTTTTCCCCCAGACTCCCCTGCACTGGCGGTGATAACCAAGCAGCACAAGGTGGCAGACTTCCTTCTGAGGGCCGGGGCGGATCCCACCCTCCTGGACCGGGACGGCAGGTCGGTGGTGCATCTGGCGGCCACCCTGGGGGATGAGGCCATGCTGCGGGTCTTGCTGCCCCACCTGGCAGAGCGCCACTCCCACCTGCTCAACACGCCCGACTACAACGGTGAGCGAGCCCAGCCTAGTATCTCTGGGGCATTTACATTGACATTTTAGGCATAGGACATTTAGAGCAGACGTTTACATTTCTTTATCCAGCCTGTGATTTGGGCGACTTACACAGTTTTACATTTCTTTACATTACAATCCATTTATACAGCTGGATTTATACAGCTGGATATTTTACTGAAGCAATTCAGGTTAAGTACCTTGCTTAAGGGTACACCTGGGATTTGAACCTGCACCCTCTGAGTTACAAGAGCTAATATTTTTTTTGCCAGCCTAATATTTTCTGGCAGGGTATTGTACACTCTTAAACATAGTGTCATAGTGACTTGACACAACACAGTGTCAAGTCTTAAAACTAGCCTATGATTTGGGCACGCAAAAAAAAAACCTTCTCTGACGACCTCAGAGAGACCTGTGTGTTATAGGGGTTAGAGAGACCTGTGTGTTATAGGGGTTAGAGAGACCTGTGTGTTGTAGGGGTTAGAGAGACCTGTGTGTTATAGGGGTTAGAGAGACCTGTGTGTTGTATAGGGGTTAGAGAGACCTGTGTGTTGTAGGGGTTAGAGAGACCTGTGTGTTATAGGGGTTAGAGAGACCTGTGTGTTATAGGGGGTCAGCAGTTCTCTTGAGGTAACATTAGGGAATACAGGTTTGACCCTGCTGTCTCCGGCCCCTCCCCAGGGCTGTACCCGCTCCACCTGGCCGTGAGGAAGGGCGGCGAGAGATCCCTGCGTGCTCTCGTGGAGGGCGGGGCCAAGGTCAACGCGGCGGAGCTGAAGAGCGGCTGCACCGCCATGCACCTGGCCATCAAGGAGAACCTCCTCAAAGTGGCGTGCCTGCTCATCACAGAGGTACCAGACCCGGCGCTACCTGTCTGTCCACACAAGGCTCTTTGTCGCCCTGTTCTCTCCCCCTTCACAACTCTCGGCTGTCAAGACTGCATTGCAGACGCAATCCAAAGCGGGAATTCAAGAGTCTGTGTGCTCTGCCTGTGTCTGTTCTGCTTGAATATTCTGGCCTTGGCTCTTTGTCTGTCCCATCATGCCCCTGTCCGAGGACACACCCACATCCAAAGGCACACCTCTGAATTAAAAAGCCTTTACTGGAATGGCAACTCCATATAAGGGAAAAACGATTAAAAACAAGGACATGGGGCCTACATATTCAGTCACAAAGGACAGAGGTGTCCCCAGGTGGCGTAACAGTAAAGGCACTCGTCTGGAGTGCAAGTTGCCCAGTTCGAACCCCAGCTGGGGTTTGATCCCCGGCTACGCCAGCCCGGCTCTTCGCCCCAGAGGGAGGGGGGAGGGAAGCTGGCAGGAGCTCACCGCATGCAAAGTGGCTCTGTGTGCATCAGAGTTACGGTCGACAGCTTGGCGAGTTCCGTCTCGTAGGAGGTGGTTTGGCGCCTTTGTCACTGCCGGTCCCAGGGTTGCAGTGGCGAGCTCATAGTATTATTGAATTAGAAATAGGGTACAATTGGCTACCAAATTAGGAGAAAAATGGGGAAAAATCTGAAACAAATCAAATTTAAAAAAAAAAAAAAACAAAGGACAGGTAATACAGCCCACCTCAAGGCATTTTCTCTAGACAGTCTGTGTCTGTCTCCAGACAGTTCCCTGTTCCCAAGAGAGCACCTTACCAATTAAGATGAGATACCCGAGATACCCCTTTGTGACGCCCCTGTCTGAGTTGTGTCCTCTCCCTCCTCTCCCCTCCCCAGCTGAAGGCGGATGTGAACGTGTGCACGTTCGGGGGAAACACCCCGCTCCACCTGGCCGCCAGCCAGGGCTCGCCCACGCTCTGCTCCATGCTCGTCGCGGCAGGTGAGGCACACACACCTGCGTCTTCTGGCTCCTCTCCCTCTGGATCTCTGAGCGGGGTCACACACGCAACACCAGGAAGCACTATGATCTGTGAGGGAGAGCGGGGGGGCGGTGTAGGATTTCAGCTGGGTCAGAGAACGTGGCACGGACGTTATATCGATCCTACCTCAGCACCACCTCAATATCCATTCATTTTCATTTTCAATGGCTCATTAAATCTTTTTGAGTAGATTTTCAGTGAATTTTCTGGTTTATGTTTGTTTTTTTCCCATTGTGGCGGTAGGTTTACCATGCAGCTTTGAACCTCTCTTTAACGTGTTCCAATGTCTACTTCTTTTTAATGCTTGTCCTTTGTTTTTAAAATATTTCCAAAGTTGTAATGCCTCTGAATTTGAGTTTGTAGATGTAAAGTAGGTAATGAAATGAAGCGGGGTCCGGGTTTAAAGGACACCCCAGCTCAACGAGCTCTGCGCTCTGCGCTCTCTCCTCAGGCGCAAAGAAACACCTGGAGAACGACGAGCCGCTCTTCTTCAGCTCGTCTTCGTCGGACGAGGACGAGGAGACGGAGGAAGCCGAGGTGGCAGCGGAGGAGAGAGATGGGCAGACGCAAACCACCCTTCCCCCGGCCCGCCCCGCCCCTCCGTCGCCGGACAAAGCGCGCTCGAACCCCCGAAAAAGACCGGCCGCTGGACACACGCCCTTCGATCTGGCCAAATGCCAAAAGGTGAGATATAGTGGTCCTCTGCCAAAGTGTGAGTGTGCTTGTGGAAAGGAGGGAGGGAGCGAGGGATCGAGGGAGGGAGGGAGGGAGGGAGAGAGAGAGAATGCCACATCGTTGCGTTGAGCAGGGAGTGCTGATATTGTTGATCATATCTGTTTTTCATATATCCAGGAACATATTGGTATTTTCTATCTGTTTGCACTTCATGAAGGTTGCACTTCATTTAAAATGTGGTAATGACAAACCGGGATAAATTAGATTTTTGATTAGATTTTTATATAATAATATCAGTTATGCTATTATTCTCTTAAAAAGACTTTTAAAATGCGGGACTGTCTGGTCACACTAATGTGGGCATGTGTATGCATATATGGTTGTGGGTGTGTGTGTATATGTGGGTATAAGTGTGTGTGTGCATCATGTGAGACAGACCCCATGGGGTTGTGTGACACCAGCAGTAACATGCGCCCCCCTGTGGCAGGTGAGAGATCTCCTTGACAGCAGACAGGACCCCTGGGCCAGCAGGGCCACAGCCAAGCCCAGCCAGAAACAGGAGGAAGGTGAGAACACAAACACGGCTCGTACCATTGGCTGTGGAATTGGATTTAAAGTGGTTGAGGGCTGAGTGTGGAAGTATGATGACAGTCCTAAAGAAACCAGCTCATTAATGGGTCAATAACTTGGATGCTAGTATACATTTTTTTACATTTTAAGCATTTAGCAGACGCTCTTATCCAGAGCGACTTACAAGATGTGCATAAATACATGGTTATAGTAGTGGTATGGTAGTATATTCTTTCCTCTTAACTGGTAAACAATCTTTTATTTCCTTGGGTATAAGTACCTTTTGGTTTAACAAGCTGCAACACCTATATCGATATCGACAACGATATCTGTGCCACCAGCAGCTGTGGTATCAACTAACTACATGGTAAAGCTTGAATATCAGAAAGTATCATGCAACATATAATGGCAATGTTATTAAAAACATTGTACATCTTTAGATCTGTGTTTGGAATATTTATTCACACACATGCTTAAATATAATAAGCCATGACCCTAATGAGAGTAGTAAGCCTAATAGCCCATTCATTTACATAAATTAAATAAGGTTTTTATTTACACGTAGAGTATTTACTTTTTCGGTTGGCTGGGTATAATGCTATTTATTTTTGTATTGGAAACTAATTGTGGTTCTGCATGGCTCAGTAGGTAGAGCATTGCGCTTAGCGCCTAACCTAGCGCTTAGGTTGTGGGTTCGATTTCCATTGGGACCACATATACTGAAAAATGTATGCATTCACTACTGTAAGTCACTTTGGATAAAAGCGTCTGCTAAATGGCATTGTGTGGAGGTGCAGGCCTGTGATGGTAGGATGAGCCTGCTCATGCCACAACTGTAATCTCTTACCACAGCACTGGTGCCAACAAGAGGTTTATTCTGAGCCACAGTTGCAGCGTAACTATGCACATCAGGCTCAGCTTGTATTCTGGGTAATAAATGAAGTGTGTGGTCCCCCCCCCCCCCCCCTCCCCACCACAGGAAAGTACCAGATGGACAACGATACCCTTGGGAAACTCTGTGGGATCCTCAGCCAGAGTGACGTCCCCTGGAGGCAGCTAGCGGAGAAGCTGGGCATGCTAACGCTAGCTCACCTGTACCAAGAGTGCCCGTCCCCCTGTCAGAACCTGCTGGAGAACTACCAGGTGAGCACTCCCAACTCTCCCTCCTCCCTCTGTCTCACTGGGAACGAGGGCCCCCAGCGGAGAGGGCCCCCAGCGGAGAGATCCGGAAGCGAGAGGCAGAGCCCCGTGGTCCTTAAAAATATTTTTGCCGGGGTTCGATTCCCCGTCATGCCAGAGTCGGCTCGGGCCAGGAGTGCCACCGGGGCGGCGATTGGAGTGGTTCTGGGGTGCCAGAATTACAGTCGACAGCACGATGAGTGCTGTCTCGGAGGAGGCACCATTGTCACTGCCGGTCACAGGGCTACGGCAGCGAACTACGAGGGAGGGGATTGAACTAAGCACAGCGGGAGTAATTGGCTACCAAATTGGGAGAAAAAACGGGGTAAAATCAAATTTGTATTCCTGGGAAGTGTTCAAGTCCTAGACATGTCATGACCGTGACCCAAATCAAAAAAATGACAAATAAAGTCCAACATAATAATCATTTTTCTTGCTGTAATTCTTTCACAGCAACAAAAATGTGTTCATCTTTCTTGCTAACCTAGCAGCTTGACTTCAGTTTTACTATGACTAATTACATTGTCAGTGGGCTGATATTGCTAACAAATTGTTGGCTCACTGGCTACGTTATGCCCACGTAGTCAATGAGCCGAGTAGAAGTCAATATTTGCTGCCACAGGTGTGGATGTTTGCAGAAAGTAATACTAATTACTGTACAATTACAATGTTCACTAAATTCCAATTTCTCAAGAAAAGCTTTTTTTAGTTTTTCATATTTTCAACATTTCACTTTTCAAAAAAATTCTCCTTAAAATTGGGAAATGCACCACGAGGGTGTGTGTAGAATGTATTGCAGTGAGTATACACGTGTGTGTGTGTGTGTGTGTGTGTGTGTGTGCGTATGTACGTGTTTGCATGTGTGTGTGTGCGTGTACGTGTTTGTATGTGTGTGTGTGTGTGTGTGTGTGTTTGCATGCGTGTGCATATGTGTGTGTGTGTGTGTGTGCGGGCGTGCTGATGAGTCGTCTCTGTATGTCTGCAGCTGGGCGGAGGTCAGGTGGACGGTCTGGTGGAGGCCCTGCAGTCGCTGGGTCTGAACGAGGGCGTGAGGCTTCTGAGACAGACGGAGCTGAGAGACAAGGCCCAGAGCACAGGTACAGCACCGCCTCTTATATACCCCTGCTGCTGCTGCAGGGACACGCTCAACACTCAAACGTACTGCGCCCTGCATGCGTTCGGCCCACGCTCAACTCTCTCCCCTAGCACTGTCTGCACTTCTTTCGCAACTGGTGCTCTTCATATCAAACGTCATAGCTCTTTTACTATGGGCTTGTGTTAATATTTCCCCTTAACTTTGGCACCTACGCATGACAGCGTGTATTACATTTACATTTTACAACTATACTTTTTTATGATGCTATCGTTTTACAACCATACTACATTTCCATAGTTTTCCATTTGAACTTATTTCATGCACTATGTTGCAAGTCACTCTGGATAAGTCAATAAATGTAGGTTTAGGTGGTGGGACCGCTCACAATGGTGGAAAGAGGAGCAGAGGGCGTTAAATCAATGATCACGTTCCGGTGCCTGGGATAGCAGCTCACATCTTGGAACTTGGGACGGTTAAATGCTGCACGCTTTGTAGTTGCTGCCCCCATTTCCCCTCTTTGATCGTTGTCGCGCTCTTTCTGTCTGCCGACCAGATGCGACGGTGGACAGCGGCTTTGGCAGCCAGCTGACGGAAGAGGAGGCGGAGCAGCCCATGCTGGTCAACCCCTGATCGAAGGGACCTGCCTCAGTGGAAGGAAATGGGCGCCAGCACGGGGCGGTCACCCTCGGAAGCGCGACCATTTCATCAGTCCAGGGTTCACGACGATTATGTTTCATCACCATGGTTACGCTGTGGCGACCACTCAGCATCGCGAGAGGAGGAGGAGGAGGAACTGGCATCCCCTTGAGAGACAGACCTTCAGTCGCCACCTGTGTGCACTGAGGTTCGGGGCTAGGACAGTGTCCTCAGGGTTCAGGGTCTTCTGAAGCAAAACCAACCTTGGAACAGACCCCCACCCCCCAAAAAAAAAAAACTCTTCACATTCAGCTCCGCAGGACTGCTGAGGACAGGGGTTTAGAGCATGCACCTCCATGACATAAATCAACCTTATTTGGTATCTTATTAATACTGAGTATTCCTGTGTTCTTTTTTCAGCTATAAATGTACAGCTTTGTGGCTCGCCAGTGGACAGTATGTATGGGACTTTGTATGGCTGGGACCTTTAGTTTGCTTGGCAACTTGTGGTCTCTTGAGACTGTGGACGACAGGGGTTTCTTTTCAATAAAATGGCTGTGTTTTTGTTAAGAAACAGAATGCCAGTTTCTGTCTTTTTCTTTATTCGAGTGAACTTGGACAATAACGTCTGCATTCGTCTTAAAACTCAGAGGCGCCTTATGAACGTTTTCCTGGCAGAGCGGTGTCAATCTGAACACATTAACAAATTCTGTTTATAGTAAATTAATTAAAGAGTTGTAATGCATGAGATTTAGCTCTCCACCTGTACTGTAACAACATGATTAACAAACATTTGAGGGACCTTTTTAAAACACCTGTTTATTTTCTTCCACTATACCAGCCCCCAAAAAAACAAAAGAGAGAAATAAGCTCATGTAGAGTCGAGTCTTTGCAGGCTGCCGAGTGCAGCTGAGCTGAGTCAAACATTTCAAGTAAAAACATTTCCGATCAAGTCACACGTGTAATAATCTAAGAACACTGAGATTGAAAAGAGCTCTGCAGCTCGGATTGCGGTGAGCATGTCATGAGGTACCGAAATATAAAACAGCTTCAAATACAATACAACTCTTCAAAATCCTGATTTATAGTCAACAGCGGATGATGTACGGATGAACAAAAATAATTTATCTTGCAGCACACAAGCTGGACATGTTACGAGAACGGTAGCACTTGTCCTATAAATGTCACATTTAGAGATGTTGATTTAGAGTGGGTTACCAGTTCAATTAAAATTCCTCTCCCTTTTTCCGTGGCAGAGACTCTTAGGCGGCTCAGCGAATAACAGGTTTGCCTGGCTGCTAGTGACAGGCAAATGACCCATGTAATACACCTGACCCCGCCCCTTCCTGTCCGTGACACGGTCTCCAGGGAGACCTCTCAAGTGCAAATCGGTGGAAAGACAAGCCCTGCAAATGAACTCCCATCTCATAACTACAGACCATTCACAGTAGTGTACGATTGGGGGCGGGGCCACATTGAGCTCCTCTCTTATAACAGCTACACTGCTTGCCTTACTGGGTAGGCCACATTCAGGGTGGGGTCCCACAAACTCCTCTGACCTCTGACCTCTGAACCCTGACCCGACACCTCCAGAGAACCACTCACAGCAACAAGACATCGGCGACAATCAATCGACAAATGAAGAGCGTCACGCACGAACATGTGTAACAACAATGATAATTATTATAATCGTAGAACATTACAAATATTAATCATGACAATAATAATAATACTGTACATACAGAGTTCCTGGTAGCTCCGCTGGGAAATGGCCTGGAACGGAGATTTACAATAAGTGCAGTTGAATTCTGTCACTGCTAAACGGACGCTGAGGTTAGTCTGTGACAGTCGCTGTGGTCGAATGCACGGGGCTAGGAAGTAAAGGGAGAAGGCCTGGAGACCTAGAGAGAGGACAGTCGCTGTCCACATCCAGCAGCTGCCGTGTCACCTTCCTCGCAGAGGGGAAACTCTGCGAGGAAAACAACACTCCTGAGCTCCTGCTCTCTGAAAACAACACTGCTTTAACTTCAGCCACATTCCTGAACTGATTCCTGCTAAAAAAAAAATCAGCTGGCTGGGGGGTTGAGCAGAGAGGCCCTTTACAACATGCATCGCCCTCACACAAAAAAAACTGGCCAACAGCACCACCTGAAGTTCAAATACAGTACTGCACCTTTTAATAATCCACGACCTCATCACAGCAGCATTACACTAAGAGTAGTTTGGCTAGAGTTGTTTCATATTCCCAATAGAACAGCAGTTTCTGGTGGTAGGGTACTGGTATTACTGCATGTGGTTTAATTATGTGCTGGACACAGAAAGCCTGAGTAGAAAATGGCTTTGCTAGTTGAGACATGAGACAACATAATACCCGTTCTAAATATATTTACACATTCAAATATTTTACATTCATATATATCTCTAAATATACATATATAGATACATATATAACACTGCAATATATCATAGATAATATATACTGTACAATTTTTGCGCATCATGTATTTAGTTTTGCACATTGAAAACAGTGTTCCAACTAGACCGACGTCATAAATGTGCACACGTGGAAATGTTTCCTTTAAGGATTTAGAAATGGAAAAAGTTATTTTTTTCTTCTTACTTAATTTCTTCATCTCACAATAAAAAAACAACTAACAACAACAACAACAACAACAATTGTTTAAATCATGCTCGGGTCAGTTCTATAAAATTACAATGAAGAACACTTCTTGAAAAAAAAGAAGAAAAAAAAGGAACAGAATTGATTGTGTCTTTTGACTTGACCTGGCAAAAAGGCCTGAGAAGTGATGTCCTTGAATGAGAACTTCAGCCGTTTGACCACTAGGGGAGCTGTGGGTTGACGGGAGGCACCAACCCTGCGAGGACTTCTGGAATACGCTGGTGTCGTGGTGTTTTTTCATCTGCAAAGATCGTTTAATGCTTAATACTTCACGGCCCCTTCTGTCACTCAGATGGACACTGAAGGGGACCTGACTTCAAAGCCGTTCACATTTGGAACGTGGCGAGCAAAAGATGCACATTGTTGAACAGATCGGACAAGACATTCAGCTTCTGCCCGGTGAGTGTCTAGCTCTATTAACAAGAGAATACCTCTGCGCTGGGAATAGTGAAGACACATACAAAATATATACAAGATGAGCCACCAAGCTGGAAAAACAAAGAAAGCAGTTGATATTAAAGCAAGCAAGGTCAGATCAGGTCTGGGTTATCCAGCCAACACACAGGCAACAGCACTCTGAGAGGATAGCCCAGCCCACAACAGAGACTACAACCTGCTGAGCAAAAAGAAGAAGTAAAAAACCACATCTCCGTCAGGAGAGGGGAAAGACTGCTTGCAGGTGTGATGTTGCTCTCACCAGAGAGAGAGAGAAGGAAGAAGAGAGAGAGAGAGAGAGAGAGAGAGAGAGAGAAAGAGAGAGAGAGAGAGAGAGAGAGAGAGAAAAAGAGGGAGAGAGAAAGAGAGACTTTACTTTTAATTCATCAAGGAATTTAAGCCTAACTGATCTGTATATATTTGAGCTTTTTTTTTTTTTTTTTTTTGATTAGGAGGGTTGGGTTGCAAAAAGGTTCCAATAAGGGTCAGCAATATTTGCCTTAATAATATGTTTAGTTTTTTCAATTTTGTGGTTTAAAACAATTTGGCAACAAGACCGTGGTTATTGCTATGTCTGTAAAGCTCATTTGAATTTGCACTGAAAGAGGAAGAAAGAAGAAAGAAAGAAAGAGAGAGCGACAGAGACATAGGGAGAGAGGTCAGCGAGTGAGAGGCCAGGCGCTGCCTGAATCCCACAGCAGTCAGAAGAGATCCGGCTGCTCGTTGCTCTGGTCCACTGGAATGGTGGCGGTACTCTGAGATCTACCTCTGGGACTAGGACTGGCCCTTGGTGCACTGCAGGCCTCTGCTGATGCACCTCCAACATTCTGGGTGGGGGCTCTACAATGTCCCCATGTTAGAGGTTGGGGGTGGGAAACTAGGCCCGGGCCAACTGACTACAGTCCTCTGTCCCAGGGTCCACCACACTGGGGGGGCACTGCTGTAGAGCTCAAAGCAGTGTGATCTCCCGGGCAGGTGGCGGCAGTCAATTTGTCACAAAGGGCTCTGGTGGAGTGGCAGAAAGCAGTCAGGAACACCCTTCAGCTGGCGGCGCGCAGGTAGTCAGAAACTCAATGAACGTCTACTTAACCACAATCTTAAAATATAACAATCTGAGATGGTCGCTCCGCCAACATTTGAATTTCTTCCTTTCGTTCTTTTTTGCTGTTGTTTTTAAATGAACAGGGATTCAAACATGGAAAAGCAAAATTGGTCCTGGTGAAAAATGTCAATGGCGTTCGTATAACACTCGGAGAAGGGACTGGTCGAGGGAGGTTAGGGGTTATGGGTCGGGGGTTAGAGAAGAGGTTTGAGGTTACCCTGAAATATAATTGTCATGGAGGTATGAGGAGCTCTGCGTCGTCTGCAGTGGTGCTCTTTGGGGGCATGTTGTGCCCGCGGTTGCCGGTGGCCAGCGTGCCCTCGCGCCGTCACTTCTTCCCCAAGGTCTCTGGCCTGTCCGCCGCGCTGCTCTCCCTGCCTCCGCGGCGGCGTCCACGTCAGTCACGTGACCGCCGCCCCCGCCTTCCGTCGTCGGCCAATGAGATTGGGGAGAATAACTGGGGCGCGGGTAACCGAGCCCGCCCATCTCGCCGCATCCCTGGGACTCAATAAAAACCTGGGTGGGGGGGGGACAGGCCTCACTGTTTGACGGCCTGCCGGTAGCTGTGTCTCTGGCTCTCGCCGCGCTTGCTGCCCTTGGCGCCGCCCGCCTGGCTGCCCTCCTGTGGCAGCGTGGGGCTGGAGTGGGCCGCTGCAGCCCGCTGTCCTCAAAGAGACGAGACTCAAACGCAGACAGGTCGTCCTCCCCACACCGGATCTTGGCACGGAGGAGCATGGCATACGTCCCATAGCGCGTTTTCTGAGAGAGAGAGGCAGAGAGAAGGAGAGAGAGAGAGAGGGAGAGAGGCAGAGAGAAGGAGAGAGAGAGAGGGAGAGACACAGAGAAAGAGACAGAGAGAAGGAGAGAGAGAGAGGGAGAAAGGGAGAGAGAGAGAGACAGAGAGAGAGAGAAAGAGAGG
Organism: Aldrovandia affinis; assembly: GCA_029706075.1. Lineage (NCBI taxonomy): Eukaryota > Metazoa > Chordata > Actinopteri > Notacanthiformes > Halosauridae > Aldrovandia > Aldrovandia affinis. The sequence goes on along the minus strand of JAINUG010000002.1, from coordinate 11,148,531 downwards.
CAGAGAGAAGAAGAGAGACAGAAAGAAGGACAGTGAGAGAGAGAGAGAGACAGAGAGAGGGAGGGAGAGAGAGAGAGAGACAGAGAGAGGGTAAGAGAGAGAGGGAGAGAAACAGAGAAAGATCCAGAGAGAGAGTGAGAGACAGAGAGAGGGAGAGAGAGAGAGAGAGAGAGAGAGAGAGAGAGAGAGAGGGAGAGAAACAGAGAAAGATCCAGAGGGAGAGTGAGAGACCGAGAGAGGAAGAGAGAGAGAGGCAGAGACAAAGACAGAGAGAGGGAGAGGGAGAGGGAGAGAGAGAGGGAGAAGTGAACACTCCAATCCCTTCGGCTACAGATAGGCCTCTCCAATAGAGTAACAGTATGCGTGTTCCCATTAGTGTGAATTCATACGACTTTAGAATGTGGATTCCAGATTTTGTGCAACAAGCAATAACCAGTCCAAATGTGCATCAAAGCAAATAGAACAGTTGCAGTTCTAACCAAGACCAATTATGGTAGAAATGGTAAGCAGTGTGAAGCCCGTCTGGATAAAGGCGTGTGGAAATCTGACAGGTACTACAACTGAGCTCCCTGCTGCCCTCTGGTGGGCAGCCACGGCAAATCCACACCTCAAACTCCAGGTACTCCTCTCGCTGGCGGTGCTCCTCCAGCTCGCGCCCTTTGACCTTGCGGTCGGGGGGGTAGGAGCGCAGCTCGGTCAGGTCCGAGGACGTGGTGCGGAAGCGCGCCTCGTGGGACTGGACCTGGTCCTCCTGAGGAAGAGCACATTGAACACGGTCAGTCACAGGTGAAAACACAGAGGGTCGCCAGGCACAGCTGCATGGACATTGTAACGCCAGGACTAAACAGTGCTGCCCTCTGTTTACATTTTCATCACAGATGAACTAAGTCTAAATCACATCTAAATGTAACACCGAGCCAAGGTTGATTTACACCTGCGTGGCATATACATAAGAACATAAGAACAGAAGAATACATAATGACGAGCCGTTCGGCCCACCTAGGCTCGTCATGTCCTAATCTAAAGAGTATCTAGTACTGCATCTAGCCTGGACTTGAATAGCTCAAGTGTTTCTGCCTCTGCTACCCGACCTGGCAAGCTGTTCCAGGCATTGACAACTCTCGGTGTAAAGACCATATACAACCATACACTTTCCCTAGCTTTGTTTTTTTTCATTTTTTTTTTTACAATATTATATATTAGATGGATTTGGGCTCTGGTAACCCCTGGCAGAGGAACACCGATGGGTACCTGGGACAATTTGGAATTGGAGCCCGGGAGCAGCGGTCGACTGAACTTCTTCTGCGATCCGATGGCAGCCGGGAAGGGCGGGGCAGAGAACATGGCGGCCACCGTGTTGATCCGGGTGATCCAGGACTGCATCTGCTCCGCGTTGCTGCACGACAAACCGTGACACGCAGACCGTCACACCACGGCGAGACACAGCGCCGCACGCACAGTGGCTATGCTTTCTTTTACCTCCGTGACACCTTCTGTTTTCTCTAGCAGGCGCTCCTGCCCAGCATGCGCTCCTAAACTCTGTGCCATTGGCTCTGCCTTCCTCCAAACCCTAAGCTCGGGTTAATCATGATGCCCCGCTTTCCCGTTGTAGAGATGGAGCCAAGGAAGCGCGGGCGGGAGTCAAAGCCGAACCCTGCGCAGCGCGATTGACATTTTTCCATCGCAATGCCCACGACCGGAGCTGTGACAATCACCTCACGCCGAACGCTCATCTTCTGCACTCGTCATCGGCACATCGGTGTGTGTATGTGTGTGTGTGTGTATGTGTGTATGTGTGTATATGTGTATATGTGTATGTGTGTATGTGTGTGTGTATGTGTATGTGCTTGTGACTCAGAGGTTGCAGGTTCAATCCCCAGGTGGGGCACTGCTGTTGTACCCTTGAGCAAGGTACTTAACCTCAATTGCTTCAGTACAATATCCAGCTGTGTAAATGGATTGTATGTAAAGAAATGTAAACTGTGTAAGTCGCTCTGGATAAGAGCGTCTGCTAAATGCCTAAAATGTAAAATGTAAATGTAGGAGTGTGGGACACGTCAAGGGCCCCGTTTCACACAGCTCAGACTGAGCTGCCTGGGACTTCAGCCCGAGAGCGCGGCCTCCCGGAGCGGATATCTGGGACAGCGGAGACAGGAAGCGCGGAAGAGATTACACCCCGGGGGGGAAAGGCGCTCGTCCTGTCGGAGCACTGGGGGAGGGGGTGAGCCTGGGCCGAGGTGGATCGAGGTGAGGACGGGCGGCGGCGGCGGGGAACGGGCGGGGTTAGACTCACGGGGCCTGGAAGAGGAACACCCTCCAGTCGGCGGTGCGCAGGTAGAAGACGTTGGGCCTCTTGCTGTAGTCGGCCGCGCGCATGGCCAGGGAGTGGTGGATGGACACGGCGTTCTTCAGATCCTCGTCAGACAGCTGCTTCTCCGGCCTGGCCGACTTAACACGCCACGCCCTCCGAGGCCACCAGGGTTCACACATTACATTGAATTACATTACATTACAGACATTTAACGGAGGGGGTTAACATTTCGCCACGCTGGATATTTACTGAAGCAATCCAGGTTAAGTGCTCAAGACCAGGCTGGGATCAAACCTGCACAGTGCTGGATACTATCTAGGCAGGCTGGTAAAATGGCGAGCCGAGCTGGGCTGACTGGCCTGTTCTTGTCTCTCTGTATGCTGTACTTCAAATGATAAATTTCATTTTAACAATGGAAATATTTAAAATTATGTTATCCTTGTCTAATACTATGTACCTATTTTGATTTTTTTAATAAATTTTGTCCCGATTTTCTTTCTCCAAATTTGGTGGCCAATTGTACCAACCAATTGTGCCCACAGTGGGCAACCTGCATTCCGGTCGAATGCTTTAACCGTTACACCACCCGGGAAGCCTATACTATGTACTTTTAAAGTTTCCTGTTACATGAAAAACACAAAGGATTCCAGAAGTGAACTAAATATGATTTTGCCTTAGAGATCCAGGAAAATATAGAAAAGAGCTGTATATAATACAGAAAAACAAGCTGTATTCCAGCTGAGCAGTGTCTCGTTCTGACTGAGAACGCACAAGAACATCCTGACGAGGAGAACGGGCCATTCAGCCCAGCTTGTCTCATAACAACCCCCTATACCTAAAATAATGATAATAAACAGAGAGTGCAGGAGCGGTTCACATTTACCTTCTGCAGGTAGAGGATGAGACCCTTGAGGATGGCATAGAAGGTCTTCCAGCCTCTCTTTCCCCTGGGAGCTGAGAACAGCAGTGTCACAGTTAGCCCTCTGTTACAGATCCACGCAGTCACAATTGACCCAGACCCTGTTAAGTCTGCAGTCTGCAATCCTTGCTTCCTACTTTTGTGCTGGTTGTCTTCCCATACTACCTCATGGCATAAAACTCAAACGCATTGCCACTAATACCAAGGCTATTCTCTGATTACAAGAAAAATTATACATTACATTACAGGCATTTAGCAGACGCTCTTATCCAGAGCGACTAACACAGTTCACATTTCTTTACATACAATCCATTTATACAGCTGGATATTTTAAGCTGAAGCAATTCAGGTTAAGTACCTTGCTCAAGGGTACAACGGCAGTGTCCCCACCTGGGATCGAACCTGCAACCTTTGCGTTACAAGCCCAGTCCCTTAACCATTATGCTAACATTGCCGCCCAGGACATACACGACAGAGGGACAGGGTTTCTGTTTTAAAAGTACGTACGCAAAGAACTTCAGACATGCAATAATGTACCTAGTTTGGATGCCCTTAAGAAGGTGCCCTTAAGCAGGTGATCAGATGACAGGAAATGAAAAAGTGCAGTTACATGAAGGCAGTGAAGTAAAAGAAGGGGGAGGAACGGAGGCTACGTACTTCTCTTGCCGTCGGAGTCGGCGTGTACTTTGCGCACCAGGAAGCCGTTCTTATAGACGAGCGCGCCGGGCTGCTGGGCCACGCCCATGAAGGGGTTCCCCCCGCTGCTGATTCGCTTCATGGTGTGGGAGGCGGAGTCGGTGCGGCAGTCGGCCAGCTCTGAGAAGGACTTGCGCAGCTCCTCCTCGTCGCTGTGGAGACAGGAGCGCGCAGCGTATCACACGGCAGCATTCTCAATTAACACAGGTGATGCGTTCTCCAAAAGGCACTGGCTACACTTTCAGGCTGCTCTTTGTACACAAACATGCAAAGAAGGCTCACTGGATGAATACTGTAACCATTATTTATTTATTAATGCACTAAATAGTTGCCTCAGTGTGAATATACTGAAAAAGTATTTTGTTTTTCAGCCAGAGCTGAACATTCCTTTAGTAAGAGACGGATAATGGCGGTGTATTCCTCTGGGTGTGAATATAGGTGAAATCCTGCTGTTTATCAAACCCCCAAATATATATTTTTTACAAAAAATAATAAATTATGGGTTAAAACTACAGAAATTATATATTATAATAATCAGAAAGTCAATACTGTGTTTCTAGTATAATTGAATGTTAAAAGGCTACAGTTTCTTAACCAACTTTTAATTAACCCTGATTTTCTCTTTCTTTTCTGCCCAAATTGTATTCATAGGCCCATCTTATCACTGAAACAGTTTCCTTCAATTCAGGAGAGTGCAGACAATCATGTGCTCTCCTCTGAAGCGTGTGCTACCGGCTGCTGCTTCTCTTCACTCCACAGCCCACTGCACGGTCATTGTGTTGGAGGAGTACACATTGTGCAGTCGGTGCAGGCAGAATGCCAGTTAACCAGACGAGTTGCTCTTTCGCAATGAGACAAGGACATCGCCACTGACAGAAACCCTCCCTCCTTAGGCGCCTTCCCCTGAGGCTACCAGCAACAGTCAGACACTGGCATAGTCAGAATTCGATACAAGAACATGGGGCTCATCAAGATCCCTGGGGCTCATCTGGCTATTAACCCAGTCTCCTAGCAGGAGGAGCCAGCCGACACACCAAAAGTGTACAGTTTATGTTCCCTAAAAAAATAACATCTCCATGGGCTGGCGGATAGCGTAGCGGTCTAATGCACCCATGTTCAGCTGGTCCTATATGAGTGTGAGCTGCCTATTAGGGACGCGGTGCAAAACCCGTCTCTGCCAGACCAGCCCTGGCCGTTAGCCCCGATCGGGGGCAGCATTTGGCTGTCCGCTCCTGAGGGAGGGAGGAGGGTGGTCGGCACAAAATCGCTGTAAAGCACGTAAGGGTGTCTCCAGAAAGTGGGTCGTGAGTTCCTTCTTGAAGAAGGCGGATCATCGCCGGCCTCGGAGAGTAGCTTGCCCCGTAGAGATGGGCGGCGATTTCGTGGGGGAGGGTTCATCAAAATAAATAGAGGGTATAATCCACATCTCACTCCATTTGATGTCCTCCTCTTCTTGGCAGGCTCTCCTTCACAGAAATGTCCCAGCATAAGATGAACAGGATCGACGGTCACAAGCGCCGTGAGGTGAAAGGTTCAAGCGGTGGGCACCATGCATATTTGAAATGATTTAAGAGCTCTGCGTGTTCAGAGGCTCCTGCACACCCACGCTGAAGAGATACTTCTCAGACGCATTCCCACAATGCTCTTAACTGAGCAGCTCGCACAGTCAATCCCTACGGGCCAATAATATTACATTACACAAGCAGTTCTCTCCCAAAGATCAAACTTCATGACCCCCCCCTCTACTGTAAGATTCACCCCTCTTAGGGGTCAGCTGTTTTGGAGTCAACAGTACTGTACGTGACAGATCATTTCCAGTCGTATCCAGTCGTATCCAGTCACTCCCCATTCAGATTATTATTATTAACAAATAATATTCAATTCTGTGAGGATATGTCTGAAAACATGACTAAGTGTGTTGTAAAAACCTGACCATGAAACATGTTGCTCTGTGGTGATTATCCAAAGCCTTTCTGCGACTCAACAATGAACTTTTCAGAGGTCAGTTCAAAGACATAAAGCCAAAGGGTTCTTTGGTGCTTTGGAGTGAGCTCCTTAAGAGGCAGAGAGAGAGAGAGAGAGAGAGAGAGAGAGAGAGAGAGAGAGAGAGAGAGAGAGAGAAGAGAGAGAGAAAGAGAGAGAGAAGAGAGAAAGAAGAGAGAGAGGGAAAGAGAAAGAGACAGAGAGAGAGAGAAAGAGAAAGAGAGAAGAGAGAAGAGAAAGAGAAAGAGAAAGAGAAAGAGAAAGAGAAAGAGAAAGAGAGAAAGAGAGAAAGAGAGAGAGAGAGAGAGAGAGAGAGAGAGAGAGAGAGAGAGAGAGAGAGAGAAAGAGAAAGAGAGAGAGAAAGAGAGCAAAGAGAGAGAGAGAGAGAGAGAAAGAGAGAGAGAGAAAGAGAGAGAAAGAGAAAAAGAGAGAGAGCTCCCTCATTAGAGCCACGGTGGACTCTGGAGCAGCAGACAGCTGCTTCTATAAACTGACTTAATTACCCGACGACAACCGGCTCTTTTAGGCTGCCGTTAATTAGAGAAGAACTGCTCCGGCGCCATGCCCACCTGCCCCAGCTGTGGCAGTCTGACACCCTCTCATCTGACACCCCCTGCCATGCTGCACTGCTAGCGCCCGAGGGTAATATCAGAGGCTATGATTACATGCATTACGACGCAGACACCGGGGTGGACAGGCAGAAACATCACTCATCCAGGGCCTCCACATGCTTATGAACCGGAGGAGGGACGTTCTCCGCAGTGCTGCCAACTCCTTAGAGCAGAAAGTCACCACTCACGCCTCTTTTTGTTGACAGAAACTGCCCAGAAAGGGACTATGGGGCTGTGGGGTTGTGTAGAGAAATGAAGCTAATTCTCAGCTTGCTTCCTGCTTTGATATACATTTTGGTACATTGAAACATACGCACAGAAATCCAACAAATGTGTTTTTTGATGAATTGGCAGATTAAAATTAATTGAATTTGGTACTTCCGAATGGCTGCAAATCTGGTGACAAAATATCTTAATTGGCAGTTTCTCAGAGCTGACACACAATTCAACCAAGAGAGCATTTTTATCTGCGTAATTAATTAAGCCCTAATTGCGGTTGAGCAGTAAATGCCGGCGTGTGGCAGCAGGACCTCCGGACGAGAGCACACGAGCAAAGGTTGCCAGGACACCGCGGTTTTCACTCTCAGGCCGTACGCAGTCGGAATCGTAATCTCGAGCACAACTGATCCTAAATGTACGGCCTAAGCTGTTATATAAACAACGGTCCATTCCAGCCAACCATAACCACTTATTCTACCCTGACCACCAATCACAATCAAATCACTACCTGACACCGGAAACCTTTCAAGCAGAGCCAAAATGGATGCAGCTCTCTCATCTTGACTATGATGTAATGAGCACTTGGCTGCACTGCAAACGTTCCCTGTTAACCCCTGTGATGCCGACGCAAGGAGAGGAGGAGAAAGTGGCAGCGAGCACGTGCAGTGGAGCTTTTGCCTGTTGCCTGGTAACGGACGAAAGCTGGAGTGGAAAGGAGATTAGGGGTGGAGACTGGGGGAGAGAAGAGGGGGAGAGGAGAAATGAGATAAGGGGAGAGGAGGGGGGAGAGGAAGGGAAGAGAGGAGGTGCTGGGGGAGAGGAGGCAGAGAGATGAGATGAAGAAAATAAAGGAGGAGAGAAGATGTGACGAATGAGACGAGGAGATGAGAGGAAGAAAGTAAAAGAGTGAAGAGTACAGGGATGGGGTTGAAGAAAGAAAATGTAGAGCAAATACAGGGGAATAGGATGTGGGGAAGAGTGGGGACTAAAGGAAAGGCGAGACCAGAGTGGAGGAGAGAACTCTCTGGGCTGCAGCCTCCTGGGCACACAGGGGCACACAGAAACTGTGACAGGCACACAGAAACTGAAACACACAGAAACACGATAACGGATATCTGGGAGCTGGACCTAAAGAACATAGACTAGTTTGGTCATCCCTATTTCTGACCTGTACACCCTGACAGCCACTGACACTGTGCCCGAAGCAAGCATGGTCATTCACGGTCTTTCAAAAGAAACACGGTCGTACACGGTCTTTCAAAACAAGCACGGTCATTTGCGGTTGTTCAAAAGAAACACGGTCTTTCAAAACAAACGTGGGAGTCGCACGCAGGGAGAGGAGGAAGGAGGCGGTAAGACGCGCGAGGGAGAGAGCGCTCAGTGGCGGTGGGGGAAGTGAATGATTAAAGCAGTCAATAAGAGATGAGCGGAACGAGAGGGAATAATAAAGCAGCACATTCCGGCGGGTCTCGCTCTGAGGAGAGGCTGCCTCAATCCCCCTGAGCCCCTCCGGAGAGAGGAGCGCTGTGCACAGACATGTGAGAGCGTGCGCTGGCATGTGAGACAGCCCAGTGTGTGCACGTGTGTGTGTGTGTGTGTGCCTGTGTGTGTCTGCGTGCGTGTGTGTGTGTGTCTATGTGAGTGTGTGCACATGTGTGAGGGGTGTGTGTGTGCCTGTGTGTGTGTGTATTTGTGTACGCACACGTGTGTGAGGGGTGTGTGTGCCTGTGTGAGGGGTATGTGCCTGTGTGTGTCTGTGTGTGTGTGTATTTGTGCACACACGTGTGTGAGGTGTGTGTGCATGTGTGTGAGGGGTGTGCGTGCCTGTGTGTGCCTGTGTGCGTGTGTGTGTGCACACGTGTGTAATTTGTAATAATATTTGTAATAATATTTCATGACGATTTTCAAATGTCATATCTGCCCTTTTGGACAGTACACATAGGCAGTGCTATAGCCAGGGCACATCTGTACATCTGCTACCACTCATTTGGATGGAGTGAGAGGCGGTTATGCTGTATGCAGGCAGGATGGAGTTGAGTGTGTGTGTGCATGTGTGTGTGTGTGTGTGTCTGCGTTTATGTGTGAGGTTGAGTGTGTGTGTGCATGTGTGTGTGTGTTTGTTTATGAGTGAGATTGTGTGTGTGTGTGTGTTTACATGTGGGTTTGAGTGTGTGTGTGTGTGTGTTTACATGTGGGCTTGAGTGTGTGTGTGTGTGTTTATGTGTGAGGTTGAGTGTGTGTGTGTGTGTGTGTGTGTGTGTGTGTGTGTGTGTGTTTGTGTTTACATGTGGGTTTGAGTGTGTGTGTGTGTATTCATGTGTGGGTATGTGTGTGTGTGTGTGTGTATGTGTGTGTGTGTGTGTGAGTGTGTGTGTGTGTGTGTGTGTGTGTGTGTGTGTGTGTGTGTGTGTGTGTGTGTGTATGCGTCTGCACACAAGCGTGCGAGTGCGACTGTGTGCTTTTGTTGTGGTGTGACTTCCACCCTCAGCCCATAATTACAGAGGCAAGTGGGGAGCTGTAGCTATGGCAACAAAGGCCGGAAAGCCGTGGTCTTAATTAGAGTCCCGGTAGATCACAGAGGTCGGTCCAGAATAGAAACCCTTGACTCCCAAACACACAGGAACATGCGCATTAAACACACACGCCAGCCACGGCGGCGGCACAGAGGGCGCACGCCCACTCACGGCCGTGACGCTCGTCTCTGACCGCTGTCCGCACCTGTCCCTTCACCGTCCGTCCGTCCGTTCATTCCTGCACCCGTCTGCCCGTCCACCGTGCCACCCTCCCCACTCACGTGACGCAGAGTCTAAAACGGACTCGGTGTGCCACGACAGCAGAGACCTCTGACCTTGACCGCGTCTCGGTTTCATCGGCGACAGTTTCCGAGCAGCCCGTTTCTATCTCCGTCTCCCCATCTGACCAAATTTCTATTATCCACATCTCTGTATCTTTCTCTTTCCCTTCATCTATTCATCTTCCGCGGTCTAAATTTAGAGACGGGCCCGATGGCCCGATATGATAAATGAACAGACCCCTGGATGCAGCGGCGTGCTGGCGCTGGACCTGCATTATTCATTATTTACTCAATAGCACGCCGCGCTGGAGATTTTCCTCACTTGTTGACGGGTTGCGCAGAGTGTGATGAACAGCGGACGACAACACCGCCGCGTTCCTGTCCTGTAAGACTAACCTGCTCTGTCTGATAGCGCCAGGCACCCGATGCACCACATTTACACACACATACACTCAAACGTACGCACATGCCTACACATACACTGTACTCATACACACACACACACAAACAAGCCTGCATGCACAAACGCATTCAAGCATACACTAACACACACATACGAAATCACAGAAACACAAACTTGCACACACACACACACACACACACACACACACACACACACACACACACAGTGCATGCAACAAGCAGGAATGGAATGGCCAAACCTACATGGTCCACTGAAGCTTCTCATTCTTGATGGAGTTGTACAACGCCTGCAGAATAAGGGACAAAGTTAGTTAGACATCCTGCGCACAGGTCAGACAAACTGTGCGTGTGTGTATGTGTTTGTGTGTGTGTGTGTGTGTGTGTGTGTGTGTATGTGTGCACTGTATATGCATCAGCCCTATAACCACAAACCATGTCACAAACCCGATGAGCACCTTGTCTCAAGTGCGTCTCTTCCTCACCAGGACGAGGAAGAGGAGAACTGCAATGACAGCCGCAGGTTCACTTTCCACCGTCCCTGTCCCAATTCTGAATTAGTTTCCAATTTATTTTTGGTTTTTAATAAGGACATCACTGATTTCACCCCAATTACAAAACAACTGCGCACAGTTGAACAGTCCTCTCAAAATGCACCACTGAACGACTGCAGGGATGGCAAAGTGTATGAAATACCCACGCACCTTTTTGTGGAAGAAACATTGGCCACGGAGAGAAGGCTGTTGATTGCATTTCAACACAGCGCCATTGATAAACAGGCTTGAAGGTGCAGATATTTAGCCTCACAAGGGACAAGATCTGTTGTGACTGCCAGGAGACTGGTATATTTCCATTTAAACCAGGCCCTCAGGGACAATGCGATGAGCTAGTCAAGCACTACATCTGTAGCCCATTTAGCAACCGTTTTCTGGGGGAGGAGAATAAGACGAGCGTTCAAATGACGGACGCTGGAAACCGGCAACCCTCCCCAACTGTGAGGGTACTGCTTTGTATCTCATGCGTGACGACAGGTTCTTCTAAGACAAGAACAGCCCTGCAGGGGCTTGAACCTACAACCTTCTGGTCACAAAACCCAGTTCCATGACCCCAGCACTGCTGCCTGACAGAGGCTGGGTGACACAACCAGCCAGTGAAATATCAACGGCAGGAACTCAAACCTGCATGCCGGATACAGAGCTGTACGAGAGCCCCTCTCATCCACAGTCTTAAGTTTCACAGTTGTAATCGACTCCATTAGTAATGACCTACTTGACCCGGCGTGTAGCCATAATTACAGAAACCTGGCCGTCGGCTCTGTGGCACTCTGAAGGACAGGTCACTCCAAGCACAGAGACGGCAAACCTACGGTCTCCCCAGCTTCTCCAGGAGCAAATAAATTCTCAAAACACAAGGTCACTCAAAGAGCAATAGATTAAGAGCACTCCTTCTTACCTCTAACTGAAAACGAGATATTATATTCAGAACTATAAACTAATTCATAACAATAATTGTATTCATTGGCGACAGGTGATTTTTTGGCAGAGAGAACTTTAAAAGTCATAGAGAAAAGGAGAAATAACAGAACGATCAACGCGATACGAGAAGAAATGGTCGTGAGAAGGAGAATGGGACAAAAATGAAAGCGTTCATTCACAAAAAAATGACAGATGAGTACCGGCTTCTAAATGAGAGGAAAATTAAACTTTGTTCATTCGTTCACTCATCCCGTCTCTCCATGACAACCCAAACCCGGTTAAGCATCCCTGCGAATGCGAGCGGTGACAGAGAGGGCGTCCCCGCGAGGCCGAGCCTGTCCTCCCGAGTCAGCCCGGACGGTGGCCCGTCTGCGTGGCGTGGCGTACCTTTTTCTTGCGGGCCTGCGGGTGGTTCTGCCCGTCCTGCGCCTTCCCGAGCAGGTCCGGGAACACCAGGGGCTTGAGGGAGCGCGAGCGGGGCGTGCGCGGGTAGCGGAAGGGGTCCATCATCCGAAAGTCGCGGCCGTAGCGCACGGAGCAGAGGGAGCGGGAGCGCAGGCGTCCCGCCGAGCTGTGCAGGCTGTTCACCCCGATCATGGCGCCGGACGGACGGGGGGGCGCGGGGCGAAGACTAAGACTCCGGACGCCTCGAAGGCGTGAAGCGACGCCCTTCGGCTCTCTGTGCAGTTCTCTCCTCCTGATTTCCCAGCTGCTTTCCCGAACCTTGCGCTGCGCAAGTGTAAATCCAAGTCCCTCTCTCTCTCTGGCGCCGGTGTCGAAGGACGACTTGGAGGTGTCGGTTAAATCGTCGGGCCAGGGTGGTGAGTCCAGAGGCGGCGGGACACTGGGCCGTCCGTGCGATTCGACGGTCGCTCAGAGAATCGGGAGAGCTGCGGGAGGAACGCCTGGAGGGTCACGTGGGCTTCAGACACTCTCGCTCGGCCGAGCAGCAGGAATCCAGAGCCTGAATGATGGAGCGCAGCGCATTTATAGAACACGCACAACACCGCACGTGATGGAGGACCCCTCCGTCCGTATCGAGTCGCTGCTTTACGCTCCGGATCCAACAGGGGACCTTTTTTTTTTTTACAAAGGAATGACGCTACAATCCATTAACCTGCTCGCCCCGAAGCTAGCCGGTGTGATCAGATGTAATGATCTCGGACGGTTCAATTTGCAGTCTCCGCCGTTACCCAGACTCCTGAGGTCTCTCTCGGCTCTCTGGGAATGTACTTATGGTGACAGTCCGGAGTGAGTTGCCCACCTCTCTCTCTCTCTCTCTCTCTCTCTCTCCCTCTCTCTCTCTCTCTCTCTCTCTCTCTCTCTATTGATCTTCCCTTCCCTCTTTCTCTCTCTCTCTCTTTTTCTCTCCCCCTGTCTCTCTCTCTTTCTCTCCCCCTCTCTCTATCTCTCTCTCTCTCTCGATCGTCCCTTCCCTCTTTCTTTCTCTCTCTCTCTCTCTCTTTTTCTCCCCTCTGTCTCTGTACCTCTCTCTCTCTTGATCTTCCCTTCCCTCTTTCTCTCTCTCTCTCTTTCTCTCCCTCCCTCTCTCTCTCTCTCTCTCTCTGTCTTCCCTTCCCTCTCTCTCTTTCTATCTCTCTCTCCCTCTGTCTCTTTCTCTTTCTGAAGCAGTGGCACTGGCACCTGGACTCCCCTCGGCGGTAACAGCCCCTGGTCCGGACCCTCTGCACGCGCACCTGCTGTCTTCACCACACAGGCGCCGGCGACGCGCGGGCGGTACCGGGGATCAGCGGTGCTCACGGACGGACGACAAAAACACCCAGGGCGCGAGAGACAGGCCGGCGAAAGTGGGCCGAAGCGGCGGTGAACAGGTGCCCGAGGGCGGCCCGTGCCAGCCCGAGCCGTAAACAGGTGCGAGCGCGCACACACGCGCTGTCACACGTGCCACCCGGAGGACAGAAACGCACGTGCGGTCGGCGGAGGGAGGGGGGGTCTTCCACGCTCCTCACAGACGGGGATTCCAAAACCCCTCACGGTCCAGCGTCACGTCGGGGGGCGAGGGGTGCATGAGAATTTCAGAAGAATAAAAACAGCAGAGAGCGCTGAGTGAACAAGCCGACGGGCACTTTCTCAAAGATGATCCATATTCTTTTCGCCATCCAGTCGGTCTCTGCACCTCACACGTCGGTCGGTGTCTTGCCTTTTATTTTAAAAAGGGGACAAAGACCCTCTGCTCCAGTTGTCAGTCAGTCACTCTGCCCTTCTTCTCTGTCTCCCTCCACCGGCCGTAGACTTTTTCTGTGTTGCAGATGAAAAGTGTCTGAATCACAGTGGAAGAGAGACCTGATGGGGGCTGAGCAGCACTCTCTCTCTCTCTCTCTCTCTCTCTCTCTCTCTCTCTCTCCATGCGTATTGCTCACCTCTCTCTCTCTCTCTCTGTCACTGAACAGCGAATCACAGCCTCCCCCACTCCCCCGTTCCCTCCCCCGTCACATGCCGATTAGTATTCAGGTCTTGCCTCCGTACCGAGGTAGGAGAGAGAGAGGAGGAGAGACGGACGCACCTGCAGGAGGGAAAGCCGCGAGTTTAAAACACCATTCAGCAACGTCACCGATTCAGCTTAAATCCACACGCCACACACTGGCAGGTTCAACGTTTAAGATTCTACCACTATCAGAAGAAATACTGTGACACACACTGGCACATTCAACATAATAATAATAATAATATACGCCATTTAGCAGACGCTTTTATCCAAAGCGACTTACAGTAGTGAACGCTTACATTTTCAGTATGTGTGGCCCCAGTGGGAATTGAACCCACAACCTAAGCGTTGCCAACGCTGTGCTCTACCAACTGAGCCACAGAGAACCACATCTGTTATCTTAACATAAAGTAAGAGAACAAAAAAAATAGGAACACAACAGCATCGGGTTCTGGTGGTTCCGCAATTGTATGGGGCAACAATTTCCTGGCATGGTCTGGGATGTAAAAGTGAAGAGAAACATACTAAACACAAAAGTACTTAGATAACATCAGTTAAGTGTCTGTTTAAAGAGCGCTCAAGCCAATGAGAACACATCCAAAATGAAGGCGAGAAAGCAAGCGCTCACTCATAGGACAGGGTTTTTTGTAATAATTGTGTTGAAGCACAACAGCCTCATCACACACAACCTTCAACCATCGCCTTCGTCAGCGTGTCTGGCAGCGTGGCTGGCAGTGTAGTGTAGTTAGGGAGCTGTGCTTGTAACTCAGAGGTTGCAGGTTCAGTTCCCAGGTGGGGCACTGCTGTTGTACCCTTGAGCAAGGTACTTAGCCTGAATTGCTTCAGTAAAATATCCAGCTGTATAAATGAATTGTATGTAAAGAAATATAAGAGCGTCTGCTAAATGCCTAAAATGTAAAATGCGTGTGTCTGGGTGCACTCATACCCTCAGAAGGCAAGGTGGACGTCAATTCTTATTTCACAGCAAAGAGTGATCGTCTCCGCTTCATATTAAAGCATTTATTTCCTGCAGAGAGGGGTGTCTGTCAAGATGACAATGTGCCCGTCGACAGAGCATGAGTAGTTGAGCAATGGTACGAGGAGCATGACACTTCTATTGCTATGTCATAACCTTCTTAGTCACCAATGGAGCGTTTATGGGACATTCTGGAAGGACGCCCAAGACGGAATTTTCCACTTCCATCAACAAAGCCTGATTCAACTGACATTTCTCATGGAAGAGTGTTGTTATGCCCCTTCTGCCAAACTCCAGATGGCTAGACTCTGGCCTTTCTGGTAACACATAGTAGCCCAACACTATATTAATGACTCGGTATTGATACTTGTATCGGTGATTACATATTCATGTTCGCTACCTGTACATGGCTCCCACCCCCGAAATAAGCCATACACCACATCATACACCGATATGTTCAACGCCTCGCACGACTCATAAACAAAAATATCGTTGTTATATTTGGGTGGGTGCAGGTACTGTAACATTAGAAAATGTGTAAATATATTGTTATATAAACTCCTCATCAAACAGCAGAGTCGAGGAAGTCAGAGATGCTGTACTGTATGAACACAGCAGCGGGGGTCCTACTATACCACAGGGAAATAGCAAGGGGTCAAATTATTGACTTATTGATATGTTTATCATTACAAAACCCCAAACTCTTGGCTAGCATGTTTTTCTTAATGAGCATGGCACTCACAAAATCAACGCATCAATCACATGCATGACAGGTGAATCACTAACGTGTTGGACTTAATTAGCCAATTTTGTGAACAATGTTTTATTATTTGTTAAGCACTTAAAGGACATTAAGCAACAACACGAATGAAGCAAACCTTCAAAAAATGTCAGCCCTTATTCAATCAATATGCCTCTTGTGTTTAATTGTTTCATTGAATTTGGGTGTTATCTACAACAAGCTTCCTAAAATCAAGGGCGTAACCACATATTAAATGCTGGGGGGACATAATGAAAGGGAATGTTTTATATGTACAAATTATTGGGGGCAGATATGACTGTTTTTAATATCCATGTCCCCCCCAGCCCCCCAACTCGTTACACCTATGGATAAAATATATTATACTGTAACAGGACAATCCCAGAGCATTTCCAGAAGCCACCAGGAACATAGTACTGGAGATTAGACTCCAGAGTAGACTGTTCCCTGCTGTATATATGTATATGTATTGTATGTTCATGTTCTACATGCTACTGTAGTTATTTGTTATAACTGCGTGTTGTATGTAACTGCTTTGGCACATCCTGCCAAATAACCAAGACTGAAAAAAGAAAACGTCATTTTGTTTTCTCTGTTGAGACTTCACAGCGATGAAAAATGCAAACGCATTTTCTGCAAAGAAAAATCACCAGGAGTTGTGTGTTACCTCTAGCATTTTGAGTGGGGGGTGCAAGGATCTGGCCAGAGCGTGGGCCGCCCATGGTTCAGCCAATCGAGTTTGAGTCATCCGGCTGGGGTACGAGAGAGCAGTACAAACCCCACTCTAAATGCTAGAGCCCCTGGTGATTATTCATTGCAAAATGTTTCATTTTCACGTTGCACATGAACATTCATATGTACAGATATATGTAAACAGAAAATAGTCTATCTCTCTCTTTCTCTCCCTCTATCTTTCTCCCTCTATCTCTCTCCCTCTTTCCCTCTCTTTTTCTCTCTCACTCCCCCTCTCTTTATCCCTCATGCTCTCTCTCTCCCTCTTTCTCCCCCTCTCTCTGTCTCTTTGTCTCACTCTCTTTCTCTCTCCCTCTCCTTCCCTCTATTTATCTCTCTCTTTCCATCTATCTCTCTGTCTCTCTCTCCCTCACTCCTTCTTTCTCTCTCTCCCTCTCTTTCTCCCTCTCCCTCTCTCTCTCTGTCTCTTTCTCCCTCTCTCTCTTTCTCCCTCTATCTCTCTGTCTCTCTCTCCTTCTCTCCCTCTCTTTCTCCCTGTCTCTCTCTCCCTCTCTCTCCCTCTCTCTCTCCCTCCCTCTCCCTCTCTCTCTCTCTCCCTCTCTCTCTCTCTCTCTCTCTCTCTCTCTTTCTCCGTCTCCCTCTCTCTCTCTCTCTCCCTCCCTCCCTCCCTCCCTCTCTCCCTCCCTCCCTCTCTCCCTCCCTCTCTCCCTCCCTCTCTCCCTCCCTCCCTCCCTCCCTCCCTCCTCTCTCCCTCCCTCTCTCTGTCTCTCTCTCTCTCTCTCTCTCTCTCAGAGACAGCTCAGGGAGAAGGGAGCCAGCACTCTAAGCCCTGGTGCTTCGCTGATGTAAGCAGCGAGCTCCCGGCTCGTCTCCCTCAAACGTGACCTGGGTCTCTCAGCTGTACCCTCGTGCTGCTGTCACCCAGAAGGGGTAGGGGCCAGGACCGCCTGGGCCGGCCGGAGAGGAGGACGGGCGTGGCGGCCTGACAGAGTGCAGGGGAGCACCACGCAGAGGGCTATATATAAAGCCACCAGACAGACGTCAGGAACAGCTCAAATCAAAAGGGCAAACGGTCGTCCATGTTGCGTTTACGGTGAAGGGACTTTGCTGGGCTTACTGTGAAAGTAAGCGCTTGAGACTCCTGAGTAGGAGTCCACATCCACTACACATCATTTGGCCACATAGAGTTTATTTCCGATTTCATCAACAAAACTCATATGAATGTTCGAAAGATCTATGCATATTAATATTTGTTGTATGGAACATATCACATTTTAAAAATACCTGTGGTGAAAATGAACACACGATTAATGTAATTATTATGGCATGCGTACAACAGAATGCTTCCTGTACATTTGCATACCCTGGATAATTTGAATTTGGAAAATGGGAAATAAGTTATTTACACATCATGTTAATAGGGACATTGAAGCTGAGGGAATTTCACCTTTGAGAAAAAAATGTGTGTGGGAAAAACCCCATTTATCCATTTATACACAGTACAACAAACTGATATGCTTTAAATAAGAGTCAAACAAATTCCTACAAAGCCACACCCTTCGCACCCACATGGCAAAACTCAGACAGGTGACCGAATTACCTCGCCGTGCTTCCAAGCTGAGGGAGAAAAGCTCCTGTCCTCATTCTAGCAGGGGACTCAATTACTCGCAGCCGTTTCTGAGCTACGCTACACCAGTTTTGGAGTTCAGCGGCTCGCTCTTGCCCCATTTCTTAGCCGGAGTGACAATATGCAGAATTTATCGGTTAATGTACCGGAGCTCGGGGGAGAACCAGCCACAACGGCATCGTGCTATAACTGTGACGAGAAGAAAAAAAAACCTGGTGCAGCTGGCCGAGTCATGTCAAATATGACCCTCTCCTTTCGCTGAGGAATATAAACTACAACCCCCTGCTTTCCCTGAGCCACGCCAACTATAGCCACAGATTCTATAGAATAATGGACGGTGAGCCCCTGCCTTCCTTCCTTCCTTCCTTCCTTCCTTCCTTCCTTCCTTCCTTCCTTCCTTCCTTCCTTCCTTCCTTCCTTCCTTCCTTCCTTCCTTCCTTCCTTCCTTCCTTCCTTCCTTCCTTCCTTCCTTCCTTCCTTCCTTCCTTCCTTCCTTCCTTCCTTCCTTCCTTCCTTCCTTCCTTCCTTCCTTCCTTCCTTCCTTCCTTCCTTCCTTCCTTCCTTCCTTCCTTCCTTCCTTCCTTCCTTCCTTCCTTCCTTCCTTCCTTCCATGACAAGAGGTTCCAGTCGGTAACAGGAGTTTCTGGTGCCGTATTACCGCACGGAACATCATTTGCCACATCACCGCAAGCGCCTTCATTAGATGCATCATATTGGAATGTTTGGGCGTTAGCGGTAGGGAGAAAGAAACGTTCAGCGTTAATATGGAGCCCAGTTTCCGGTGGCTCTACAGAATCTGTGCTGCGTCCACCTCCTTCCTTTGAGTCACAAAGACGCTTCATGCTCACCTCCCTGCCTACTGTCTGACCTCGGCCACAACTCCACCATATGGCTCGAGGCACCGCGGGAGCCCATCGCTTCAGAACAACGGCAGTGAGAGAATTCATTACCATGCTAATCGTGGTGGTATCTGCAGCTCACCTGTCGCTTTCAAAGCCTCCTTCACAGGCCCTTGAATTGTAGCACACTCTGTGCCTCTGCAGCCTGGCAACAGCCTTAGAGTAACTAATAATAATATAATATAATATATGCCATTTAGCAGACGCTTTTATCCAAAGCAACTTACAGTAGTGAATGCATACATTTTTTTGTATATGTGGTCCCAGTGGGAATTGAACCCACAACCTAAGCGTTGCCAACGCCATGCTCTACCTACTGAGCCACAGAGAACCAGTAACTGAGAATAGTGGAGGCTTTTTTCATTTTAACTGAAATATATTGGGCAGATCCTAAGCCCCAACCCCCCCCAACACACACACAAGCACACTCAGTTTAGTTACAAACCAATTTATCTGTCACTCAGAAAAAGAGATTATGCTGACATGAATAGCAAATCAACAGTGCATGTCACCCCCACATCAGTCAATAGAACAGGAGGGATTTAGTCATTTATAGCCTACACGCAACACCGACTCATCCTGCAGCACTGAACCGGAACTGAATTAGAAATTTGACTGCAACTTTATCTGTCCCATCTCAAAGCGGCATTGGAAATTGACTACGCAATATGAAATCAGCTAAGAAACACGGCGATTGAGATGATTTTGAGAGTGAAAGTAAGAGAAATAGATTGTAAGAAAGAGATATAGAGATAATTAGATAGAGAAGGGGAGAGAAAGCTGGGAGAGAAATATATATATATATATATATATAGAGGGAGGAGAGATAACAGTGGTGTTGGCGAGGTGAGAGAAAGAGAGATTTCCAGAACATTACTGAGATCAGTCAGCTATGAATACTTTACTTAAAAGTGCCTGGGGAGAAACACAGGTTGCTCACTTCTGTGGGAAGCTCGGCTGCTGGACTCAGAGAAGTGGGCGGGAAGGGGCAACCAGTTGGGGGGGGTGGCGGGAGGGATTTGATGGATAATAGAGAAGGCAAGAAATGGAAACGAGATGAGAGAGAGAAAAAGAGGGAAGAGAACAGGACGAGAGGGGAGGAAAACGCTGAGAGAATTTCAACTGACAGCGATACTGTGCATGCGATGAATGGAGAGGGGGGAAAGAGAGAATGGGGCAATGAGAGAGGGAAGTGGGCGGTGAAAGTGTTTAGAGGGATTGAGAAAGAGAGAGCAGGGTGGAAAGACAGAGAGAGAGAATGAGGAGGAGGAGGAGAGGGAGGTAAGACATCTTAAGGCTCTTCTTGAACGCATAACATGCATCAATAAACCTGTAACTTAAGGGCAATGTACTTACTCTGAATCGAGACAGAAGACCTATGACCTATTGCATTTACAATAAAGGAATCTTAAAAAGATTTAAATTGTAGATTATTTGGGAGATAATAATAAATCTTAGATAAGATAACAATAATCTTGTGATGCTGCTTAAAGATGCAATAAAACACAGGGTGGATGGTGTATATTTTAGTGAAGGAAATAAAGTTGTGCAGCCAACATCCAACATCACCTAAAAGCATAACCTCATCATCACTACAAAGAGTTGAACTTGCTTGGACACAGTACCTGCTCATAATGGCTGTTCTAACTTTAACTCAGTGGCACCCGTGACTAATGCACGTACACTATTTTTATCCCGCTGTCCTACAGACGGGGAGAAACGACTGACCTGGACCGAAGAGTTACAGATACAAGTTACAGATACCTCAATTCACAAGGACAACTGGGCCGCGCAAAGTTCTGAATTCAAATGGGCCACCAGGGCTGGGATGTATCAAATATCTTAAGCTACTACACCTCCTAAGAGCTTACTTTGGAGTGAAATCATTCTTCGCTTAAAGTGGTCGGTAAAACGTAGTTATCAAGCAGCTCACACTTTGTCATAGGTAAGTCTTTAAAATATTCACAAGACTAACTCATAAGTGTGTTTTTGCAACAATCACGGGTGCCGCAAATGAAAAGATTAAGATGAGGTCATCAATCGCCAAAGAGGAAGAACCAATATGCTTTTGGAAAATCTGTGTTCTTTTATGATCAACACAAGTTTCCAATAAAGTTAAACAGACCCTCATTATAAAAGGTGCCTTGTTGGCTAATATTAGGCTAACCAAAATGGATTTAAAAAAAACTGAAACTGTGAGGGAAATCGTGATGTTGGTAGAGAAGGTAGACACAAAAAAGGAAACAATTAAGGGAAAATTTAAGCCCCACACTTACAAGTGGTCATAAAAAAGGCATGGAGGCAAATCACAGACAACATTAATGCAAGCTTCACCTCCGCCATTCGGAGCCCGGAGGAAAGAATGGTACAATGTTCTATCCAAAGCATGTCAGGAAAATCTCCGCTTTCAAGAAGGAGCAAATCTGGCACTGGTTCTTAGTCTTATTTATTTATTTATGAGACACATTGTTTCATATTGCAATATTGCTGACAACAACAGTTATTATAAATTTTGATTTATAATATTTTAAAAACCTAAATAAATAAAAATAATCAGTGGAGCTGTCAATACCCAAAATAATTGATATGAATTATAAAACTATTGTAGCTCAATACCCCAAATAATTTATGTAACACACGTTACGTTACGCTACATACTACCGAGTTAAGAGAGCTCCAAGAGAGATCTCTTAAATACCTGGCAGTTTGAGAGTACTTTTAAGTCAAGAGTTTGATAAATCAGCTTTATTCTTAAATTTGAGTGTAGGAGTAAAAGTCACCAATTATTACACTTAAGTTACACTTGAGACAAATTTTGTGGCTTGATACACACGGCCCCAGATCTTCAACAAGACCTTGATTTTATTTTTATAATACAAGACAAAAAAGAACCACACCCTCTAATTCCAACTAGAATTCCAAGGGAAGAGCACCATCTTATGGTCGGCCAATGCATGTTTGCATGGAAAACAATGAAAACTATTTATTTGAACCCTAAATTCTGATTGAACCCAGGTCAAGGTACTGAAGAGACATCATGCAGTAGAAGCTAGCTGGCTTGGGCACTCTACAGACCCAAAAACTGAGAAATCAGACCCTCTGACTCGGCTCTGTCTACAAAACACCAGCCGCTGTCCGTATCTCTTCTCGACCGGCCCAAAGTGACACCTCACAGCATCAGAAACACAGCACTGATAAAGTCTGTTACAAAGAAGCAGGAGATCTGCACCTCTGGAAAACTGTTGGAAATGGAACAGACTCTAAGCTCACTGGAACACGCAGTGGAGCCAAGCATCACCGCATTTTTATAATCAATGAGAATAAATCCACCACTATCCACTGATGAGTCACCGTGAAGTACTTTCATTCTTCCTGACAATAGGTAAGTGTGTGTGTGCATGTGTGTGTTTGTAGGTGTACATGTATGTGCGAACATGTGCACATATTTACATGCATGCATTTGAGTGTGGGTGTGTTTGTGTCTGTATGGGCACTGTGTGTGTGTTTGTGTGTGTGGGGGAGAGTGAGAGAGATCCATAGCCACTGACCTTAAGAAGCTCCTTAGGGAAGTCGTGTCCATCATTGAGCCCTTCCAGGTTCCCAATGAACTGCATGTAGGACATCCTCTTGCCAATGTTCTAGGAAGGAGAGCAGAGAGGGTCACCAACACAGCTCTCCTGATGGACTATAGGAGAATCATCACTAGAGCCGACACTCTTATTGCATCATCACTGGAGCTCACATTCTACTGTATCACCACTAGAGCCTACACCCTACTGTATCATCACTAGAGCTCACACTCTTATTGCATCATCACTAGAGCTCACATTCTACTGTATCACCACTAGAGCCTACACTCTATTGCATCATCACTAGAGCCTACACTCTATTACATCATCACTAGAGCCTACACTCTATTGCATCATAACTAGAGCCTGCAATCTATTGCATCATCACTAGAGCCTACATCCTCTAGCATCATCACTAGAGCCTACATCCTCCAGCATCATTACTAGAGCCTACACTCTATTGCATCATCACCAGAGCTCACACTCTATTGCATCATCACTTGCATCATCGCTAGAGCCTACATCCTCCAGCATCATCACTAGAGCCTACATCCTACTGCACCATCACTCTGAGCTAAGTTCTTGGTTAGCTCCTAGCGATGGTGCTGTTCCTTGTTGAGGATTCAGGAAGATGTTACTGCAACACCAAAGTGAGTCTGTGTCAGGGTCTATCCCTTCTCCCTCACACTTAGCTCACACCCCCATGCCTTGCCTCTCTCGATATGCATCCAGAGTTGGTACGACAGCCATTGATCACCTTTTAAACTGGAGAACACATTTTCCATGCTACATCGAATGAACTATTGAATTAGCTGTCTAAATTGGTGTACATCACACACAACGCCCCCTAGAGGAAAATCTAATTTAAAACGAAAAGATTATTCTCCTGTGGAGCCCCCCCCAAACATCCCCATCTCCCTCTTGAACTCACATGGCCATGCAGGTCAGTGTTGAGCAACATCAGAGCACAGGTCAGGGTGTGAACACTATCTGAAATAGAGAGATGCACCAATGAGGACAACGAGGGACAACATGAGCCGTTATCTCCGTTAACTTCCACTAGGGAGAAAAGATCAATTACAAATGGAGCCAGAAAAAACTGAACAACATTCAGGGTTATGTAACATAAATAAAACCATGTTCTGCTAGCAAGGATAAATTCATATTTGCAGATTACCACAAGGCAATCTTGACTATGGGAACCCCACGTAACAGATCAGTACCCACACATGCACACACTCTCACACGCACACACACCTACTTACACACATTCTGTTTTCAGATTTTGTACCCTGTATTGATTCAAATAAATGGCTAAATTGTACCCTCTATTGATTCAATTACCCTCCCCTCAAGCCCACCGCCTGCATTTACGGGACCAGCCACTACCCTGGGACTGGCAGTGACGAGGGCGAGCGAACCGCCTCCTTCGAGACGGACCCTGCCGTGCCATCGACCATGGATCCAATACACGTGGGGAAGCTTTCTGTGCCTGTAGCGAGCTCATGCCGGCTTCCCTCCCCCTTCCCCCTGGGGCGGACAGCCAATCACCAACCCCGGGTGGGACTCCCGGAAAAGTGCTTTTACCGGTTGAACCACCCAGGGGCCCTCGCACTTTACATTACATTACATTACAGGCATTTAGCAGACGCTCTTATCCAGAGCGACTTACAGTTTTTTTTTTACATTTCTTCACAATCCATTTATACAGCTGGATATTTTACTGAAGCAATTCAGGTTAAGTACCTTGCTCAAGGGTACGACAGCAGTGGCCCACCTGGGGATTGAACCTGCAACCTTAACGTTACAAGCCCAGTTCCCTAACCATTATACCATACTGCACTTACAAACACACGCACACCAAATAAGCCCGGATATCCTCCTACCTTCGGACGGAATGGCGTTGGGGTTACAGTGGAGGTACCTCCTGGAGAAGTGAGACAGCACACGCTCCCGCTCCTGCGTCTCTCCCATCAGTGCAAATTCCTTCAGGAATGCTCTGGGATAGACAGAAGGCTCTCCACGTTCAACAGCACACCAAAGGCACAAAACACCCAGCTCACCATAAATGCACTTCTACTGTAAGCAGTAAGAAACCTGAACTGGGATATGACAGGATTGGCTACACAAACTGCAAAAAATAAGAGAAACTTAACCTTTATTCTCGGCCATGCAAAATAAATCATCGTCAAAGAGGTAAAGGCACTGTAGAGGAAATGGTCTTTCTCTCGTCTCTGTTCTATGAGATGGCCACAATGTGTCAAAATGTAATTCCCTGTATCAGAGCATGGGAGGAATGCTACATGAAAGGTCTACAACGTGAGTGTCTGCCGGTCATGTATAAAATGCCCTTTGTTGTTTTGTATAAGCGTATGAAATATGCGTCCACATGCTTACCTTAGCGCCTGGTCCAGGGTCAGGCCAGAAAAGTTGAAAAACCGCAGGTATTCCTCTGCCACCATCCGGCTGAAGTCGTTGCTGCAGACAGATAGACGGACAGGTGGACGAACGGAAAGAGACACGGACATTGTGAGGAGGGTCAAGCTGAAAGACATCCAGTGGCGTACAGCGGCTGGCCAGAGATTGAAACGCTTAAGCTGGTCTCCAAAGTGTACAACTGAAGCGGCCCTTTAGAACCGCATTCTTCTTTGTCCACATTATCAAACTTCACCAACGCCAGCTCAGCCCGAACAGAGAAGCCCAAAAACTGGCACGAAATCCAGACCCAGAGAGACAGGCGGGGAGGGAACCAGGATCAGAATAGATGCAAGAATCGACTGAGCGACAGTCAATTCTTGTGTCTATACCAGGTGTGGGCAATTCCGGTCCTGGAGGGCCGCTGTGTATGCAGGCTTTTGTTTCGACCAATGAACCTGGCTCAATTAAGTAATTAGCTGTACACATTAATGCGGGTTCACTTTCAGATTAGATTACAGTAAACATTTCATACAGGGACACAAGAACAGTCTTCAGCTGTCATTCATGAGCTTAACACAGATCATGTAAATGATTGGGGCTAATTAAATAATGAATAACAGAAGTTGGCATGAAATCCAGAAACAGATACGGCCCTCTTTGCCCACCCCTGGTCTATATTGATGTTCATCTAACCTTGTTGTATACACTGTGTTGTACATTGCTCTGGATAAGCTAAAATGTAAAAACAAATGAAATAGACTGTAAATGCAGAGAGACAGGTGTGGTGAGGTTCTTGACCAGCCAATAATCCGGACCCTGTACAGGTGGGGAGAGTGTGCCTGTGCCACTCACTTTTTGCTCAGGTGCCTGGCCACGTCGGACTTCTTGAAGCCGTCCAGGTTGAAGAGCCTCTTGGCTAGTCGCTTGGCCGCCTCCAGGTCGGCCTTGTTGCCGTTGCTGAGGGTGTCGGTGCTGCCCAGTCGGTCGCTGATGTCTGGCTCTATTTCTGAGTCGTTGGCCTGACGGGGGGGCTTCTCTCTGCACATGGGGGGGGTGGTCAGTACAATAAAGACATGTACAGATGTGACGGTGTTGGTTCTGCCCGCAGCGAGTTTCGAACCGAGGGATCTCTGACGCGACAAGAGAGCGATTAAGCTCACCGAGCTAAAGACTCAAGTCCCCAACTCGGGGAACTAATCGCACTCTTATCCACGTCACTCTGCAGTGGGCGCTCACGTGAGCCCATCCGCTACACTGACACAATCTGCAGGCTACTGGGTTAGGTGGTGACACTGAAACTTAGAATTAGGCAGATAAACAAGAGGCATAAGCCTGCCCTGTATATTACAGTAATGATTTATGAGTCATGCTGACCACAAGGCAGATACCCAGTGAGTGTCACTTTTAGATGGCAATGCTCCGCTGGGCGTTGCACCCACAGCCTTTCTGGTGTCAAGAAGCACAGTCAAACCACGAAGACACAGAAGCTCGCTTGTTAACGCGCAACACATTTTTTGGCAACCATAAACTGTCAAAGCAGTCGAAAACCCAACGAGGAAATGTCCAGATGTTCTCTTTGTCTCTCGAACCCACCCACCCACCACCACCGCCTCCGCTACAGCCCCCCGCTGCCTTGTGGGTTGGGTTTCAAAGAGACAGGGACCCACAACAAGCAGCAGTAAGTTCTTTTTTAACGGCACCAGGCTGTAAACATTACCGTCTGGGGCAGAAACAGAGTCGTTCCCGAGCGGGTTGTGTTTCTATTCCTGGCTATGACGAGCACTGTGGGTTATGACCGTTAATTAGGTTTTAAAAAATCATCGCTATCTTTCAACGACTTCAAAGGGCAGGACACCAGATATTTCTTAATCATTTCTTATCTCCCTCTCTCTCTCTCTCTGTATCTCTCACTCCTACTAAGCTTCCATTCTTCTTTAAATGGGTTCAGAAGAGCAGCTCTCTCTGTCTCTTTGGTGCATTGCTTAAAACCGAAGGGCTTTGTGCCATGTGACCGCATTCACCCTGGAATGGCTTATTTTGGCAAGTTTTTCATCTGAGGATAATTATCAAGCCATTAATGAGCTTCTTGTTATTCTTATGAGATGACTGCTATCGGAAAGAAACTGACATCCTTGCATATTAGACACACAATCCACATCTATTGTCTGCCTAGTGTGAAAGGTTCACAGGCGGCCTATACAATCCCATTTGGTTAGGCCAGTCATCTTCACACTCTGCCTAGTATAAAATGAATACGTTTCCATGGCAGTTAATACAACAGGTTTGGAATAGCAACAGTCTCGTGCAGTAACACAATTCAATTAAACCAAAAATAGAAACGATGTAGATGGCGTGTAAGGTTCTGCATCAAGGCAAAAAAAGAGCTTTAATTCAGAGTTAATCCGAACGCTGATTATTCACAGCATTCCGTCAACAAAAAGGAGCACATTTCTTTGTTCCTTCTGACAGCGATCCAGATTCAGGAAGGGCCCTGGGAGAGAGGAACTGCTCCACAGTCTTTCCTACACAGTCAAATATTTCCCTTGATGCCAGCTCCGTCTGAGAGGGCAAGCTCTCAGCTCTGCCGGTCAAAGTGCACTTCCCCTACCTGGTCAGCAGCATGTTCCGGTGGGCGTGAATCCCCCTCACATTTGCTTTCATGGTCCTTCCTCCATCAAAACCCTCAGCGTGTTTTAAATCCCAAGAACAGAAGAATGACATACTCCAAGCTCTGGCGCTCCCCTCCCCATTCGGTGCGGTTGGTTCGTCCCAGAGGCCAAGCAATGGCCCCTTTCCCAGCAGGATGGTCCACCACAAAAGAGGAGGGGGGCGGAGGGGGAGGTACTTTGTTTATTCTTGAAACAATAGGTTCATGATCCACTCCACAAAAAAAAGAAAAGAGACTTGCAGACACTTTCCGGCACATTCTCCAGGACGTGGAGAGAGCCAGCGCCCAGAGGCAGAGGCAGGCCCATTGGAGAGCTTCAAAGGACTTTTTAACACCAAAATACTTATTCTACCCTAAGAGCAGCAGCTCTGCTTTTTTTCAAAACTTAAAAATATAGAAAACAGATCGCCTCAAATTCAACTCAAATTCAACTCATGCATTCACATAGATTAACCCATTCAC
The DNA here is from genome assembly GCA_029706075.1 of Aldrovandia affinis. Taxonomy (NCBI): domain Eukaryota; kingdom Metazoa; phylum Chordata; class Actinopteri; order Notacanthiformes; family Halosauridae; genus Aldrovandia; species Aldrovandia affinis. The sequence goes on along the minus strand of JAINUG010000002.1, from coordinate 11,120,585 downwards.
ACACACACACACACACACACACACACACACACACACACACACACACACACACACACACACACACACACACACACACACACACACACACACACACACACAGACACAGACACAGACACACGCAGCATACAAACATACACACGGCCTGTATCTAATCTATCACACAGATGTGGCCTTTGACCACCACTATGCTACTCCCATAACAACATATTGTTACGACGGCATACAGCCAAATCTGTGCCGACGGTTGCCTTGATTCTACTGAATAGCCCCTCTGTTAAATCAGGCCCTGGAAAGCTGTAAAAGCCATGACAACTAAGAGCTATTAATCCTGGAAGCCAAGAGATATGTTCCGGCTCCCTTTGTTTAATCTGGCCTTTTCAAGGACTGCGTCGACTCCGTAACCCGAGACGAACCGCACCCACCGTTACCGCGGCCGCACCTGAGCTCCCAGGGGCACGTGGTGCACAGGCTTGGCTCAGGCCGCAGGTGACAGGCAGGTAAAAGGCACCCCTCCCTGCCTGTCTGTTCCAGCCGTCCACCTGCATTGGCCATATATGCCTTTCAAAGGACAGAGGCTGCCTTTCCACTTTCTCTCTGTGCGACAGTCCACTCGCTCAAAAGCGCGATTGAACACCTCCCCTGTAAAGCTGTCCATGAGGACCGCAATGGCCAATAATATAATAATAATAATAATAATATACGCCATTTAGCAGACGCTTTTATCCAAAGCGACTTACAGTAGTGAATGCATACATTTTTGTGGCCCCAGTGGGGATTGAACCCACAACCTAAGCGTTGCCAACGCTGTGCTCTACCACCTGAGCCACAGAGAACCACATGAACTCCTTTATCACCATTGGATCCAGCATCGCTCCGTGCGAATTCGGTTACAGTACTTTTATGCGAATGAAGACATGCATACATATTTTCATTACTATTATTATTTTTTTCACCGAAAAGGTCTCCCGATGACACGGGACATGATGTGTACCACCACAGCACAGAGACAAATCTCCGTAACCATGACGACGTGCCACTGCGACCACTGCTCCCGGCAGTTAATCATTGCACCTGACTCACACAAGTACAACTGGGATTACCTCAGCACACATAAATCACCCAGAGGCTACCACAGAGCGTCTCTGTAATGCAGTGCATCATGGGCCACACTCAAAGGGGGGTATTAAGATTTTTTCAACACAATTGTTTGTGATTGCCTGATATGCTGCAAAGCTGTCTATGCACTTTGTCCCTACTGATTAACCAGAACGGTTCTTCATTTAACAGCACTTGCATTCATGCGTGTACACAAGCTATGAACAGCCCTAGAAAGCTGTGGATGTGAATTGACTTGCTGTCGAGCACCTATGAATAGCCAAACCTGACAAGGACAAGGGACATTTCACGATGTCACAAACCTTTACATTCACTCCACTCACTTGATCAAATAAACCCTCTCTCTGTCCTCCCAACAGCACCATAAAAGGCTGGACCTTTCCCACTGTGACAAGCAGACGGCGGGGGAAAAGGTGTCGATACTCACCTCGGCCTCAGGCGGTAGGGGGCGTACAGATACCTGTCCTCCACAGCCCCACCCCGCCAGCACAGCACAGAGCGAGCCATCTC
>JAINUG010000002.1:11093959-11116459 GCA_029706075.1 Aldrovandia affinis | reverse complement strand
CTCCCGAAAGAGCTGAAACAGAGAGGCATGTGTTTACTTGCGAGGGAATTCTCATCAACAGTTGCCTATTCCTGTGACATAGTCCTGATTTAATTGTGGAGTGTTTTGGTCAAGGGACTTGAGTGAGTTTGGGAAAAACACTCTTCAATTCATATCACGGTGGACTTGACCAGCAACAGCACTCTCAACACAGAATGTGCTTCTTTCTTTTTGGCTTAATTCAGTTTCTGCGCAAGTAGCAATAATTTGTGCTTTTTTTTTTTTGTTTCAAAGCCAGGAGGCCATAAAAGGAGAATTGTAATCATTCACTGTGGTTTCATACTGCCATCTAGTGGCACTTCTCCACAGCGAGGGAAACAATGAATCTCTGAAATGTGCATTTTACACTCGCCTGAGTTTACTGGTTGGTGTAACGGGCTACAAGGCTAAGTGGATTGACATAACACTGGAAAGAATTAACCTGGTATGACTGCAGCAACTAGTCGATATGCACAGTAAGACCCAGAGGAAAATCTTCCTGAAGACATACTGCGAGCACTGGAACCACTCATTTCACTCATGATCGAGTCACACGCAATTCCTCTTGCAATTACAACAGGGAGGGAAGGTGGATAACGTGAGAAACTTGTGATTTAAAGCAGACAGCGGGGGACATCTCTAATGAAAATCTCCCAGCCACGTTTATACGGGTGAATTCAGATAACGAGAGCCATGCTTCACCCAAAGTGAACCTCACAGCCATCTGCCCCCAATGTGTGTGTACAGAAGGACGCACCAAAGGGAGGTTTCATTTACCGGCACATTCTTTTGTATACAGTGGGCATAAAAAGTATTCACCCCCAATTGGCATACTTTCTTAATACTCTATAATGTCAAATAATAAAAAACATTATTTTTATTTTTTTAACTTTAAAGCTTTTTCTTCATTAATTACAAAAAAACACAATAATTGATCGCATAACTATTCACCCTTTTTTCTAAAACACACCTAAATAAACTGCAGTGCATAAGGGGTTGTATACTTTTTATACCCACTGTAAGCCAATGAGAGCTGGAGGGAATGGGCAATAGCCTATAGTGGTTTATAGAGGAGTGGTTTATATGATGATTCTTTGATGAGAATCTATATGAGTCCAATCTGATATATTGGGTATGCTGCCACCTGCTTCGCCCTTTTGAAAGGCAGAGCCGGAACCAGGCTAGCTCAGGATGAAGCCAAAGCTGGCTGCCCTGCTGAAGCTCTGCTGGCCTCTCCAATGTTAAACCTTCAACCAGAACTTCAACACATGACATCACCCTGAATTCTGCTATCCGCCCAGATGCCAACTGCATGGACTGGCTGTGGTTTTCCCCAAAAGAACAAGGCACCAGATAACCCCTGGGGAGTGATGGGAGAATGAGGTTTCATGACCCTGTAATGGTTAGAGCCATGGCACAATGTAAAATCACTGGCTTGTACGAACCAGCGGAAATGATTTGCTCTCCACAGCAAAACCGTAGTGTTTAAATGCGTGTGCTCAAATCAGTGAGTGACAGATTCAGTGCTCCACCTGTTCTGTGATTCAGGAGGCCCCACTCTCCCTTTCCTTCCCATCACTAACTCCCTAACCACTCCGCCACACTGATAGTCTGGTCCAGTCTGCCACATCACACTGACCTGGGTGGGCGCGGATCCTGCCAGCTGTCCTCGCCGGCCTTCGGCCCCCCCCAGGGCGTGTCCTCCGAGGCGCTGCTCAGCCCCTCGCCGGGCGGAGCCTGAGTGGAGTCGGAGCTGCAGCTGCAGTTGTGGGCGGAGTCGGCGTTGGCGGTGGCGGGGTGGGCGGAGTCGGAGAGGCTGGGCGGCTCGCTCTGGGCCAGGGGGGCGAAGCTGAGCTCGATGATCTGCCGGGCGCTCTGGCAGATCTGCCCCTGGATCTCGGGCGTGAGGGTGGGCAGGTCGAAGGTGAAGACGGGCTGGCTGGAGGTCAGGAGCTCCTCGCTGTCCAGGCTGCTGTAGGACGTGCCCTTGGCCCGGTGCGACTCCATGATGCTCTCGAAATGCCGACTGAAGGTGTCCAGGCCGTCCTCGGAGACCCTGCAGGGGCTCGTCACCACGATCGGGGACTTGAGGGCCGAGTGGCAGTCTGACAGGCTGCCTAAAGGCCTGTATGGGCACACAGCAGAGGCACAGGTTTGACATTTTACATTTGACATCTTAGGCATTTAGCAGATGCTCTTATCCAGAGCAACTTACACATGTTAAATTTCTTTACATACAATCCATTTATACAGCTGGACATTTTATATTTTACTGAAGCAATTCAGGTACCTTGCTCAAGGGTACAACAGCAGTGTTCCACCTGGGAATTGAACCTGAAACCTCTGAGTTACAAGCCCAGCTCCCTAACCATTACACTACACTGCCGTCCCTAACACCTACAGCAGGGGCGCCTCCACTACTCCTATACTGGGGGGGCCGCAGTGTCTGCTGGGTTCTGCTGTATTTCAGCACATCATCATACCAACCTGTGATACATTTAAGTCATTGATTGGTTAAAGGGTCCACACACACTACCAAGGCGGCAGTGTAGTGTAATGGTTAGGGAGCTGGGCTTGTAACTCAGAGGTTGCTGGTTCAATTCCCAGGTGGGGCACTGCTGTTGTACCCTTGAGCAAGGTACTTAACCTGAATTGCTTCAGTAAATATATCCAGCTGTATAAATGGATTGTATGTAAAAGAAATGTAAACTGTGTAAGTCGCTCTGGAAAAGAGCGTCTGCTAAATGCCTAAAATGTAAATGTAAAATGTAAAGCCTAATTTGGCTGCTGATTGAAAGAGAACAACAAGAACCTGTAGACACAGTGGGTCTCCAGGACTTGGGCATTTCCTACTGGCCCGTTATCTGTACGTTTCCAGTCAAAACTTGGCATATGCAATTTGAAAATATAACTAATACAATTAAAATTAATATAACTATATGATTATAGGAAATCTAAGACTGAAAAAGACTAAACAAACACGTCCATGAATGCCTTTAAACCAACAGACAGAAAAAGATTTGCTCAATCCTTTGCTATTAATTCATTTCTAAAAACTAAAGATTCGATTTTTTTTGCTGTCACAAGAGAAGACAGAATTCTACTACTGACTACACAGACAAAACAGTGCCGGACGAGCACCCGAAGTACAGTCTGATTAACACGAAGACCAAATGGTGCATGTAACAAGTCTGCAGGGACTGATTTCAGCCTCCGATTACAATGCTCACTGAATTCCCAATATTGCCTAATTAGCTAATGAACGTCATATAAACACTATAAGCATCGGATAGAAAATACAGTGAGGTTACAATGAATCCCTGTGTAAGGGCTCTGGGGCATGTCCTGCCTTGTCGGGCGTTGTGGTTGCAAAGGCCGCAACTTACATCCCTACCCGCGACGCAGGAACTGTATTGAGAGCGACGACGCACGCACTCTCTGGATTTTAACCAATGACTCAGCACCACCCCCACCGCCCCCCCCAAAAAAACGATGAAGCCAGGTGATGGTAGCGGCCGTGACTGCAAAAGTCAAGCAAGTATTTGGACATGCATCTTGGGGCATAACCAGACTTATAGAGGAGGTATGTAGATGTCACTGACAATCCGTGAAAAGGAACCCTAAAAAAGGGTTTTCTTGTTTCATTTTTCCCGCCAATCAAGCCTCCCGGGTTACCGCTGTGCCACCTTCACCGATACTGCGGCAAGAGCACTGCAACTGAAGCACAGGCTCTCCGCCGGTGCCCTCACCCTCCTGCGTGGTTATTATGCACCCAGCACAGCGTACCACAGACACAGGCGCTCCGCCGGTGCCCTCACCCTCCAGCGTGCGGTTATTATGCACCCAGCACAGCGTACCACAGGCACAGGGGCTCTGCCGGTGCCCTCACCCTCCAGCGTGTGGTTATTATGCACCCAGCACAGCGTACCACAGACACAGGGGCTCCCAAACATCCTGAGCCCACCACCCACTTCACTGAGCGGATATATGTTCTGTGACAACACCCCTTATTAAAATGTGGCCTGACACATGCAAACGTTAAAACGTTTTTAAAATGCATCAAATCGGCTGCGTGCACACTGGGCACTGCGAGTCAGAGGTGCGGTGTTTACTCTGACTGGTGCGAAGGTCGATGGGATGTGTACTGTGTACAGCAAGTTATTTTTTCGTGAGTCATCTTGTGACCCACCTCAACCCCCTCTCACGGCCCGACCTGTGGATCTCAGCCCACAGCTAGGAAAGCAGTATTGGCTGAAGACCTAGTGCAGACTGGGAGGAGAGGCGTGTTTCTCCCTGGCTCAGTTGTTTTCACCCACACAGGTTTTCGCAAGCACGTAAACCACATGAGAGAACAGACCCATTCGAAAAGGAGCAAAGGACAGATAGGTTAGGGGCTGCTGGGTGGCTCATCCCGTTCCAAGCACTGTTCTAGTACGTGGATGAGCCTCTGGTCTGGTATCGGATCCTCCAATATTGGCTCCAGAGGAGTGTCTTCCCCTGACTCATGTCTGTGTGAGCTTAACTTGTCGACTGCGGCGTTAAAAGAAGCAGCGGATGGCGTCACGTGTTTCGGAGGAGAATGCGTGCTTGTCTATGCTCTCTCCTGAATTGGCAGCGGAGGTTGCAACAAGCATGGCTTAGAATACGATTAGGAATTCCAAGCTGGGAGATAAAGGGGAAAAACCATGAAATTAAAGGATGGATTAAATTAAAGGATGGATAGGTAATATGACGTGCAGCATCAATCAATAAACCGATTGTTATTTTTGTATAGCGTCATGTCACACATCAATTTTTCCAGAGGGAATTTTTTTTTTTAAGTGAAAAATAATTATTTGAGACAATGCTGGGAAAAACTGCAAAATTATTCCCCTGAAAATTAAAAATTATTATCAAGCCAAGCTCCTGGAAAATGGTGGTATGCAGTGAATACTAGCTCATTAAACATGAACACATTGTGCGTTAATTATGTGTGTACATTATAGCATGTGTTGAGAGCTCTACATTACATTACATTACAAGCATTTAGCAGACGCTCATATCCAGAGCGACTTACACAGTTTACATTTCTTTACAATCCATTTATACAGCTGCATATTAACTGAAGCAATTCAGGTTAAGTACCTTTAGCTCAAGGATACAACAGCAGTGTCCCACCTGGGGATTGAACCTGCAACCTCTGAGTTACAAGCCCAGCTCCCTAACCATTACACCACACTGCCTGCCTAACTGGCCGCTCACCTCTTCAGCAGCAGGCTGAACACCTCGTCCTCCTCCCGTGTGGCTCGCTGCCTCTTCCTGTCCCCCTGCATCCTCACACTGGCCCAGCTCACCACCTCCTCCTCCTCCTCCTCCTCCTCCTCCTCCTCCTCCTCCAGCTCCTCCTCCTCCTCCTCCTCCTCGCCATCGGTGCGCGCGTACGGGGCCCCCCCCAGGGGACTGCTGCCGGCGGCCGAGTTGCCCATCACGCTGCGGTTGCTCCCGAAGGCCGAGTCGGCGTCCTCCTGCTCCGCCAGCACCTCGTCGATGTTGGTCTCGCGGTAGCAGCGCAGCGGGACTGCGTCCAGGTCCGTCTCCGAGTACTTGATGGTCCGGCGGATGATGCCGGTCTTGGGCGACGCCCCGGCGCGGCGCGGCAGGGGGAGGGGGTCACCAGCTCCACCTCCACGTGCTGCACGCTGTGACAGGCCGAGCGCTGACCGAGAGGCTCCAGGGGCAGAGAGTTGGGCGGCGTGGGGGTCGGGGACTCACTGGAGGTGCCACTAGGGGGCGCTGTGGATGTGTCGGGAATATCTTTCAAAAATGAAAGTGTGAGAAAAGATATCAGACGGTGCAAGGGAAGAATCCTGTTTTCATCATTTATGCCGTATGAAACTCGCCATACCTATTCAAGCACCACATTGGTTGATGGCGATTTAATGAGTACTTTTCACTGTTAGTTGGTATGATAGAAATTCAGTGCATTGGGGCCAAGGTAATTCATTATTCTGGAATATTCAGCATAGGCTCTTATATCTGATAATTAATTCCTTTATAAATGTTTTAAGATGTTCTGCATCCTACAAGCTCGTTATATGGCAGGAACGCTTAGAGAAAGAAGGAGACAGAGGGGGGGGGAGAGAGAGAGAGAGAGAGCCCTGCTGTTTACCATGAATTAGTCTAAGAGGAACGGGTCAGGCAGTCTGCTTAGATCTTACGGTTCTGAGCAGTCCACATAAATAAGCCATTAATAATTCCCAAAGCTAAAAAGGACAAGCTTTTGAAAGCAGCAGGTCCAAACAAGTAGGAGGATGAAGGATGAAGGGAATTTAGAGAAGGTCCGACCATGGCCCCTCTCCTCCTATACAGTGCAGGGCCATGAGAACAGTGCTGTTCTCATAATCCACTCATTCATGTCATACGTCACTGCTTGACGTCACACTAGCGTGGGCCTGACCCAACAGATAATTGGATTGCAGTTGTATTGTAAGGCTGGTGGTTTGTTTTTGAGATGAGACAGGTAGGAGAGGCTATGTCTGTATGTGTCTGGTTGGTTGGGAGGGTGAGCACCTTTAGTGCCAGCGCTGGCGTTGTCTTCAGAGGGCGTCCCAAACAGGAACTCCCACTTGGCACGAGCAATCCTCTGGGAGTGTAGCGAGGGCCCCATCGAGGAGCCACTGTCAGACTGAGACAAGCACACACACAGCAGAGTGAGTGACACACACACACACACAAACACAGCAGTGTGAGCGACACACACACACACACACACAGCAGTGTGAGCCACACACACACACACTGCAGTGTGAGCTACACAAAAACACACACATACAAACACCAGTGTGATCAACATACACACATTCTGCAGTCTGAGCCACACAGAAACACAAACACACACACACAAACAGCAGTGTGAGCCAAATACACACACACCCACCCACAAACTGATTGAACCCAAGGCACACCATTACTTGATTAAAAACATAGTCAGCGATGAAAAGCCTAGAGACACACACACACACACGGCTCAAGACATAAACCCAATGACACAGACACAAAAGCAGTGGGAAAAGCAGGACTGAGCGAAACCAATCAGCCCACAACCCGCCCCCAAACCCTCCAGAGTATTTAAAACCTTCTGTCATCTGAACAGCGCACAGTCCACAAACACCTTCCCAGCACTTCTCACCCAGAGAGGCAAGCAAAAGCGAAAAATTCATGGTCTGCTTTAAAAAGTGACACAGACATCAGTGCATCATGGTGGAGATTAGCAGTCTGCTGGGCAAGACACTATAGCAGAATGTAATCCTGACAGCATTGCCCCCTCCCCCCCACACACCTCCAAAAAAAATAATTTAAAAATGGAGTCAACATTTCAATCAAAAAGACCTCTTGCTTGACTCAACTTGGGAGGTTTTATCTGCACGTGGCGTGGTTTGGGTACAGCGCCTTACAGAGCCCGGATCAGTAACGAAACTCAGAGAGCATAGCCGGGAAAGAGAGCGTGTGGGCTGAGCACGAGTCAGAAACGAATAAACGCAAAAGCAGGCAACGTGCCGGTGAGTTCCCACCACGCTTCCAGTCGAATTCGCCTCATTTGCGCATTGTTCAGCCTCAAACGAGTGATCAGGCAGCAAGGAGTCGAGCGCCCTCACTATCGCATTAAACGCGTATTACAAATACGACATCGCGTAGTGATGCTGTGCGACTGACACGCGGTCTCGTTTGTGACGGCGGGATCGCAGGCAGGGACTGCGGCGGTAACGCATGACACATTCGCCCTGACGCGGGTCTACATGCTGTGCAATTTGTCACCGTGACACATTGTGAGAAGCTCAATTTTCAGAAAGATGAGACAGATTTTTCCCCTCCATGTTATCTGGCTATGCTCGTGTTACAGAACAGTACACACGGAGGTGTAGGACATGTCAGGAAACAATACACCCTTCAGCACTAAGATCCAGAATGGAACCACACAACAATAAAACAAGCACACATGTGTCATTGAATCAGTAGCAATGTGCTTGACTAGAAGCTTTCCTGTCTGCTTATTTGTAGTCATAAACTGCAATATGATTAATATCGTATGTATGCGCTATCACTCCTTCCAAGACCATCACATCAATGATAGGAATAATAACTAAAAGGTGTCCTTCTAAGGGACAGGAAATGAAATATGGGGGCCCCAAGTGACTGCAACCACAACTTACAAATAAAAATGGCATGTCTTGGACAGTTCTCTGGAAAAGGGCGAATACAATGATCACTTAACAAGTCAATATAACTGGAGCTTCAAATGAATGTGTCTGTCTGCTTAGTTCATGTTCACGCGCACACAGGCACACATACGCGCAAGCGTGCCTAACGCACCCATGCATACACACAGACACACAAGACACACAAGGATGCATGCATTCAGGTACACACACACACACAGAAGCAGGTTCTGCGTGACTCGGTATGTAGAGCATGGCGTCGACAACGCTTAGGTTGGGGTTCAATTCCCACTGGGACCACATGTACTGAAAAATGTATGCATTTACTACTGTAAGTCGCTTTGGATAAAAGCGCCTGCTAAGTGGCATATATATTAAGCACACAGGTGCACACACTCAAACAAGCCCACGCACAGGTACACACACACACACACACACACACACACACACACACATGCACACACACACACACACACACACACACACACACACACACACACACACACACACACACACACACACACACACACACTCTGGCTGAGTACCTGTATTCCAGAGGTAGCTTGCCCAGTGTCACTGCTCTTTTGGCTGGACTGGCTGGACTCCGGGGAAACGCAGTCCCTGTCCATCTGGCTCCCGTCGCCCAGGCTCCCAGTGACCCCACTGGAACTCTGGGAGGACCCCAGCGCCCCGCTCTGGTCCCCCTCAGGGTGCACCTCCATCTTCAGCACTATGTTAAACCCGGGCGCATTCTCGCCACACGCTGGCGCCCCCTGCTGGTGCTCCAGCACTGCAGGCCCCAGCAGAGCCACCTCCCGACTCTGCTGCTCCGCCTGCTTCGAGAGCAAGACCGGCGAACCTCCGCGCAAGTACTGGTCGCCCTGCTGACCCGCCTCTGGACTGTCCCCTCCCGTCGCCGGGAGGCCCTGCCACTGCTGCCTGGACGTCCAGCTCACCGGGGCCTCCGCATTGGGCACCCCGCCGTACGGTCCCATGTAGAACCTCCGGCCAGCCTCTGGGCTGTCCCACGCCCCTCTGTCGTACCTGGTGTCATGCCTCCTGTCCAGGCTGGGCGACCGGCTGTCCCCCGTGTACTGCGGAGGCTGGTGGCGGTGCAGGGTGGGGCTGTCGGAGAGCAGGAGCTCAGCTCTCTGCTGGCGGGGGTCCCTGATGGGGGAGGGGTGGAGGTTGTCCGGGCGCGGGCCCGCCCGGTGCAGTCTGGAGGGCATGGCGGGGGACCCCGTATCGACGGTGTCCCGTCGGCCCCTTCTCAGAGCAGTGGGGAACCCCGTGTCCCGGGCGTGCTGAGGTTGGGAGACGTTGCCTGGGTGGTGCCCGGGCCTCCCGGCGTCAGCGTCCGGCCTGTGGAGGCCGTAGATGGGGATGTTCATCTCTGTGTGGGGTTGCACAGGGGACCCCCGGCTTGGGCTGGGAGAGAGCGCCGAGGGGTCCCTCGAGAGGTGCCCCGTCCTGGGGCTCTCGGATCTGGCCGTGTCGGCCGAAGGGGTGGGGGATGGGGACCTACGGGCCTCCAGGAAAATGGTGGACAGTTTGCTGGCTTCCTCCGCCAGCTTGCGCGCCATGTCAGGACTGCCGGCCGGGGAGACGCCCTTCTTGCCGCTCAGCTGGTTCATCCCCTCGCCTAACTGGTTGGGGGAGCTGCCCAGGTTGAAGTTGACCCTGTGGGCCGAGCGAGGGCTGTTGCCGGGGCTGTGGCTGGGGTTGTGGCCGGCCCTTTGGCTGCTGTGACCCTGAGTGCCGGCCGCCGAGGGGTGGTTGTGCGGAAGCTGGGCCATCGTTTGGTTCCGCTTGGAGGACAGCCGAGGGCTCTCAGCGGAGTTGCACTGCCGTGAGTTTGGAGCTGCGTGGGGCAGGGCCCTAGGCGCGGGGGACGTGGTCAGGGCGGACTGCCGGGCGTGGGCGGAGAGGTGATCGCTGGCGGGGCTCCGGGGCAGCCCGCAGACGGCCCTGTTCCTGTTCGGGTCCATCAGGTGGGTGTTGGGGAGGGTGCGAGAGCTGCGAGCCAGGACGGGGCTGCCGGCCCACGACTGCGGCTGGTGATGGGGGCCGGGGGGGCCGTCAGACCCGTTAGCTGCCTTCCGCCGAAGCTGGGGGGACCCGAACTCCTCCAGGGCCCTGTGGGTGGCGGCCCGGGCGATGGAGTCCAGGGTGGCGCGGCGGAGGTTGGGGGAGCCCTCCGGGGGGGGCCCTCCCGGGCGTGCGGGCACAATTTCGGGCTGGAGCCACGGGAAGACTCGCCGCCGTCCAGCCAGACGGGATCGCTCAGCCTCTTGCGGAAGTGGGCGGGCACGGGGCTCTCCTGCAGCGCCTGCTTGAACGGGTTCGAGGGCTCGCCGCTTTGGCACGGGGAGCTCTGGGAGCCGTCCATGGGCCTGATGCTGGCCTTCTCGATGTAGCTGAAGGTGACGACGGACCGCCTCCCGTCGCCCTCTCCGGCCCCCCCTCGCAGGATCTGCGGCCCCCGCTGGGCGTGGCGGGGGCGGTGGTCCTTCCCGAGGGCGAGGCGGAGTGGGGGCCCCTCCCGGGGAAGGGCTCGCACTCCGAGGAGCGGGTCCGCATCAGCCCGCCGTCGGGCCCCGGCTGCAGAACTGAGAACAGCTGGCCAATCCCATCGCAGGGCAGGCTCTGCCGGTGGTGGGCCGAGGGCGGTTCGGCCCCGGGGCGGAGCTGGAAGCTGACAGAGTGTCTGGAGGGGGATTTGGTGGGGCTGACGCCCTGGCCACCGCCACCACCCTTACCGTGTGCGGACTCCGAGGGTGTGGCGGGGCAGGTGAAGGCAGAGGCGCCCCTGTGGTCCGTCAGAACCTCTGCCCCCTGCAGCATCGCCGGGCCGATCCCCTCCATGCCCCGGGCCCCTTCCCCCCCTCCTCCTCGGGGACAGACCTCACCTCCACATACAGGTGCAGGATTTTGCCGGCCTGGGACATGATGTCAGCGACGGAGCGAGAGGGTGACCCCCTGACCCTTCTGCTTTCACCTTCCCTCCTCCCTTTTTCAACGGGGTCGTTTTCTTTTTGGTTTTACTTCTTTAGTTTGCCGTTTTTTCCTCTGTGCCGCGACCCCCCCCCCTCCTTACCCTGCGATGCTGCAGTCTGTGTGGACGCAGGCAGGGTCAGTGGGCGGGAGAAAGGCTGGCCTGGGTCTCCTCCTCGATGGCCTGCTTTTCTTCATCCCACCTGTAAGAGAGAGAGAGCCTCCATCAACATCAGCTCATTTAAGCTCACTTTGGTTAGCTATCTCGCTCATTTAAGATCAGTTTGGTTAGCTATCTCGCTCATTTAAGATCAGTTTGGTTAGCTATCTCGCTCATTTAAGATCAGTTTTGTTAGCTATCTCGCTCATTTAAGCTCAGTTTGGTTAGCTATCTCGTTTACTTGATGTCTTATTTTTGTCGATTTTGATTGACACAGAGCCACTTCTGCTACTTTAGGTTGTTGGTCAGGTGCTGTGAACCTTTGCTGAACAATATATAAGCACATGATTTAGTCACTCACTCCTTTTTTCTGTTCTTGTCACCCAATGTATGTTTGTTAAAATATTTAATAAACAATTGTTCACAAAAAAATTTAGAAAGAAAGAAATGAATGCAGATTGCAACAGTCAAAAAGTCAAAACTTGCAATGGTCGCATCTACCTCTACAACAAAATCACACGTCCAGTTTCCTAAACATTTTCTAAACTTCTGAAAGCTCAAGAGGCATAGATTGGGCTTGGAGATGGCATTGGGGTACTTGCAGGATATTTTTATTTTTCTCGTTTGAAAAATTGAAGCCTTTTCAATCGGAAATGCCATAAGCTGAAATAAGTGTTTATGATTCCGAGTGTTGAACCAGAATCATTCTCAGGATCAGAACAGCGAACATGTGTACATTTCATTTGGAGGAAAACCTTAACAAAAGTCCATAAAATCCACAGGGAATTATAGAAATGCACACAAATTGGACATCCTCATTTAATTCAAATGGAGGAAAAAATCTAGCAAATCCATGTGCTAATTCACTAAGAATGTTTGAGCCATACACATATTAATGAGAACAGTAAAACACACTCATACTGAGATGCAATTAAAAGCACTTAGAGTCATGATTTCCCAGCTTTCCCGCTGGGGTTCAGCAGCGTCACAACAGAGGAGTACTCTTGGGTCTTATAGTTATGTAACTACAGAAATTACAGAATAATTTGAAATCCTAAGTAAACTAATTATCAAACAAATGATAGCATGCTTGAACAATCCATGCCCTAACTCTATAATATTTACTATATATTTTTCACAAAAGGCTTTCACTTGGTCAAGAGTCACACCACCAGTTCACCGTAGGTATAGGTTATTTTCAACAGGTGTGCTCAAAATCAACCAAGAAATGGGTATCTGACCACAAAATTACTGTTTTGCAATGGCCAGACTTGAATCCAATTGAATTGACTTGTGGTTTGAATTGAAGAGGGCAGTCCACAAGCGCAGACCGAAGGATCCGAAGGATCATAAAAGATTTTGTGTGGAGGATTGGTCAATACGTTCAACAATCTCATTAGAAGGCCACATATTAATGCAAATTCATTTTTGTTGGATTTTATTTAAAATAATTACTAGGGGTGTGAATGATTGTGACATCATTTTGGGACAAAAACTATTACTTGTTAAATAAAAGATTTTTCTCTCTGAAAAATTGTATAAGTTTAAATAAATTAAATTTTCAATGTTTTTTGAGCATGCAATATAGGTCATTACTTGTATTCTGTATGTTCTACAGCCTGCATCAAGGGTGTGCATCATTTTGGAGTTGACTGTATGTATTTACATATACAGTATGTATGTGCGTATATGTGCAGTATGTGTGTGTGAGTGTGGGGAGGGGGATAGAGGGAAGGAACGGACAGCGCAGGGATTAAGGATTAGCTTCCTGGTTTATCTGCAATAAAGCTGTTTATTGCCCCTCTCTCCTCTCTCCCTGTTGCCATGCTGTGACTGTGCTGTACTCCTACTCCCCCACTTGCTTGGTCGACCAACCCCCTCTCACACCCACTGCTCGGCATGCAAATAATCATATGTTCACTCACTCACTCAGTCACCCGTTCACTCTCTCAATTGCACAGTCCCCCCCCCCACATTGTATGTATCCATGCTGGAGTAGGCTTCACACACGCACGCACGCACGCACGCACGCACGCTGCCTATTGAGGTGTTACAAGAAATTTGGCAGGCCCATACAAGATATTACTGCTTCACCTGTAAGCATCACATTCAAGAGGTGAGTCTGTGCAGTGGAGGACAGCAGTGTGGCAGACCTACATTTACATTTTGACATTTTAAGCATTTAGCAGATGCTCTTATCCAGAGCGAATTACAAGATGTGCATAAATACATGGTAGGATTAATCATAGTACGCGCAAGAGATCAGTGCAGTAATACAGCGATAGACATCATTGCAGGCAGCTGCGTTCCATACCTGTAACACTGGGAAGGAAAAGGTTAGTAATTATTTTTTTTTTTTTTATTAAATGGAGTAAGCAGGGGTATATAATGTTGAGCAAGTAGGCAGTGGTGATGACAATTAGCTAGATGTACAGAATTCAGTGGTAGCAGAGTCTGAAAAGGTGGGTTTTGGGACTTTTGCGGAAGATCGCAAGTGATTCCGCGGTCCTGACCAATTGCGGAAGGTCATTCCACCAGCGAGGGGTCAGGACAGAGAAGAGACGAGGTGAGATGAGGTTGCCAGGTGCCTGGAGGGATGGGGCAGTCAGTTTGCCAGAGGAGGCGGAGCGGAGGGGTCTGGCTGGGGTGTAGGGAGTGATGAGTGACTGGAGGTATGGGGGAGCAGTTCCTCTAGCCGCTTGAAAAGCAAGCACCAGTGATTTGAATCTGATGCGTGCTGCGATGGGGAGCCAGTGCAGAGAGGAGACCTGGGCTTTTAAGTAAACGGGTTCCAATCCAAAGTGGGGTACTAGGTACTAAGTGGAGAACAATTATAATTCTGGCACTAGGTTAAATAGAGAACATTATAATTATGACTAAATAGCTAAAGAAAATTTTTTCAAAGGTTGATGCTGGTGGTATAGCGTTGTTACTCTGGTAGCTGCTAGGCAAAATTTTATAATAAAAGTAAGAAGAAGCTTGCCAGGTCTCCGTTCCTGCCCCCTGACTCAGCTGTCGCAGACACCAGTCCTGCCTCAGGCCCAGTCAGGGTCAACAAGGGATGCCAGCACTCGCTGAACGCATGCTAATTCTCTCATAGGATGCTCACACAACTATGGTATCACAGCAAGGCCAAATTACTATTAAATACCATTGTTACCATAGTTCAATGTGCATTTGTTTATACCAACATAAAGTGTCTTAATAGGGTGCTGGCCCAACACGAGCCACCAGAACAGCAGAAGATGTAAACCATGTGCCACGACCGTCACAGCCACCAGATCTCAACCCAACACTTACGGGAGATTCTGGAGCAGTGCCCGAGACAGCATTTTCCAACACCCACAACAAAACACCAAATGACGGAACTTCTTATGGAAGAATGGTGTTGCATCCATCAATAGAGTTCCAGACACTTGTAGAATCTATGCCTAGGCACCTTGAAGCTGTTCTGGCGGCTCGTGGTGGCGCAAAGCCCTATTGAGACACTTTATGTTGGTTATGTTTCCTTTATTTTGGCAGTTACCTGTATATACAGTACTGTGCAAAAGCCTTAGGCCACCTGAGAAAATTATGTTTAAAGCTATTTGTCTGGGTAGTAAGTGCATATTTGCTTGGGAAAACACTATATAACATTAGTATAAATGCAAATAAACATTAGTAGAATAAAAAGCAACAAGAATTTCTTGTGTTTTCCAAAAAGTTATTTATATCTTGTGAGATGGCTAAAAGAACACAGGTTTGGTTCCCAAACATCTCCTCGAGGCATTCCAGCCATTCAATTTATTTTGTTTAGTTTGACAGACATAAAATCATAGTTTTGCATTAACAAAGGCAATTCTCAGTGAGCAATATCCCGACTAACTGGATTTTCAAGATGTGGTGTTCAAGCTGTCATAAAGAAATCTGAAGAAACTGGGCAAGTTGAAGACCCAAAAATCTGTCTGCATCTGATGAACAGTACTTAAAGGTCACTTCCTTGAGGGGCAGAAGGAAATCCAGTGAAGTGCTTGCTCAGCATCTGGCAGAGTCATCTGGCACCAAAGTACACACTTCGACCGTGAGAAGAAGTCTTACAAGAAATGCTCTTGTAGGACGTTGCAGCTAAGAAACCATTCTTGCGGAAAGGCAACAAGCAGAAGAAATTGCAATATGCGAAAAACCTTAAAGCATGGAGCGACGACCAGTGGCAGAAAGTCTTATGGTCTTATGAGTCCAGTATGTCAGAAGAAGAGTTGGCGAGAAGTACACTGATGCCTGTATGCAGCCTTCTGTGAAGCACGGTGGTGGCTCTGTCATGGTTTGGGGGTGCATTTCAGCCAATGGTGTAGGGGATCTGGTCAAAATCTATGGAATTATGAATGCTGAGAAATATAAACAGATCTTGATTCATCATGTTGTACCTTTGGGAAATTGACTGATTGGAAAAAACTTTTTCACTTTTTTTATCGCATCTTTCAGCACGATAACGACCTGAAACACACTGCAAACATGATTACCTATTTGGAGCGGAAGTGAACAGGGAAAAGAACAAAAAGGAGCCAAAGTCAAAAGAAGAGTTATGACAAATCCTGCAAGAAGCTTGGAAGAATTTCCCACGGGACTATTTGAAAAAATTACACGATAGTCAACAAAAGCGAATTTCTTCAGTTTTGCATTCTAAGGGAGGCCACACAAAATACTGACTTGTTTTAAAAACACAAGAAGTTTTAGTTACTTTTCATTGTATTAATGTTTCTTTGTGTTTACTTAAATGTTATATAGTGTTTTTCAACCAAATTAACACTTACTTTAATTAGAATTTTTCAGAGTGGCCTAAGACTTTTGCATAGTACTGTATATAGTATACACATTACACCCATAAAATATCTACTACAAAATAATCAGAGATGTCTGTTTACATGGTGACATATGTTCCCTTTTCCTGTTCTGGCAGCTCAGTCAGCATCACCAGGGTCCTTCTAAATGTGTGTCATTCTAAATATAAAGGTGTCACCACTTCCACCTGTAAAGATTACATGCTGCTAGGTAGGAAGAATCCCTGCATTACAGTATTTCCTGTAGTGAAAAGGAACACTGCTTATGAGTGACACAGGTCCAGATAAGGCCTTCCCTCCACCCAATGGACCTGATCCCTGGCCTACAACCGCTACGGACCCCTACTGCGGTCACCTGGGCGACTGGACGGTTGGGGTGGATGTGCGATGCTAGATTGCACTCTGTCCTTAATGCACTGAGAGTGTAGCGCTGTCAGTGACAGATGTCGGCTCTGCACAATTAGCCCAGATTAAGCGATTGCCCCCCTAGATAAGGCCATTTTGGCAGAAAGAATTAAACAGGATAAGAGCCTCTGTCTAGAAACGGAAACCGCGCTGATCCTAACCGTGCTCCACTGGCACGGTGAGGCAGGTGAAATCGGACACAGGATACGGGACGCATCGGGCATGTCTCGGCTTACAACAGACATGTATGCATACAGATGCATGACCCTCACATCAGTGTGCAATATGCAAATCTAATCATGTGTTTATATTAGAGACCGGAGGGCATCAAAGCAAGTGCCATTTTTTCAACCACAAATTTTTTTTTCATTCAAAAATTGATGAGCTGGGGGCCTCGGACAGCGTAGCGGTCTAACTCACCTGCATTGACTGGTGCTTTGCAAGTGTGAGCTGCCTATTGCGGATACACAGTTCGAAACCCAACTGTGCCAGACCAGCCCTGGCTGGGAGCCCCGATTGGGGGCACATTTGGCTGTCCACCCCAGGGGGAGGGGGGAGGGTGAGCCGACATGAACTCACCGGGAAGCATGTCTCCAGAAAAGGAGGGGCAAGTTCTGTCTCGGGGTGGATCATCACTGGCCCCAGGCAATTAGCTTGACCCAGAGGACGGGCAGCGAGTTCATGGGGGAAGGTGAATCGAAATGAATAGAAATTTTTTAAAACATTTTATTTAAATTAATGAGCTACCAGGAAAAGCAGCTGGTTTATCTTGATTCGAAGATGGCCTTGGATTAAATAATTTATGGCTAACCGATGAAATTTTAAAAGACACGTATGAAAAGGGTGTATCTGAGATATAGATGCCAAAACAAGCTCTCTGCGTATAGGAGTGGCCCTGTGTGCATACCGGAGTTACGGTGACAGATAGGTGGGTTCTGGCTCGGAAGAAGCGGTGCTCCATGCATGTCACTGCCAATTTCAGGACTACGGCAGCAAGCTCTCAATATGAGGGAGGGGATAATTGACATGAAAAATTGGGTATACTTGGCTACTAAATTGGGGAAAAATGGAGAGAAACAGCAGAAAGAGAAAATAGAAAAAAGGGAACATTTTGGAATTGCTTATCAATTATTACCATTTCCACACTTGTTAATCAAGTGAAATAAATTAAAATAGGCTGAGATCAATGATCAAATTAAAAGTCTGAATTCTGCCACTTCTGTCTCAAGCCCACAAGCCTCTGCTAAAGTCGGATGCATCAGTGTCAGAATGTCCAGACCAACGTGGAGTAACAAGCAGCAAGGAACACAAGGGAAGTCGCGTTTGTTTGTGTTTCATTCAAAATGGTCCTGTATTCCTCTAATGCCCCAAAAGCACCAGTCTAACAATGATAAAACAGTGTTGGAGCGAGAGAGTTTGAAACCTCCCTTTTCAAATCACTGGACCTTACAAAGCACGGTACAGGATGAAAAACAAAACACACAAAACGAATGCAGTTCCATAGGCGGTGCCATGAGTGTTCGGATAGTATTTGAACCAGCCCATGTTAACAAGGCTTAGTGTTCTGATGAAGACCTGCATGGTTAAATAAAACCGTTACACTACTTTTTCGGAGCATCTAATAAGTGTGCGAGTCTCATTCTTTCACTCATGAAAGAAGTCCCATGCCACTTTGACTCAGCACCTTATGCTCAGGCTTTTTGGAGTGCGTATTTTTATTGTGTTACAGTCCCTCCCCGTCCTGGCACTGTCCTCACTTGAACCCAGGTGTCCTATGAGCTCACAGACGCTCACTCACCGAAGTCCCTTTCTGTCTTCGATCACTTTCATGGCCTGTGAAATCACGGGTGTTTACTTCTGCTATTTCTACTGGGACAGTGCTGGCTTCTCAAATCAAAAAGCGTAAATGTCTCTGATAGCTGTAGGTACCACAACAACAAACAAACAAACTAAAAAAAGAAAAGAGGAAAGCTCCTCAGATGCTGAACTAGATTGACATGATGTTCTGTTCTGAACCCCCCCTTGATTAAAATAATTACACCGGCTCCAAGTCCACGTTTAGCGAGGGGAGCAATCGGGGGATCGGCCCGTACCTCACTCCCCAGTCTACATCATTCCATTATCCCCCGTGAAGATTTGGGGGACAGGGGGACAGGGGGACGGGGGGACGGGGGGGGCGGTGAGCGAATAAACAAGAAAAAGCGTAACAGTAAAAATAAAAATGTAGATAAGAGAAGTGAGCAGCGAGGAGGATAAGATAAGCCGTACAGTAGGCCTCAGCGACAGACGCCCACATGCAGTGCGTACACCAGAGAAAGATAACAGGATTACAGGGCTTACATAAACAAAAGACGGCCAGCGCAGGCCCGCTAAGCGCAGGGCGCAGCTCAGAGAGTGGGAGTGAACACGCGCTTCCCACTCTCCACAGGCTGCGGACCCACTGACCCACTGCAGCTGTGGGCCAGAGGAGACACCAGAGGTGAGCCGGGGGTGTTTCCTCCGCAAGCCTGGCCAGGCCCACAGCGCTACAGCTGACCCCAGACAGCACACTTGCTTCCCGGCCCAGGAGATGTCAAGTGGACGTAGGCGGGTTCATCCTGTAAAACGCATCGGCCAGAGAGCAGCTTTGAAAACACCTCCTCCCCACCAACTCCCTTGGCAGCGTGGTCTTGTTAGCGTGGTCTAGGGTCTAGGTCAACTACAGCTCATGTTATGAAACAGAATATCTGCCCCCCTGTACTCCCTTCATCTAATACAACTTTTCCTTTGGGCTTTCTCCAAAACAGGGACAACAAAAAACGCAAGCGTAAGGATTTTAACTATACTTGCTTGGCAGACTCAAAACTTTGACAAACAACTCTACGCATTTATACACAAACAAACATGGCACAGAAAGGTGTGGCTGTCAGTTGCACTCTAAAGATGTTCTGGGGTCAGCAACGCTTGAGCAGTAGGAGAGACTCACTCAGTCGAAAGGCAAACCACCATGTGGGTGCCTGGGTTTCAATCAACATTTGCCCTTAACTTTGACTCAAATGAAGGCAAGCCTTACATTCACGAACACAGGTTCACTGTTTGTGAAGAAAAAGGGCAAAACTTGCCTTTAATTGTGAATGTAAAATAATTGTTTAACAAGTGTGTGTGTGTGTGTGTGTGTGTGTGTGTGTGTGTGTGTGTGAAGAAGAAAAAAAAAGGCATCACTTGAATTTAATCGCGAGTGAAAGTTAAGGACAAACGTTTTCTGAATTCAGGCTAGGGTTGCGCTAGGATGGTGCGCGCACACACCTCAGCCGAGTTGGCGGAGGCGCAGCTACGCGAGGCTTGCAGCAGCAGCGGTGCCCTTGGTTCCCTGTCGCAGCTTCTGCTGCAATGCCAGCTGTCGCAGCAGCGGCGCAGCGCGGAGCAGTGCAGGGGATGTAGAACTCCGCTCTGTCCAAACTCCGGTAAGAAAAAAAACCTGCGGGACACTGCTTCACTAAACATACCCGCTGAGGATATTTATAATATAATCGACCTGGGACCGCAAACCCAATTGATAATGTGCCGTATTGTCTCATGAAGCAGCACAATAAAAATAGGAGGCTGACAGTTTCTTATGACTTACAGCTGTGCTAGAGAGGGTCCAAAGCACTGCGTTCTACTGCATTGTGATTCTCTAGACATCGTCTGTGGCCCATAGCTTGAGTGCCTTATAAATCACGGAGTATCGCGTGTAACTTGTGCTAGAAAGAAGATGAATTAAGACCTCCGCTACTTGCCCTGCTCAATTTAATTGAGCCTCTGTTAATGAGCCCTGACACTATGCGATCACAATCTCACCCGCTCTGTCCCTCAACCTCCACCAGGGCGGAACGAGCGATAGACCGTCCTGCAACTGCTGTGCCACATTACCCTGACGTCCCTCCAACGATCAGTAGATTTTTAAAAAGGCACCCGTGTTCGATTCCACCAGGTCGCGCCAGTTTCAGCTCTGGCCGGGAGTGCCACTAGGGGGCGGCAATTGGCTGTCAGCCCCAGGGATGGGATAAAAGACAAATGAGCTTGCTGCATACATGAGTGGTTCTGTATGTTACGGTGACAGGCTTCGGCTTAGGTGGGTGCCGGCTCGGAGGAGGCAGTGCAGCGCTCACTACTGGTCTCGGGACCACGGCAGAAAGTTATCTTATGAGGGAGGGAATAATTTACATAATAAAGAGAGGGTATATTTGGATACTAAATTGGAATAAACGGGAATGGGGATGGGAATAAACAGCAAAAATAGAAAAAAAAAAAGCCCTCTAAAAAACAATCAGTGTTTTACCTTACAACTGTCATGATCATTTAACATGATTAAAAAAAATCTGTTATCATCTGAACTTTAACCCCTGGCACTGTGGATAGCACTGTCGCTGCACAGCAAGAAGGTCTCTGGTTTGAATCCTGGCCAGGGCCTTTCTGTGTGGAGTTTGCATGTTCTGCCCGTGTCCACGTGGGTTTCCTCCGGGTACTCCGGTTTCCTCCCACAGTCCAAAGACATGCACGTTAGGCTAATTGGAGAGTCTAAATTGCCTGTAGGTATGAGTGTGAGAGTGAATGGTGTATGTGCCCTGCGATGGATTGGCGACCTGTCCAGAATGCATTCCTGCCTCTCGCTCAATGCATGCTGGGATAGGCTCCAGCGACCGTGACCAGGAATAAGCAGGTTAGATAATGAATGAATGAATTTAACCCCTGGGAAAAGTTTTATTTTGTACACAACCAGAACGCACCAGGTTAATTCCCTATTATTGTTTTGTATATTACCTGTGAGTTCAACCAAACACTCACTTGGTTTTACCATCTTGTATGGCCCCTTGTAACAGGGTTTTTGTGTAGATGCAGGAATCATGCAGGTAACACCAGAACTGAATTGATAGCTATTTAGCAGCGCAACAGCCTTGTGCTAACAAGGAGAAAGAAGAGATTTCTAGAGAAATACAGGTTAAATGTTCCAGGGCAGCTACCTGGTGCCTTGAAGTCTGGCATATAGATCACAAAAGAGGGAATATCACACAACGTCATCACAGCATTAAATAAAATTGAGGTTCCTTTGCCGTGAACCCAATTCCTTCTGCAAACAGACTCAATTGTAAGGTCAGAAACGTCATATTAAATTTCAGTTTCTCAGTGAAGTTACTATTTAAATGTCTGTTTACACCCTGGACCACAAATAATCAGCAAGGATCTGCACACCTCAGCCAGAGCAGACTCTAATATGAGCTCTTTGAATGCTGCTCTTCAGCAGCTGAGATTTCACATTTGCAGTGTTCTGACAGTCTGGTGGAGACAAACAAACTTGATGACAAATGTGATGAAGGAATAACAAATGTGAAGAAAAAAGCATCTACTGTGATTTTTGATTTAAACATGCACACACGCATGCACACACATATATACGCACACACACGCACGCAGGCACACACGCATGCACGCACGCACGCACGCACACACACACGCACGCGCACTCACACACACATGCACACACACACACACACACACACACATGTACACATACACACACACACAGCACATACATAGACACACACACACATACAGCATCAAACCACATGTTTGCTATCACAAGTGTTTTCAACAGGAGAATAGCTAGACCTGTAACTCTGACTGCCAGAATCATCCATCTGTCCACTGATATCTCTCCCTCCTCTTTCTCTTGTCCCTTCTACCCCCACCTCTCTCTCTCTCTCTCTCTCTCGTTCTCATTCTCTTTCACTCTCACTCTCACACACACTCCATTCCTCTAGAAATAATGGAGACAGGCAGGGGCACTGGACTCTGGTCACAACAGTGATCGCTGTGTCAGACAGATGGGTCAGCCTCGTTTTGTATTAACTGGCCCTGCATGTGGTGAGTAACCCAGAATTCACAGCCACCT